>JAWNMV010000376.1:0-196629 GCA_035043635.1 Drosophila rellima | reverse complement strand
GTTTTCCATACTAAAAAATAATTCCATCCGATTGTTCCCATTGCAGCTATAGGATGTACTCATCCAACTTCGACCAAATTTGGTCAAGATGTAACAGGCAGTCGCATACATACAAGTTTTTCAGACTAAGCAAATTCCGTGACCTTTAACCCTGAATTTGACCCACTTACAGATCGAATTTCGCAAAACGCCGTCTTATTGCGCGATAAAAAACAAAAAAGTTTTCCAGACTTAAGGTTAACTTTATCCGATTGTTCCTATGGTTCCTATAGGATATAGTCATCCGACATCGACAAAATTTGGTCAGGATGTGACAGGCAGCCCCATATATACAACAAAAAAGTTTTTCAGTGAGTAAGTCGGGACAAAGAGTTTTATAAACAGTCATGGAAAAAATAATAGAAACGACAGGCACATTCACATTTGAAACCAAATATGTCGTTTTTGAAGCAAATTTCATCCATGAAAATAACTGTGCTTGGTTTCAGGATAACGGTACTTTATTTTGGTTTCCCTTTTGGTCTTCCTCGCAGGAATTATTAGCTGTGTACACTAATTTGTAGCACGACCACGTTTTTGTCTTGGAAAAAAAATAGAAACGCACTGAAACTTTGATAATATCTTTTTCTAAAAAGGTTGAAATCGAGCCATAGAGGTAACATTCCGTAAACTAAAGACAAAAGATGAAATAAAATAGATTTTCTTTCGAATCCCGATTTCTTTGTTGTTGTTATTCGTTTCAGAATTGGTCGTGGCTCACATTGTAGCGATATTGAGAGGAAACTTATCCTTAATTTATGAAATGAAGCAAACACCATGTCAAATATTGCCACAATTCTTAAATGTTCCAAAGAAAAGTGTTTTTGGTGATTCACTTCAAGAAAGAGCAAAAGACACGCGGAAGGAAGCGCACAACATCGGAGAAGTTCGACAGCCTTCTCGTTCGAAAGTAAAAAAAGATACATTTCGGTCATCGGAAGATCTTAAAAACGATTTGAATGCACCAGTTAGTAGCCGCACTATAAGAAATAGACTGATTGATGTCGGCTTAAAGGGTCATATAGCTTGAAAGGTACCATACTATAGCATCACGGTAGTGACGAAAGCATCACGAAGGGTGCGAAAGGCGACTAGCAATATATACAGGCAGAATGAAAAATTTGCTATAACTTTCCGATCAGGTCCAGCTATATACTTATCGAAAGGTATAGCTCTAACTAACAAAAGTGCATACTAAGACTTTTGAAACCTGGTTCGTGAGATAAACAGGTGTAAATGGGAGGGGCGAAATTTAGATGATTGCAGCAAATAGGGCCGTTGGAGCCTTTTGGTAAATTTTTTTAATTTTCTACGATTTTTATCAAAAATGCGCGTCGAATGACACCACAATCATAAATATCTGTTAAGTGGTTCAAAAGATAATTAAATTTGAAATTCTTAGTAGCCTTCCCAAAATGTGATGAAAAGTCAGTTTGTCTGTTTGTTTGTATCAAAGCGTTGAAATAGCTAAAATGTGTGAATTAGGATCTATCCCCAATCATAAAATTAGAAACTTTTGTTCTACGACTTTTTCGAAAAAAAGCTAGTTTAGCGGGAAATCGCTAAAATTTGCTAAACTTAAAACCACCCTAGTATCCAAACGATAGAAGCTACAGATATGTTCTATATATATCGTTGAAAAGGTATTTTGAAGATCTTTTAGACATATCTGTAAAAAATGCCTCTTTACGAGGTAAAATTCTACTGACGAAAACATTTCCATGCCCCAAAATTTCTTATATCTAATTTTGTGACGAACGATATTAAATTGAATATATAACTTTTTCTTAAAAAAAAAGTTTGGCATTCGGCACATTGCGCAATAAAGTTCCCATCCTTCTTACCTAATAAAAATAACTTTTTTCGTAGTGCCTTTTTTTACAATAAGTTATTTATACAATTTAATATAGTTCGTCACAAAATTGGATATCAGAAATTTTGGGGAATGAAAATGTTTTCGTCACTAGAATTTTACCTCGTAAAGAGGTTTTTTTAGAAGATAGAACCTTGTCCATAAATTTGGCCAATGAAGCGTCACGAAAATAGATTTTTATGAAATATATCCGGCGATCCAGGCAACCCGAAGTCGAACCCATGCAGGGTTATCTCCTTTATTTAATATTTTATTGTACTTATTTGTTTTTAATTTTTTTAAATTTATGGTCATTGAATCAAGCGGCTGTAAAGATACGGGTATAGAGCATCTAATAGTCGCACGGGCTATTATACTGTGTTTTTTTTTTGTTGCCTTTTTATCTTGTTTTACAAGTTGAAATGATAAATATGACTGAGTTTGTGACTTTTGTGGCCGTCGCGACGGTCCAATTTTACAACTGAAATCAGTACAAAATCAGCTGAATTGTCGCAATTGCCTCGATTGTATTTTAACATTTAAACTCGACACTAATTTAGTACTCTTATGATTCAATTTTCATTTGCTATGTATACAATAAAAAAGTGTAACAATATAAAATATTAACTGCATGTTTATACAAGGAAGATAATTACATTATTTATATATACACATTTACACGCACATTCGTTTTTACACACTCTCAGAATTCCACAAGACTACGAATATACATAATTAATATTATATATACATATACCTCAGTAAAATAGCTATATGTGCAACATGTTTAATTGGTGTACATTCAAAACACATTTTAGTTTTCTTTCCTTTTAATTTTTATTAGTTACATATTAAGAAACAACATAAGAACATGCATAAACATATTCAAGAAAACGTATTACGATTTTTATGGAATTACAAAAAACATTTTCTTCATAGAAAATGACTATATCTGCAAAACGGTCCCATTATAAAAATAATCAAAAAAATTTAATTTTTACATTTTGAAAAAAAAATTTGTTTGTTATATTAATAAGAAATGGGTCCTCCTTTTTTTTTTGGACTAATAACAGTCGACGTGGCATTTATGAGTTTGGTTAAGATAACTTAAGAAACAAAAAAGTTTTCCATACTAAAAAATAATTCCATCCGATTGTTCCCATTGCAGCTATAGGATGTACTCATCCAACTTCGACCAAATTTGGTCAGGATGTAACAGGCAGTCGCATACATACAAGTTTTTCAGACTAAGCAATTCCGTGACCTTTAACCCTGAATTTGACCCACTTACAGATCGAATTTCGCAAAACGCCGTCTTATTGCGCGATAAAAAACAAAAAAGTTTTCCATACTTAAGGTTAATTTTATCCGATTGTTCCTATGGTTCCTATAGGATATAGTCATCCGACATCGACAAAATTTGGTCAGGATGTGACAGGCAGCCCCATATATACAACTAAAACGTTTTTCAGTGAGTAAGTCGGGACAAAGAGTTTTATAAACAGTCATGGAAAAAATAATAGAAACGACAGGCACATTCACATTTGAAACCAAATATGTCGTTTTTGAAGCAAATTTCATCCATGAAAATCACTGTGCTTGGTTTCAGGATAACGGTACTTTATTTTGGTTTCTCTTTTGGGCTTCTTCGCAGGAATTATTAGCTGTGTACACTAATTTGTAGCACGACCACGTTTTTGTCTTGGAAAAAAAATAGAAACGCACTGAAACTTTGATATTATCTTTTTCTAAAAAGGTTGAAATCGAGCCATAGAGGTAACATTCCGTAAACTAAAGACAAAAGATGAAATAAAATAGCTTTTCTTTCGAATCCCGATTTCTTTGTTGTTGTTATTCGTTCCAGAATTGGTCGTGGCTCACATTGTAGCGATATTGAGAGGAAACTTATCCTTAATTTAAGAAATGAAGCAAACACCATGTCAAATATTGCCACAATTCTTAAATGTTCCAAAGAAAAGTGTTTTTGGTGATTCACTTCAAGAAAGAGCAAAAGACACGCGGAAGGAAGCGCACAACATCGGAGAAGTTCGACAGCCTTCTCGTTCGAAAGTAAAAAAAGATACATTTCGGTCATCGGAAGATCTTAAAAACGATTTGAATGCACCAGTTAGTAGCCGCACTATAAGAAATAGACTGATTGATGTCGGCTTAAAGGGTCATATAGCTTGAAAGGTACCATACTATAGCATCACGGTAGTGACGAAAGCATCACGAAGGGTGCGAAAGGCGACTAGCAATATATACAGGCAGAATGAAAAATTTGCTATAACTGTCCGATCAGGTCCAGCTATATACTTATCGAAAGGTATAGCTCTAACTAACAAAAGTGCATACTAAGACTTTTGAAACCTGGTTCGTGAGATAAACAGGTGTAAATGGGAGGGGCGAAATTTAGATGATTGCAGCAAATAGGGCCGTTGGAGCCTTTTGGTAAATTTTTTTAATTTTCTACGATTTTTATCAAAAATGCGCGTCGAATGACACCTCAATCATAAATATCTGTTAAGTGGTTCAAAAGATAATTAAATTTGAAATTCTTAGTAGCCTTCCCAAAATGTGATGAAAAGTCAGTTTGTCTGTTTGTGTGTTTGTTTGTATCAAAGCGTTGAAATAGCTAAAATGTGTGAATTAGGATCTATCCCCAATCATAAAATTAGAAACTTTTGTTCTACGACTTTTTCGAAAAAAAGCTAGTTTAGCAGGAAATCGCTAAAATTTGCTAAACTTAAAACCACCCTAGTATCCAAACGATAGAAGCTACAGATATGTTCTATATATATCGTTGAAAAGGTATTTTGAAGATCTTTTAGACATATCTGTAAAAAATGCCTCTTTACGAGGTAAAATTCTACTGACGAAAACATTTCCATGCCCCAAAATTTCTTATATCTAATTTTGTGACGAACGATATTAAATTGAATATATAACTTTTTCTTAAAAAAAAAGTTTGGCATTCGGCACATTGCGCAATAAAGTTCCCATCCTTCTTACCTAATAAAAATAACTTTTTTCGTAGTGCCTTTTTTTACAATAAGTTATTTATACAATTTAATATCGTTCGTCACAAAATTGGATATCAGAAATTTTGGGGAATGAAAATGTTTTCGTCACTAGAATTTTACCTCGTAAAGAGGTTTTTTTAGAAGATAGAACCTTGTCCATAAATTTGGCCAATGAAGCGTCACGAAAATAGATTTTTATGAAATATATCCGGCGATCCAGGCAACCCGAAATCGAACCCATGCAGGGTTATCTCCTTTATTTAATATTTTATTGTACTTATTTGTTTTTAATTTTTTTAAATTTATGGTCATTGAATCAAGCGGCTGTAAAGATACGGGTATAGAGCATCTAATAGTCGCACGGGCTATTATACTGTGCCTTTTTTTTGTAGCCTTTTTATCTTGTTTTACAAGTTGAAATGATAAATATGACTGAGTTTGTGACTTTTGTGGCCGTCGCGACGGTCCAATTTTACAACTGAAATCAGTACAAAATCAGCTGAATTGTCGCAATTGCCTCGATTGTATTTTAACATTTAAACTCGACACTAATTTAGTACTCTTATGATTCAATTTTCATTTGCTATGTATACAATAAAAAAGTGTAACAATATAAAATATTAACTGCATGTTTATACAAGGAAGATAATTACATTATTTATATATACACATTTACACGCACATTCGTTTTTACACACTCTCAGAATTCCACAAGACTACGAATATACATAATTAATATTATATATACATATACCTCAGTAAAATAGCTATATGTGCAACATGTTTAATTGGTGTACATTCAAAACACATTTTAGTTTTCTTTCCTTTTAATTTTTATTAGTTACATATTAAGAAACAACATAAGAACATGCATAAACATATTCAAGAAAACGTATTACGATTTTTATGGAATTACAAAAAACATTTTCTTCATAGAAAATGACTATATCTGCAAAACGGTCCCATTATAAAAATAATCAAAAAAATTTAATTTTTACATTTTGAAAAAAAAATTTGTTTGTTATATTAATAAGAAATGGGTCCTCCTTTTTTTTTTGGACTAATAACAGTCGACGTGGCATTTATGAGTTTGGTTAAGATAACTTAAGAAACAAAAAAGTTTTCCATACTAAAAAATAATTCCATCCGATTGTTCCCATTGCAGCTATAGGATGTACTCATCCAACTTCGACCAAATTTGGTCAGGATGTAACAGGCAGTCGCATACATACAAGTTTTTCAGACTAAGCAATTCCGTGACCTTTAACCCTGAATTTGACCCACTTACAGATCGAATTTCGCAAAACGCCGTCTTATTGCGCGATAAAAAACAAAAAAGTTTTCCATACTTAAGGTTAATTTTATCCGATTGTTCCTATGGTTCCTATAGGATATAGTCATCCGACATCGACAAAATTTGGTCAGGATGTGACAGGCAGCCCCATATATACAACTAAAACGTTTTTCAGTGAGTAAGTCGGGACAAAGAGTTTTATAAACAGTCATGGAAAAAATAATAGAAACGACAGGCACATTCACATTTGAAACCAAATATGTCGTTTTTGAAGCAAATTTCATCCATGAAAATCACTGTGCTTGGTTTCAGGATAACGGTACTTTATTTTGGTTTCTCTTTTGGGCTTCTTCGCAGGAATTATTAGCTGTGTACACTAATTTGTAGCACGACCACGTTTTTGTCTTGGAAAAAAAATAGAAACGCACTGAAACTTTGATATTATCTTTTTCTAAAAAGGTTGAAATCGAGCCATAGAGGTAACATTCCGTAAACTAAAGACAAAAGATGAAATAAAATAGCTTTTCTTTCGAATCCCGATTTCTTTGTTGTTGTTATTCGTTCCAGAATTGGTCGTGGCTCACATTGTAGCGATATTGAGAGGAAACTTATCCTTAATTTAAGAAATGAAGCAAACACCATGTCAAATATTGCCACAATTCTTAAATGTTCCAAAGAAAAGTGTTTTTGGTGATTCACTTCAAGAAAGAGCAAAAGACACGCGGAAGGAAGCGCACAACATCGGAGAAGTTCGACAGCCTTCTCGTTCGAAAGTAAAAAAAGATACATTTCGGTCATCGGAAGATCTTAAAAACGATTTGAATGCACCAGTTAGTAGCCGCACTATAAGAAATAGACTGATTGATGTCGGCTTAAAGGGTCATATAGCTTGAAAGGTACCATACTATAGCATCACGGTAGTGACGAAAGCATCACGAAGGGTGCGAAAGGCGACTAGCAATATATACAGGCAGAATGAAAAATTTGCTATAACTGTCCGATCAGGTCCAGCTATATACTTATCGAAAGGTATAGCTCTAACTAACAAAAGTGCATACTAAGACTTTTGAAACCTGGTTCGTGAGATAAACAGGTGTAAATGGGAGGGGCGAAATTTAGATGATTGCAGCAAATAGGGCCGTTGGAGCCTTTTGGTAAATTTTTTTAATTTTCTACGATTTTTATCAAAAATGCGCGTCGAATGACACCACAATCATAAATATCTGTTAAGTGGTTCAAAAGATAATTAAATTTGAAATTCTTAGTAGCCTTCCCAAAATGTGATGAAAAGTCAGTTTGTCTGTTTGTTTGTATCAAAGCGTTGAAATAGCTAAAATGTGTGAATTAGGATCTATCCCCAATCATAAAATTAGAAACTTTTGTTCTACGACTTTTTCGAAAAAAAGCTAGTTTAGCGGGAAATCGCTAAAATTTGCTAAACTTAAAACCACCCTAGTATCCAAACGATAGAAGCTACAGATATGTTCTATATATATCGTTGAAAAGGTATTTTGAAGATCTTTTAGACATATCTGTAAAAAATGCCTCTTTACGAGGTAAAATTCTACTGACGAAAACATTTCCATGCCCCAAAATTTCTTATATCTAATTTTGTGACGAACGATATTAAATTGAATATATAACTTTTTCTTAAAAAAAAAGTTTGGCATTCGGCACATTGCGCAATAAAGTTCCCATCCTTCTTACCTAATAAAAATAACTTTTTTCGTAGTGCCTTTTTTTACAATAAGTTATTTATACAATTTAATATAGTTCGTCACAAAATTGGATATCAGAAATTTTGGGGAATGAAAATGTTTTCGTCACTAGAATTTTACCTCGTAAAGAGGTTTTTTTAGAAGATAGAACCTTGTCCATAAATTACTAGATACAGTTTCTGATTAAACCAAATCAAAATGTTTGGCCAATGAAGCGTCACGAAAATAGATTTTTATGAAATATATCCGGCGATCCAGGCAACCCGAAGTCGAACCCATGCAGGGTTATCTCCTTTATTTAATATTTTATTGTACTTATTTGTTTTTAATTTTTTTAAATTTATGGTCATTGAATCAAGCGGCTGTAAAGATACGGGTATAGAGCATCTAATAGTCGCACGGGCTATTATTCTGTGCCTTTTTTTTGTTGCCTTTTTATCTTGTTTTACAAGTTGAAATGATAAATATGACTGAGTTTGTGACTTTTGTGGCCGTCGCGACGGTCCAATTTTACAACTGAAATCAGTACAAAATCAGCTGAATTGTCGCAATTGCCTCGATTGTATTTTAACATTTAAACTCGACACTAATTTAGTACTCTTATGATTCAATTTTCATTTGCTATGTATACAATAAAAAAGTGTAACAATATAAAATATTAACTGCATGTTTATACAAGGAAGATAATTACTTTATTTATATATACACATTTACACGCACATTCGTTTTTACACACTCTCAGAATTCCACAAGACTACGAATATACATAATTAATATTATATATACATATACCTCAGTAAAATAGCTATATGTGCAACATGTTTAATTGGTGTACATTCAAAACACATTTTAGTTTTCTTTCCTTTTAATTTTTATTAGTTACATATTAAGAAACAACATAAGAACATGCATAAACATATTCAAGAAAACGTATTACGATTTTTATGGAATTACAAAAAACATTTTCTTCATAGAAAATGACTATATCTGCAAAACGGTCCCATTATAAAAATAATCAAAAATATTTAATTTTTACATTTTGAAAAAAAAATTTGTTTGTTATATTAATAAGAAATGGGTCCTCCTTTTTTTTTTGGACTAATAACAGTCGACGTGGCATTTATGAGTTTGGTTAAGATAACTTAAGAAACAAAAAAGTTTTCCATACTAAAAAATAATTCCATCCGATTGTTCCCATTGCAGCTATAGGATGTACTCATCCAACTGCGACCAAATTTGGTCAGGATGTAACAGGCAGTCGCATACATACAAGTTTTTCAGACTAAGCAATTCCGTGACCTTTAACCCTGAATTTGACCCACTTACAGATCGAATTTCGCAAAACGCCGTCTTATTGCGCGATAAAAAACAAAAAAGTTTTCCAGACTTAAGGTTAACTTTATCCGATTGTTCCTATGGTTCCTATAGGATATAGTCATCCGACATCGACAAAATTTGGTCAGGATGTGACAGGCAGCCCCATATATACAACTAAAAAGTTTTTCAGTGAGTAAGTCGGGACAAAGAGTTTTATAAACAGTCATGGAAAAAATAATAGAAACGACAGGCACATTCACATTTGAAACCAAATATGTCGTTTTTGAAGCAAATTTCATCCATGAAAATCACTGTGCTTGGTTTCAGGATAACGGTACTTTATTTTGGTTTCCCTTTTGGGCTTCTTCGCAGGAATTATTAGCTGTGTACACTAATTTGTAGCACGACCACGTTTTTGTCTTGGAAAAAAAATAGAAACGCACTGAAACTTTGATATTATCTTTTTCTAAAAAGGTTGAAATCGAGCCATAGAGGTAACATTCCGTAAACTAAAGACAAAAGATGAAATAAAATAGCTTTTCTTTCGAATCCCGATTTCTTTGTTGTTGTTATTCGTTCCAGAATTGGTCGTGGCTCACATTGTAGCGATATTGAGAGGAAACTTATCCTTAATTTATGAAATGAAGCAAACACCATGTCAAATATTGCCACAATTCTTAAATGTTCCAAAGAAAAGTGTTTTTGGTGATTCACTTCAAGAAAGAGCAAAAGACACGCGGAAGGAAGCGCACAACATCGGAGAAGTTCGACAGCCTTCTCGTTCGAAAGTAAAAAAAGATACATTTCGGTCATCGGAAGATCTTAAAAACGATTTGAATGCACCAGTTAGTAGCCGCACTATAAGAAATAGACTGATTGATGTCGGTTTAAAGGGTCATATAGCTTGAAAGGTACCATACTATAGCATCACGGTAGTGACGAAAGCATCACGAAGGGTGCGAAAGGCGACTAGCAATATATACAGGCAGAATGAAAAATTTGCTATAACTGTCCGATCAGGTCCAGCTATATACCTATCGAAAGGTATAGCTCTAACTAACAAAAGTGCATACTAAGACTTTTGAAACCTGGTTCGTGAGATAAACAGGTGTAAATGGGAGGGGCGAAATTTAGATGATTGCAGCAAATAGGGCCGTTGGAGCCTTTTGGTAAATTTTTTTAATTTTCTACGATTTTAATCAAAAATACGCGTCGAATGACACCTCAATCATAAATATCTGTTAAGTGGTTCAAAAGATAATTAAATTTGAAATTCTTAGTAGCCTTTCCAAAATGTGATGAAAAGTCAGTTTGTCTGTTTGTGTGTTTGTTTGTATCAAAGCGTTGAAATAGCTAAAATGTGTGAATTAGGATCTATCCCCAATCATAAAATTAGAAACTTTTGTTCTACGACTTTTTCGAAAAAAAGCTAGTTTAGCGGGAAATCGCTAAAATTTGCTAAACTTAAAACCACCCTAGTATCCAAACGATAGAAGCTACAGATATGTTCTATATATATCGTTGAAAAGATATTTTGAAGATCTTTTAGACATATCTGTAAAAAATGCCTCTTTACGAGGTAAAATTCTACTGACGAAAACATTTCCATGCCCCAAAATTTCTTATATCTAATTTTGTGACGAACGATATTAAATTGAATATATAACTTTTTCTTAAAAAAAAAGTTTGGCATTCGGCACATTGCGCAATAAAGTTCCCATCCTTCTTACCTAATAAAAATAACTTTTTTCGTAGTGCCTTTTTTTACAATAAGTTATTTATACAATTTAATATCGTTCGTCACAAAATTGGATATCAGAAATTTTGGGGAATGAAAATGTTTTCGTCACTAGAATTTTACCTCGTAAAGAGGTTTTTTTAGAAGATAGAACCTTGTCCATAAATTTGGCCAATGAAGCGTCACGAAAATAGATTTTTATGAAATATATCCGGCGATCCAGGCAACCCGAAATCGAACGCATGCAGGGTTATCTCCTTTATTTAATATTTTATTGTACTTATTTGTTTTTAATTTTTTTAAATTTATGGTCATTGAATCAAGCGGCTGTAAAGATACGGGTATAGAGCATCTAATAGTCGCACGGGCTATTATACTGTGCCTTTTTTTTGTAGCCTTTTTATCTTGTTTTACAAGTTGAAATGATAAATATGACTGAGTTTGTGACTTTTGTGGCCGTCGCGACGGTCCAATTTTACAACTGAAATCAGTACAAAATCAGCTGAATTGTCGCAATTGCCTCGATTGTATTTTAACATTTAAACTCGACACTAATTTAGTACTCTTATGATTCAATTTTCATTTGCTATGTATACAATAAAAAAGTGTAACAATATAAAATATTAACTGCATGTTTATACAAGGAAGATAATTACATTATTTATATATACACATTTACACGCACATTCGTTTTTACACACTCTCAGAATTCCACAAGACTACGAATATACATAATTAATATTATATATACATATACCTCAGTAAAATAGCTATATGTGCAACATGTTTAATTGGTGTACATTCAAAACACATTTTAGTTTTCTTTCCTTTTAATTTTTATTAGTTACATATTAAGAAACAACATAAGAACATGCATAAACATATTCAAGAAAACGTATTACGATTTTTATGGAATTACAAAAAACATTTTCTTCATAGAAAATGACTATATCTGCAAAACGGTCCCATTATAAAAATAATCAAAAAAATTTAATTTTTACATTTTGAAAAAAAAATTTGTTTGTTATATTAATAAGAAATGGGTCCTCCTTTTTTTTTTGGACTAATAACAGTCGACGTGGCATTTATGAGTTTGGTTAAGATAACTTAAGAAACAAAAAAGTTTTCCATACTAAAAAATAATTCCATCCGATTGTTCCCATTGCAGCTATAGGATGTACTCATCCAACTTCGACCAAATTTGGTCAGGATGTAACAGGCAGTCGCATACATACAAGTTTTTCAGACTAAGCAATTCCGTGACCTTTAACCCTGAATTTGACCCACTTACAGATCGAATTTCGCAAAACGCCGTCTTATTGCGCGATAAAAAACAAAAAAGTTTTCCATACTTAAGGTTAATTTTATCCGATTGTTCCTATGGTTCCTATAGGATATAGTCATCCGACATCGACAAAATTTGGTCAGGATGTGACAGGCAGCCCCATATATACAACTAAAACGTTTTTCAGTGAGTAAGTCGGGACAAAGAGTTTTATAAACAGTCATGGAAAAAATAATAGAAACGACAGGCACATTCACATTTGAAACCAAATATGTCGTTTTTGAAGCAAATTTCATCCATGAAAATCACTGTGCTTGGTTTCAGGATAACGGTACTTTATTTTGGTTTCTCTTTTGGGCTTCTTCGCAGGAATTATTAGCTGTGTACACTAATTTGTAGCACGACCACGTTTTTGTCTTGGAAAAAAAATAGAAACGCACTGAAACTTTGATATTATCTTTTTCTAAAAAGGTTGAAATCGAGCCATAGAGGTAACATTCCGTAAACTAAAGACAAAAGATGAAATAAAATAGCTTTTCTTTCGAATCCCGATTTCTTTGTTGTTGTTATTCGTTCCAGAATTGGTCGTGGCTCACATTGTAGCGATATTGAGAGGAAACTTATCCTTAATTTAAGAAATGAAGCAAACACCATGTCAAATATTGCCACAATTCTTAAATGTTCCAAAGAAAAGTGTTTTTGGTGATTCACTTCAAGAAAGAGCAAAAGACACGCGGAAGGAAGCGCACAACATCGGAGAAGTTCGACAGCCTTCTCGTTCGAAAGTAAAAAAAGATACATTTCGGTCATCGGAAGATCTTAAAAACGATTTGAATGCACCAGTTAGTAGCCGCACTATAAGAAATAGACTGATTGATGTCGGCTTAAAGGGTCATATAGCTTGAAAGGTACCATACTATAGCATCACGGTAGTGACGAAAGCATCACGAAGGGTGCGAAAGGCGACTAGCAATATATACAGGCAGAATGAAAAATTTGCTATAACTGTCCGATCAGGTCCAGCTATATACTTATCGAAAGGTATAGCTCTAACTAACAAAAGTGCATACTAAGACTTTTGAAACCTGGTTCGTGAGATAAACAGGTGTAAATGGGAGGGGCGAAATTTAGATGATTGCAGCAAATAGGGCCGTTGGAGCCTTTTGGTAAATTTTTTTAATTTTCTACGATTTTTATCAAAAATGCGCGTCGAATGACACCACAATCATAAATATCTGTTAAGTGGTTCAAAAGATAATTAAATTTGAAATTCTTAGTAGCCTTCCCAAAATGTGATGAAAAGTCAGTTTGTCTGTTTGTTTGTATCAAAGCGTTGAAATAGCTAAAATGTGTGAATTAGGATCTATCCCCAATCATAAAATTAGAAACTTTTGTTCTACGACTTTTTCGAAAAAAAGCTAGTTTAGCGGGAAATCGCTAAAATTTGCTAAACTTAAAACCACCCTAGTATCCAAACGATAGAAGCTACAGATATGTTCTATATATATCGTTGAAAAGGTATTTTGAAGATCTTTTAGACATATCTGTAAAAAATGCCTCTTTACGAGGTAAAATTCTACTGACGAAAACATTTCCATGCCCCAAAATTTCTTATATCTAATTTTGTGACGAACGATATTAAATTGAATATATAACTTTTTCTTAAAAAAAAAGTTTGGCATTCGGCACATTGCGCAATAAAGTTCCCATCCTTCTTACCTAATAAAAATAACTTTTTTCGTAGTGCCTTTTTTTACAATAAGTTATTTATACAATTTAATATAGTTCGTCACAAAATTGGATATCAGAAATTTTGGGGAATGAAAATGTTTTCGTCACTAGAATTTTACCTCGTAAAGAGGTTTTTTTAGAAGATAGAACCTTGTCCATAAATTTGGCCAATGAAGCGTCACGAAAATAGATTTTTATGAAATATATCCGGCGATCCAGGCAACCCGAAGTCGAACCCATGCAGGGTTATCTCCTTTATTTAATATTTTATTGTACTTATTTGTTTTTAATTTTTTTAAATTTATGGTCATTGAATCAAGCGGCTGTAAAGATACGGGTATAGAGCATCTAATAGTCGCACGGGCTATTATACTGTGTTTTTTTTTTGTTGCCTTTTTATCTTGTTTTACAAGTTGAAATGATAAATATGACTGAGTTTGTGACTTTTGTGGCCGTCGCGACGGTCCAATTTTACAACTGAAATCAGTACAAAATCAGCTGAATTGTCGCAATTGCCTCGATTGTATTTTAACATTTAAACTCGACACTAATTTAGTACTCTTATGATTCAATTTTCATTTGCTATGTATACAATAAAAAAGTGTAACAATATAAAATATTAACTGCATGTTTATACAAGGAAGATAATTACATTATTTATATATACACATTTACACGCACATTCGTTTTTACACACTCTCAGAATTCCACAAGACTACGAATATACATAATTAATATTATATATACATATACCTCAGTAAAATAGCTATATGTGCAACATGTTTAATTGGTGTAAATTCAAAACACATTTTAGTTTTCTTTCCTTTTAATTTTTATTAGTTACATATTAAGAAACAACATAAGAACATGCATAAACATATTCAAGAAAACGTATTACGATTTTTATGGAATTACAAAAAACATTTTCTTCATAGAAAATGACTATATCTGCAAAACGGTCCCATTATAAAAATAATCAAAAAAATTTAATTTTTACATTTTGAAAAAAAAATTTGTTTGTTATATTAATAAGAAATGGGTCCTCCTTTTTTTTTTGGACTAATAACAGTCGACGTGGCATTTATGAGTTTGGTTAAGATAACTTAAGAAACAAAAAAGTTTTCCATACTAAAAAATAATTCCATCCGATTGTTCCCATTGCAGCTATAGGATGTACTCATCCAACTTCGACCAAATTTGGTCAAGATGTAACAGGCAGTCGCATACATACAAGTTTTTCAGACTAAGCAATTCCGTGACCTTTAACCCTGAATTTGACCCACTTACAGATCGAATTTCGCAAAACGCCGTCTTATTGCGCGATAAAAAACAAAAAAGTTTTCCATACTTAAGGTTAATTTTATCCGATTGTTCCTATGGTTCCTATAGGATATAGTCATCCGACATCGACAAAATTTGGTCAGGATGTGACAGGCAGCCCCATATATACAACTAAAACGTTTTTCAGTGAGTAAGTCGGGACAAAAAGTTTTATAAACAGTCATGGAAAAAATAATAGAAACGACAGGCACATTCACATTTGAAACCAAATATGTCGTTTTTGAAGCAAATTTCATCCATGAAAATCACTGTGCTTGGTTTCAGGATAACGGTACTTTATTTTGGTTTCTCTTTTGGGCTTCTTCGCAGGAATTATTAGCTGTGTACACTAATTTGTAGCACGACCACGTTTTTGTCTTGGAAAAAAAATAGAAACGCACTGAAACTTTGATATTATCTTTTTCTAAAAAGGTTGAAATCGAGCCATAGAGGTAACATTCCGTAAACTAAAGACAAAAGATGAAATAAAATAGCTTTTCTTTCGAATCCCGATTTCTTTGTTGTTGTTATTCGTTCCAGAATTGGTCGTGGCTCACATTGTAGCGATATTGAGAGGAAACTTATCCTTAATTTAAGAAATGAAGCAAACACCATGTCAAATATTGCCACAATTCTTAAATGTTCCAAAGAAAAGTGTTTTTGGTGATTCACTTCAAGAAAGAGCAAAAGACACGCGGAAGGAAGCGCACAACATCGGAGAAGTTCGACAGCCTTCTCGTTCGAAAGTAAAAAAAGATACATTTCGGTCATCGGAAGATCTTAAAAACGATTTGAATGCACCAGTTAGTAGCTGCACTATAAGAAATAGACTGATTGATGTCGGTTTAAAGGGTCATATAGCTTGAAAGGTACCATACTATAGCATCACGGTAGTGACGAAAGCATCACGAAGGGTGCGAAAGGCGACTAGCAATATATACAGGCAGAATGAAAAATTTGCTATAACTGTCCGATCAGGTCCAGCTATATACTTATCGAAAGGTATAGCTCTAACTAACAAAAGTGCATACTAAGACTTTTGAAACCTGGTTCGTGAGATAAACAGGTGTAAATGGGAGGGGCGAAATTTAGATGATTGCAGCAAATAGGGCCGTTGGAGCCTTTTGGTAAATTTTTTTAATTTTCTACGATTTTTATCAAAAATGCGCGTCGAATGACACCTCAATCATAAATATCTGTTAAGTGGTTCAAAAGATAATTAAATTTGAAATTCTTAGTAGCCTTCCCAAAATGTGATGAAAAGTCAGTTTGTCTGTTTGTGTGTTTGTTTGTATCAAAGCGTTGAAATAGCTAAAATGTGTGAATTAGGATCTATCCCCAATCATAAAATTAGAAACTTTTGTTCTACGACTTTTTCGAAAAAAGCTAGTTTAGCGGGAAATCGCTAAAATTTGCTAAACTTAAAACCACCCTAGTATCCAAACGATAGAAGCTACAGATATGTTCTATATATATCGTTGAAAAGGTATTTTGAAGATCTTTTAGACATATCTGTAAAAAATGCCTCTTTACGAGGTAAAATTCTACTGACGAAAACATTTCCATGCCCCAAAATTTCTTATATCTAATTTTGTGACGAACGATATTAAATTGAATATATAACTTTTTCTTAAAAAAAAAGTTTGGCATTCGGCACATTGCGCAATAAAGTTCCCATCCTTCTTACCTAATAAAAATAACTTTTTTCGTAGTGCCTTTTTTTACAATAAGTTATTTATACAATTTAATATAGTTCGTCACAAAATTGGATATCAGAAATTTTGGGGAATGAAAATGTTTTCGTCACTAGAATTTTACCTCGTAAAGAGGTTTTTTTAGAAGATAGAACCTTGTCCATAAATTTGGCCAATGAAGCGTCACGAAAATAGATTTTTATGAAATATATCCGGCGATCCAGGCAACCCGAAATCGAACCCATGCAGGGTTATCTCCTTTATTTAATATTTTATTGTACTTATTTGTTTTTAATTTTTTTAAATTTATGGTCATTGAATCAAGCGGCTGTAAAGATACGGGTATAGAGCATCTAATAGTCGCACGGGCTATTATACTGTGCCTTTTTTTTGTAGCCTTTTTATCTTGTTTTACAAGTTGAAATGATAAATATGACTGAGTTTGTGACTTTTGTGGCCGTCGCGACGGTCCAATTTTACAACTGAAATCAGTACAAAATCAGCTGAATTGTCGCAATTGCCTCGATTGTATTTTAACATTTAAACTCGACACTAATTTAGTACTCTTATGATTCAATTTTCATTTGCTATGTATACAATAAAAAAGTGTAACAATATAAAATATTAACTGCATGTTTATACAAGGAAGATAATTACTTTATTTATATATACACATTTACACGCACATTCGTTTTTACACACTCTCAGAATTCCACAAGACTACGAATATACATAATTAATATTATATATACATATACCTCAGTAAAATAGCTATATGTGCAACATGTTTAATTGGTGTACATTCAAAACACATTTTAGTTTTCTTTCCTTTTAATTTTTATTAGTTACATATTAAGAAACAACATAAGAAAATGCATAAACATATTCAAGAAAACGTATTACGATTTTTATGGAATTACAAAAAACATTTTCTTCATAGAAAATGACTATATCTGCAAAACGGTCCCATTATAAAAATAATAAAAAAATTTAATTTTTACATTTTGAAAAAAAAATTTGTTTGTTATATTAATAAGAAATGGGTCCTCCTTTTTTTTTGGACTAATAACAGTCGACGTGGCATTGATGATGCCAGTTTTTGCAGCAATGACAGATTAATTTTAGCCCATTCCTTTACAATGGCTTCTCTAAGCTGCTTTAAATTGTCATACTGCTTCGATGAACCAAAAACTCTTGCAAAAAGGATCCCAGATAAATCCTCTATTGGATTAAGATTCGGACTCATAGCTGGCCAGTGTAGCAGGGGAATTTTGTGGACTTTGAAATAAGCTTCCGTGTACTTTGCCACATGTATCGGTGCATTGTCCTGTTGAAAAATCCAGTTTTCCCCATGAAATTCTTCAGGAAATGATATAAGCTCATATTGTAATAGCTCTACATATTTTTCAGCATTCATTCGAGAGGATATAAAACACATCTGAGACTTTCCCTTAGCACTGAATGCAGCCCATACCATGAGGGATCCTCCCCCATGGTTGCGTTTGAAGCAAGTCTGCCGGGGATGGCGGGGATCTCTCCAATATTTGTGGTGACCATCAGGGCCGTCCAGGTTGAACTTCTTTTCGTCGCTAAAAATTACGGAATCAAATTCCTCTTCCCAGAATTTGTACTTATCATAAAAGTCGATTCGAACATTTTTATGCCTTTGGGTTAGGCGTGGTTTGGGCACTTTATTTTCATATTTTAAGTGCAAGTCCTCTCGCAAAATTTGTTGAACTCTTTGTCGAGTGACTGATAGTCCCAGTTCAGTTTTAATTTTTGAGCAACTCATCAAGTCCTGGGTAGCAAGTTGTTTAATGTACTACGCTTACAATCAGAATATCCTTCGGGATTTTTCAAAAAATTTGTGATTGTGTTACGATAGCGATTTGTTTTGACAGCAATTTGTCCAACTTTAATCCCACTATCATACATAGTTTTTATGTTAACTTGCTCTTCTTGCGAAAGTTCAGTTCCACGAGGCATTTTAGGTTTTGTAAATACTCTTGATTAAAAATGTCGCTCGACTTAAACACGATAATTATGATTACAATCTCACAGTCCAATCTTAGAACATTTACTACAACTTTGTTGACACCACTGCACGAAACGGTCAATTGTAACGGATTGCACATATACCCATTTTCTACGAAGATCGCTAGCTCTCGCATATTTTTTATCTAACGGTACTATAGAAAAGGCTTCCGAACGAAACTCAAGCATTGCAGAAGAACATAAAACATAAACAAAAAAAAATGTATACTAAAAGTAAATATACGGTTATTCTAATGCGACCAGTATCGAAAAGAATATTTGCACATATAGCTATTTTACTGAGGTATTTAAAGAACTAATTATAAAAATAAAAAAAAGTATAAAGGTTAGCTTTGGTACGCAGAAGATTGGATACCCTTGCAGAGCCCAGTATTCAATAAAGATAATTTTACAAGAGAGTATTTTTTAATTATTTTAGATTTCGTTCGTATGTCGTGTGTCGCTTACGTCATAATTGAGAGTCCAATATCTCCGTAAATATATACAATTAAAATTTTAATTTTTTGGGTGCAGATGTTGTTGGTATTTATGAAAGCATTTAAATTTCAAATAGGGCTCTATGTAATAGTAGTCCAAATTCAACCAAAATTGGCCAGGGTATAAAGAAAAATATCAAACACAAATTCTATGAGATTGGTTTAGATATCTTAAGAAACAAGAGTTTTTCATACCAAAGAATTTTATTCGACCGATCGTGCCTATGGTAACTATATACATTTATAATGATAAAAGACGAACTTTTACCAAGTTCAGTTTAAAACTGAGAGACTAGTTTTCATAGAAACAACTCGTCGTCCTGCTGAAAATTTATATACTTTTTCAGGGCTGCCACGACTCCATTAATACGTTACACATCACATTTCGTGACAAAATTATAAAACCCTCTGCAAAGGTATAGTAACCCGAATTATGTGTTACATTCCAATTAATCGGCATTGAACTTAAGGCTAAAAAAGTATACAGAATTTTATGTAGCAAAATTATGACCTATTCAATGTGCTTAGGGCGATATAAGGCGGATTATTGGACTAAGAGAGCGAGATTTAATCTTTAAGCTCATTGCAAAACGGTACGTTATAATTAATAAGTAAAGAAAGGAGGCGTTTAAAACATTATGAAGTAAATGAAATGAAGTCTTATGGTGGCACATTGCATCGAGCATACAAATCAGATCATTTTTGCTGCCCTCAAATTTTTTTAGATCTTAGTCATTAACACAGTTAGCAACAATTAAAAGAACGTAAGACTTATTCTGCTATCTCTTTGCTGATTTTACTGCCACTGGAACGACAAGTGTTTCCTTTGCGCTGACCGTTAAATGACGGCAGACGATCTAATAGAGCCATAAGTATGCTACCTGGCAGACGTTGATGTTGATTGATAAGATCTTCAATGGCAGTGGCAACCTTTATAGTTTAAAAAAATCAAAAGAAAATTAAATGGGTTTAATTGTAAGGAAGCCCAAGTTCACCTTTATTTGCAGTTCCTGCGGAGTCAGGTTCTCATCATAGTCGATGGGCTTGCCTAGATATGTACGAAACTTGACCGGAAATCCACCGTATATGGGATACACGGGTATGCGCACTTTATTATATAGCCGCATAAAAAACGTGCGGAAAATGCCCACTTGGCGAAATCCTTCTCGCAAATTCTGTGTAAAGCATGGTATAATGGGAACCTTCGCTTCCAGGGCCACTTTTGCGAATCCTACACGATTGCGCCAGAGCAGCTCATAGTAATGATCACCGAACTGTGCCTCATAAACGCCACCCGGTGAGATGGCCAGTAGATTTCCATCACGCAAAATGTTCACGCAAGATTGAACCGTACCAGGGCTGATGTGGAACGCTTCTGAAATGGTGCCCCAGCCTGGCAGTCTAAATAGAAATCGATCACCAATCGTGTAGATCAGGCGCTCACGCTGCAGCAGCATCCGCGAATTCAGATAGTACATGTCAATGGGAATTGCGCCGTGGTAATATACAATCAGCGCTGGTCCCTCCTGAGGTACGTTATTCAAACCTATTACTTCATAGCCGTGATAAATGCGTGCATGTGCATCCCAAATCGCTGCTACAATCTTGCGGCCAACGCGCCAAAAATTCCGATCGGTTTGCACTGCTCGCATTATAACTTGCCTGAAAGGACATCAACGATGAAACGGGTAAGAGATTGATAAACTTATTTGTTTTTGTGACTTGAAATATAGTTTTATTATAAAATATTTTTTATTATGGAAATATGTTGTTCCTCAAAAAAGTTGATTCAGACATAATATTAACTTATAATTTATACATATATATGTATATATAATATATTATATATATGGTACATTTAGTACATTCAGTATAAACAAGGAAGTGATACCTTCTTTCAGTACTCCAACATTTGTATTTTTTTTAGCATACCGCTTAAACGTATAATGTCGGTTACTGATTTGGGTATTTTTCTTGATCCCAATCTACAGTTTGACAAGCATATTGTTTCTATTGCTAATCGTGCCTTTGGCATATTTTGTTTCATTATACGTTGGTCGAAAGAATTTGACGGTCTCTACATTCATTATACATCACCTATCCTGGAGTAAGGGTCTTCTATATGGTGTCCCCAATATAATGACAGAATAGAATCTGTACAAAAACAATTTCTGCTCTCCGCCCTTTAGGGTCTTAACTGGAATACTAACAATCGCCTGCCTTCTACCGTAGTAGACTTTTATTGACAAATCTCCCTACTCTTTCCGATTGGAGAATAATTATTGGTATAATCTTTCTTCGCATACAAATTTTATTTAAACAAGAGGGCTCCGCCCCCTGCTCGCTTCGCACGCCTAGACCCGGCTCGCCTGGCGCTCCGATAGCCTAATACGTACTTGCACGCCGTTAGGCCCGCCGAAGGTTTGATGGTGCCTCATTAAATTTTTGACTTATTGTTCGTATTACAAATATATGTTCTACTCAATCGATTAAACAAATTTCGATCATAATATTAGAGGCAATAGAAAATTCTCAATCAAAAAACGCTTTGAATGACACCTCGATCAAAAAAATCCGACCATTGGTTCGAATGATAATTTAATTTTAAAAATTTAGTCGCCTTCCCAAAATAGGATTAAAAGTCAGTCTTTTTGTTTGTTTGTACGTTTGTATCAAAGCGTTAAAATAGCTTTTGTTTGTGAATGTGGATCTATACCCTATCAAAAACTAAAAACGTTTGTTCTACGACTTTTCCGAAAAATCGCTAGTTTAGCGGAAAATCGCTTAAGCCCGCTAAAATCTAAACCTCCACTGTATCCAAACAATAGAAGATACAGATATGTTCTATGGAAAGGGATTTTGAAGGGCTTTTATGCATACCTATCAACTTGTTTTCTAAAGTTGATAGGTAAAAGGCTACAGGTGAAAAAAGCTTTTTTATTCCACATTTTGTCGATTTAAAAAAAAAACGCCACTACATTTTTTTTTAATTTTTAATGTTTGAGTATATACAATTTCACGTTTTTGATATATGACACATAAAGTATTATCTGTAAGCTTCCATCTTCAGGTCGATGCCCTTATCTGTACCTGAAGACCGTTCCCACCCCACATTAGAAATCTTGGTCTATGTACCTAAATCTTTTAACTCAGAGAGAAAGAGAATTATACTCTACCTAATCAACTAATCTTTGCAGCTGAGCCCGGGGATTTGAAGACACTATGCAGCACGCAGCGCCGCCTGAGGAAAAAAAACTATTTAATTTACATAGCTTTAGCTAGTGAATGGCGTACGGAATTTTAAAAATATTTATTTTTGTATTTGGCGAAGATTTAAAAAAAAAACTCGATTTTCGGACCAAAAACACACGTGGTAATTAAAAATCTTTAAATTAATTTATCGAAAATTCCGTACGATGTTCACTGCTTAAAGGCATCATTAAGATATAGCCAAAAATTCAAGCAAAAATATTGAAAATTGTTCGAGTTCTCGAGCGTTCCAATTTCCGATTTCGAGAAAAAACGCGTTCAAAGTTTTAAAATTTGCAGGAAATCACTGCAACGTGAAAAAGAATGTTTGAGCATAAATAATTTTGGCCCATATTCTAGACGAGTTGAACAATTTTTTAAGCTAATAAAAAAATTGGATTTTTTTTTTAATTCTCAAGTGGTGTTATCCCTTAAGACTAAAATTTACGTGCAGAAGCTCAACAATAAGTTTGTCCACATTCGAGTACCTAAGGCTACTAACAACACGTACCTTAATACTGAATACAACTGTGAGATTAGTTTTAGTTTCATGTGTGCCCGTCCCTGTGATGTTTTAAACAGTGTCCTAGATATTAAATCCAACGCAGAAAGTTTTGATAGAATAAATCCTAAGTTTGTAAAAATACTCCTGCCTTCACTCCTACCACATATAAACCATATCTTTAAAACACTATTAACAACATCCGTCCTTCGCTTAAAAAAGCCAAGATTCGTGCCTGTTTCGAAAACGAATGGAATTGCCGCAAATCGTGTTCTTTGCTGTTCCGAACTTCGCAAAACGACACGAATTGTCGTTTTCAAACGAGTGCTGTAGAGTCAGCGGAATTAAATCTAAATGCTATTTAAAGCAATAAAATAAATTCCTAAAATGATATACAGAGAGTTCTAATAATGTTGGATATTTTTAGAATCGATTAACATCACTACTTTAACTGTTTGAAGTTGAAATTTATTTAAAAAGATTTTTTTTATAAACATCAATAAAATATTGCATGAAAAAAGAAACCGAGCGGCATTGATCAAACCGAGCTGTCCTGAATTCCACTTTGATTTTTATTATCGATATCAACTCTGGCAATCGAAAGCTTCTAGAGTGGCTTCAATTGAATAAAAAAAACAAAAATAAATGAAAGAACAATTTTTTAAATTGATTAATCACCATAACTGCCGGTATTTTGCAAAATTTACTAAGCAATTTCTTCTTCTTCATTGACAAAAACAGCTGATACGGTCGATGATATACTGCTATCGAGACGTTTTCGAAACCGAGTTCGAAAAGTAAAAACAAGCCCATTTCGGCCGGAATTGGGAACAGCAAATAGTAAAACGTTCGTTTTCGTTACGTTTTTACTTTTTGAAAACGTTGTGAATTCGGAACAGGCCTGTATATGATGTTTTTTCTATAGACGCACCTATTTCAATGTCCATTTCAAAAGCATGTGAAATCGAATTTAAGTAGATTATTATTTTTGTGTTTTGATTTGGTGCCTCAAAATTATAATTTATGTCTACTTTGCAAGCTAATCGATGTTTTCAAGAAAAAACCAATGAATTCAAAATCCTTTGCACTTAAAAAACAAAATGCACACCTATTTCATTGTCCACATGCGTATGTTTTCGTTAGGGACGCTTTTGATTCCAGCTTAATTTTTAAGACTATGAGCCCAAAATAGTGTCACTGTGGATATGAAGCTCACTTAGAACACCCAGTGGTTCGTGCATTGGCCTCTTGTTCACTCCTATTCAAAAGGTTAGAAACACCGCAGACTTTCATGAAAATACCCAAATAGTTGTTGTACATTAACATTTGAAAAAAGCTACAATTGGTTCATTTAACAAAGCTCTTTAATGCTATATTGTTGTTAAATGTTAGTTGCGTCTTGTGCGTCCGTCAGACGACCACTTTTTAACCGACACTTTCTTACCGTCGGTTTGAAGTCAAAATCCCAACGGTTTTTTTTTCTCCCAGAGTTCATTTAAAAACCCATCGGTTTTTTTTTCTCCCAGAGCCTGGTGAAAAATTTCATACAAAAATGTTTTAATCAAGTAGGCATTTGACCGACACAAAAAACCGATGGAAATAGGACGTGTTCTATTTATCATCGGTGAGCATCGATGAAAAACCGACGATTAAAAGTGTCGTTTAAAAAGTGCTCGTCTGTCGGACGATTAAATAAATGACAAACAAAAATTATGTGATTTCGGATAGACATATCGAAAAAACCCTTTTGTTTGTGAGGTGAATTTGATTGCTTGCTATTATATCCACCTAAAATTCGCTAATTCACTTTTTTTCTAGAACAATTTTAGTACATTCGATTGATCTCACCAATGACGAGCGGTGTATGCAGATATTAATATCAATGGAATTATGTTTTTAGCTTCGGCAAGCTAATTAATTGCTAAACTGATAATTATGTTTAAATTTAGTTTTTTAACAGCTGCAGCGCATCAGCATCGTTATTAGGGGCAGGCTTAGGTGTTATCAGCATAAAATGTCGCGCTCGCATTCGCGTTTTGCAGATCAAAATCTCACTAAATGAATCATTACGAATAATTAACGTATTATACAGTTGCGTACAACACGATTTTGAGCTACATGGAATCCGCACCTGGGTGTAGCGACCCTCAGAATTCTTATTGTTGTGTAATTTATAGAAACGCACTGATAACAAGGGTAAACAAATTTTACACTTTGCCACTTAGCGAGCAACAAGATAAACCAAACAACAATTTTTTAACGATTTCTCTCAGTTGTAAAGATCATTGAAGATGCTTCTTACATTCTTAAGTCAAGTTTGAAGAATACATATTGGAGGCGAAAGTCCAATGCATCCCATTGACACCACTTCCGAAAAGTTCTGCTAACTTTCCACTTGCATTGCCAACTTTTACGAAAATTTCGATGCATTTTGGGGGCCCAACTCCCACATAGTTACAAATTCTAAATGCTGCGTTAAAACCAATGGTCCTAGGTTGTATATAAGCCGTTATTTGATACATATATCCCGTTATATGTAACGTGTACCACAGTTATATACTCTAAATATTTAATACTTAAACATTCTGAAAACCCTTTTTTCAGTTTATTTTTAGACCAAGAAAGAACTTTTTATTCGAAAGGGTACAACTACGAGATACCTTGCGTTCCGAAGCTTAAATTTCCTAATAATATGGCGAAAGATATCGATTTATTTTGCTGTGCTCCGTCAACTTAATTGTTTTAGTGCTCTTTTTAACACCTAATTATTCAAATATTTTGTCCAGTAGATATATCTACGCTTTTGGTGTCTTGTTGGTTTTATAATTGTGTATAAACAGTGATTGTTTTATTAAAAACACCAAACTTAATTTGTGTTTCAACTTGTGCAACATATTTGTTGTTGTTTGTATTACTTTTTGCTCTCCTATTCTGTCTATCAGATTAGATGCTATTTAGTACATTGTTTTTGTTTGGGCATTTAACATCTGTTAACTTGCTCTCTCGCTCTTAGTGTTGCTTATCTGCGCTCTCATCTAACAACAATTTAGCAAGCGCATTGTTTTTGTTCGTGCGTTAGCATTATTTTTCCGTTAGCCGGCTCTCTCACTCTGTCTTTGTGTTGCTTTGAGCTTGCATTCTGCACTTCTGCAGTAACTTGTACTAACAACGTTCAATCACATTCAAATCAACTGGAACATACTTCGTTTGCAGAAAACCATTCTAAATCAGGATCAGTAATAAAATTTTGCCCAAAGGCCTTCAATTTAGCAATGAGTGCAATAGCACGTACAGTTTACTTGGTTTGGGTCAAGCAGCGTAAGAATCGTTAAGCTAGACCCACTCCTAGAGAACGCAGCGATGATTTTTGGCAATGTTATTGATCATAAAAAGTTAAAGTTGTACTTAACAAAAATGTGCCATAAATTTAAGTTGAGGTGGAGTAAATCTAGATGAGATAAATCCAGATTTATGACCATTTATGCACGTTAGCTTCAGGGCACAATAACAGACGTTGATTATAAGATTGACGTCGCGCCTGAAACCGCAGCGGAAGAACTTTAAAACCATTTTTTGATTGTTGCTCAAAAACACTGCAAAGAAAAAGTAAAGATCTGCAAAAATGTTCATAAAGTTATTTAGTTTATTTATTTTTTCAACTTTGAGTAGTTTTTTTAGTTTAAAAAAATAGTGAAAAACATGAAAATCGCTTTTATCTTTCAATAAATTAATTACCTTTAAAACAATACAATTTTTTTATTTGTTCGGCCATTAATTTTGAAGTTACAAGTATAAGCATGAGCATATAACAAGAGTAATCAATTTGAAAAAAAAAATATTTTTTTTTTTCATAATTTTAAAAACAAACTTTTTAATTGGCATAAATAAAAAGAAAATATACAAACTTGATACTTATTTGAAAAAAAAAATTTGTATTTTTTATTGCGGTCTGTATATTAAAATAAATTAAAATGTTCTGGTTTTTCCGTATTTTACGCCCTTTAAGGTGTTACGCCCACTTTAACTTATAATAAAATAATTTTTTTGGGGGTATTTAAACATTTACTCCAAATTTTAAGTCAACACTGTGCGTTGGTGAGTTTTGCCATTCACACTATTCGCATCGGTGTTCACACCAAAATCCCATCAGTTCTTTTTTCTTACGAAAGCTGGTCACACTCATCACACTTTCATTCCATGCACACTTTATTTTTTTCGAAAAAACACAAAAGAAAATACCCAAAATGTGCAATTTGCACGTATTGATGTTAATGGCACGATTTGACCAACGAAAAGAACCGATGGAATAGGTAGCGTTCTATTTCTGTCGGTGAGCGTCGGTTTCTCACCGACGCTTTAAAATTTCGCATGCGCACAAGAAAGCTTTTTAAAAAGCATTTCAAACGAGGGTTTTTTCAGCGACACTTTTTAACCGTCGCGACGGTCAATTTTGCCATTCAAAATATTCGCATCGGTGTTCAGACTAAAATCCCATCGGTTTTTTGTTCTTAGGGAAGCTGGTCACACTCAACATACTTTTACTCCATGCACACTTTCTTTTTTTGGAAAAGCACCAAAAAATACGTGTCGAATGACACCTCGATCATCAAAATGCGACCACTGATTTGTACGTTTGTATCAAAGCGTTAAAATAGCTTATATTTGTGAATGTGGAAACATTCCCTAACAAAAAACTAGAAAAGTTTGTTCTTCGACTTTTTCGAAAAGTCGATAGTTTAGCAGGAAATCGGTAAAGCCCACTAAAATTGACGCCGTCACAGTATCCAAACGATAGAAACTACAGATATGTTCTACTACTGTAGGCAAAAAGTAACGGGAAATTTGTATTAAAAAAATTTTGGGATTCCGATTGGAACAAATGTATGTACTTTTAGGTTGGCACTACTATCATTAACATCTGAGCAAAATTATACGTTTAAATATTCATTAGTGTTTAATTTACGATTAGTTTTGTAAGACGCTAAATGTGCAATGTCTGAAATTATTTAACAGCGCAGTTCCATCAATTTTTGTGTGCGGAATGAAATTTCTGTAACCAAAACATAAGAAATGGTGCAGAGGGCCTTTTGTGAGAAAGCTCTGTCAAAAACCAGAATTTTTGAGAGGTACAAAATGTTCAAAGAGGGTCTAGAAAACGGTGAAGACGAGAAACGATCAGGACGATCATCAACATCAACATATGATCTACACGTAAATAAAATCAAAGAATTGGTGCTCAAAAATCGTCGATTGACAATCCGCGACCTTGGTGACATTGTTGGAATATCGGAAGGATCGGTGAAAACCATTTTGAGTGAAAATTTGGGCTGACAACTCATTGTTCTTGAAACACGATAGTGCGCCCTCTCATACTGTCCTTGTCGTTCGTGACCACTTTGCCAAAAACTTGACTAATATTGTCCCGCAGTCAGCTTATTCGACTGATTTAGCTCCATGTGACTTCTGACTATTTTCTAAGCTCAAAAGACCAATCCGAGGACACTGTTTCAAATCGATTGAGGAGGTTCAACGTTAATCGGCACGGGTTCTGAGAGCCATTCCTGGAAGTGACTTTTTGGCATGCATCGAGGATTGGAAAAAACGTTGGCATAAGTGCATAATATCGGGAGGGGATTACTTTGAAGGAGATGAAATTTTTTTGGAAAAATAAAAGAAACTTTTTGATTTAAGCAGAGTACTCAGTAGCTGAAAATCATGTTTAAAGGTATCAACTCCAAATAAAATAAAGGGTTACAAACTGGCTCGAAAATATTTTGTAAGGCTATTTCTAAACCCTTGTATTCATTACCTAAATGTGGGCTGCTCAGAAAATTTTCGGGTGTTTTACAATACAGCTTGGTAAACAACTGGTAGATTTATTTTGACCTTTGAAAACATCGATTCAATCAGTGTTTCGACTAATCTAATGACGAAAACATTTCCAGGCCCCAAAATTTCTGATATCCAATTTTGATACTCAATTTTATATATATGGCATTCAGCATTTTTATTAGGTAAGAAGAATCGGTATACGTTTTCGCGCAATGTGTCAAATGTAAAACTTTTATTAATAATAGTTTTTGCAAATTGTGCAAGAGTAAATTAAATAATAGATTCCAGATTAACGCAAAATTTCTGCTGTTTTATTTGATTTTGTTAGAAAAATCATCGGGTCACACAAAAGAAAAGACGCATTGTACATCAGTTCGAGCACATTTCTTATTGCTTTTTACAAGCATTCAGATATGTTCAGGGTGTAACACAATCTTATAAAATCTATTTATTTTGGTTTTGCTAATCAGAAAATTGAATTACAGTTTCAGTTAAAAAGTTATGAAGAACCAAGAAATTAAATATACACATCTATACATAACAAATCGGGACAGTCAGGCAATTGCTGAGCTGATGCAGCAGGTTAAGAATTCATTTTGTAGGGATTGAGATAATTACAGATAACCAATAACTGATAACCAGTATCGTTAACGGATATCGTTAGTAGGTTGTCATAGTTTGAACCATGCTTATCGTAAAAACATATAAGAACGCTCGCGTCAAAAAGGCACGACTACAAAACACCCTGCAACCAGACCCTTAAATCCTATCTCGAATTTGCACACACAAGAGAGTTTGAGTGATTTCTGTGTCAGTCGTGTTTTCTTTGCGCTCCATTAAAACATTAAAAGTATCAAACTTATCGTGCTTAATAATTCTAATTTTTATACCTACATAGTACCTTTGTGTCGTTGGTACACTGTATTGTGCAGAGCTTACTCAATAGTGCATCGTAAGCCTTTCAATTTCACAATTTTTCTAATCCAGCGTCAGTGCTGTGTTTTTGTTTGTGCCTAATTTTGTTATTTTCGCTTTGCGATCTTTGTGACGCTTCTCTGTGCGTCCACAAGTTTGTGTGTTCACTGGTGGCTTTGCTCTCGGTGCTTTTGCATCTACGCATATATTTGTTGTTGCTTTTTCGAAATCACAGGTTTATGTGTGTGTTCTCTTGCTCATTTTTTCTTTGTGCTTGCATTCACGAATTCTTTGTTATTGCATTTCTGCTTCGCTCAAGAATTGTTTGTGAAGTTTTTGCTTCGAACTTATCTTGTGTTGTGTACATTTCCAATTATGTTTATTTTCACTCAATCTTTGTTTACCCAGTAGGAAACTTTGGAGTGAAATATTTCGTGCTGCAATAAGAAATGCGCTTATGGGCCTATGCGATACCGACAAAGTTAAGTTTGTTAATTTTTGGTTATGCGATAATATGATGCATATTAAGAGTGCAGGGCTTACTGGGCGTGACTGGACGTGACCTTGTCAGAATCCTTTCCAACGACAATAAAAAAGTCATTGAAGGACTGCGTTGGTCTTGTCCAACTTGTATTTATATACAATTTGATTTCACACGCATGTACAATAGCGTGAAAAATCAATTCCTTAAGCTTCGCAATCTTTCTAAACAACTCTCTAGTAACGTAGATTCAAGTTTGGAGTTACTGACCGAATTTAATTTCAACACACCACCTAATAGAAAGTTGTATCCTCAATTCTTAGGTGCCTCTCATTCCTCCCAGCCTGGGACATCTTATTTGGCAGCCCCCCATTTTATGTCACCACTAGTTATTTCACCTTCGCCATGCAAATTTAATGAGCTTCCTTCCCCTTTCTTAGTTACAAGATCTTCATCAGTGTCTACTATTCCTCCGGTAGTTCTTTTAAGCCCTTCGGCACAATTGGCAGCCCCTGTATCGACCACAACAACTCCTGTTTCATCTCCGCCGCCTCAGTTAAAAGTTGTTGCTCCTCGTAAGCAGATTTTTATTTCTAGGCTGTCTGCTGCCACATCAACAGAATCTGTTTCTGCGTATATCGCTAGTAAATCTTCAGCTAATGTAGCTATTAGTAAATTTAATTTAATGAGCCTCGAGAAATTTCGTCTTTTAAAATTAGTGTATCTTCCGACTCGTTTCCAATTATATGTGACCCTAAATTTTGGCCCCCTTATATAATTGTTCACGAATTCAATGAAAAAAATAGACCACGTCCCACTCCCATTAGCCTTCCAACTCCTAGCACATCGACCCAAGGTACACCTATAAATGCCCCAAAAAACTAGACCATGAACAAATTAATGTTCAATATCAGAATGTTCGAGGTCTTGGGTCTAAGTTAAAAAATCTTTATTTAAATAGTTCTTCTTTTGATTATGACATCATCGCATTTCTCTGAAATTTGATTAATTCAAGCATATCTAATAATGAGATAATGTCATCGACATAATCGCCGTGGAGGTGGTGTACTTGTTTCTGATAAATCCTCTTGTCACTCAGAAATTCTTAACGTTCTTACGCCTGCCGGTATAGAATTTGTTGCTGTAAAGGTTACTTTTCCGTCATGTGCCTTATATATTTCCTGCATCTGAATTTCAAATCTTTATGAGACATATTAGTCACATAAAAGAAATTTCTAGCCTTGTGCGTGATGAAGGCATATTTATTGTTGTGACTTGAACTACTTAGTTTCCTCAGCTCAGAATGATTTTTTAGACGGTTTAACTGAGCTTTTACTTTTTCAAATTAATTCAACATCGAATAACCTTAACAGGATGCTTGATCTTATTTTTGTCAATGATTTGTCTAGTGTCTGTCCCTAGATCTTCTCCTGTGGTTGAGCCTGAAGATTCTCACCATCCTACACTTGCACTTTCACTTTCTATCCTTAATACTAACCATACGTCTCTATCATCCCCAGTAAATTACCGCCGTTGTTAAGTCCGTTTCCTTTAAACCAGCTTGCTTTACTCCTAGATTATCTTACCTTAAAAATTTAAAATCAAAATATTTTAAAAAGTTCCGATTGACTGGATCTAAAATCAATTTGCCCGGTATCCTAAACAATTTTACTCCTTCGTAAGCTCCAAACGTAGAAATTCCTCATTACCTAATAATTTTTTCCTTAACTCTTATAAAGTATGCGATGATTTCCGTGCGTCCGATCTTTTCTCAGATTTTTTCCAATCTACTTATTCCACTTTATCGCCTACTAACAACTATAATTTTTATTCTTCTCCATCATCCAATTCTTTACTTTTACCTACAATAACCGATAGTTGCCTTATCTCTTCAATTAAAACACTAAAACCTTCTTACTCTCCTGGCCCTGACAACATACTTAGCTGTGTGTTGAAAGAGTGTTATAGTTCCCTAGTAATCCCTTTATTAACTCTTTTCAATCTATCCCTGCAGTCATTCCAGCAATATGGAAAAAATCCTTTATTAGAACTCTGCACAAAGGAATTGCAAAGTTATCAGCAATTCCAAAGCTTTTCGAAAAAATAATTACATCTTCTTTGCAGCATCTCTGAAAGTCGTGTATCTCCCCTGCTCAACATGGTTTCGTTAAGAGTCGGTCAACTTCGACCAATTTACTAGAGTTCACTTCCTTGGTAAATGAGGCTTTCCTCAATAAAATGCAAACTGATGTCATATACACGGACTTCAGTAGAGCATTTGACTTTGTAAACCATGAACTTCTTCTATTAAAGCTTGACCAACTTGGTTTCCCCCCCTTCATTCCTTTTATGGATCTCTTCCTACCTCTCTGATAGGGCCCAAAGAGTACTCCTCAGATCAGCCACCTCAAAATCTGTCCAGGTCACATCAGGTGTTCCTCAAGGTAGTCATTTAGGCCCCTTACGAGGTAAAATTCTGGTGACGAAAACATCCAATTTTGTGACGAACGATATTAAATTGAATATATAACTTATTCTTAAAAAAAAGGTTTGGCATTCGGCACTGCGCAAAAAAGGTTATTTTTATTAGGTAAGAAGGATAGGGACTTTATTGCGCAATGTGCCGAATGCCAAACTTTTTTTTTAAGAATAAGTTATATATGACCATCCCAAATGCATTTCCAGACAGTTTGGTCAAGATATTTCGAACAACAAATAAGATTTTCATACTAAAACTTGATTTTGGACTGATTGTCCCTATGGCAGCTATATGATATAGTGATCCGATTTCAACCAGGATATTTAGGACCATCCCAAATGTATATCCTGTCAGTTTGGTCGAGATATTTGAAGCAACAAAAAAGTTGTTCATACTAAAACTTGATTTTGTTCTGATCGTTCCTATGACAGCTATATGATATAGTGATCCGATTTTAACCAAATTTGATCAGGATGTATAGGACCATCCCAAATGTATATCCTGTCAGTTTGGTCGAGATATTTCAAACAACAAAAAAGTTTTTTATACTAAAACTTGATTTTGACTGATCGTTCCTATGTCAGCTATATGATATAGAGGTCCGATCCAAGTTTTAAAACAAACTTGACAACAAACGCCCGCTATCCAGGAACTTACATACCAGGTTTTAAGTCTCTAGCTCTTATAGTCTTTGAGATCCTTTGGCTTAAACACACGGACAGACAGACGGACATGGCTCAATCGACTCGGCTATTGATACTGATCAAAAATATATATATTTTATAGGGTCGGAGATGCTTCCTTCTGCCTGTTACATACATTGCACAAAACCAATATACCCTTTTTGACCATTTTCAATGGGCACAGGGTATAAAAATTAAATAAGAGAATAAAAAGACATTTAGTCAAAATGCGTTCCAGGAAGACCCTACAAGTCCAGCTCATTTGAATAAATTAAATACCGCCTTCTTGCAAAACAAAAACAAACTATCTGGCATCACTGAAACAAAAGCTGTCAGCTGTGGGTTCTATTGTGCACTGCTTGCACTGCTTGCAAGCTTGCTGCTGCCATCATTCAATGCTAAGGAATTAAGATAGTCAGGCAATACGTAATGCCGACACGAATTTTCACAGATATGTGTTATATGTCATAAAACGCGGAAATAAGCTGACTATAACATATAATAATTTCATAGTGATTTTGAGTGTAAATTTTTTTTAAATCGCCAATGAAATCTTAATTCACCTGTAGCTTCTTACCTATGAACTTCCGAAAAAAATATTACAGGTATGCCTAAAAGATCTTCAAACTACTTTTTCAACGATATATAGAATATATCTTTATCGTTTATCGCTTCTATCGTTTGGATACTAGGGTGGTTTTAAGCGATTTCCCGCTAAACTAGCTTTTTTTCGAAAAAGTCGTAGAACAAAATTTTCTAATTTTATGATTGGGAATAGATCCTCATTCACACATTTTAGCTATTTCAACGCTTTGATACAAACAAACACACAAACAGACAAACTGAATTTTCATCTCATTTTGAAAAGGCCACTAAAAATTTAAATTTAAATTATCTTTTGAACCACTAAACGGATTTTTATGATTGAGGTGTCATTCGACGCGTATTTTTGTATAAACAAATGTACCGGAAGGCTCCAACGGCCCCATTTGCTGCAATCATCTAAATTTCGCCCCTCCCACTTTCACCTGATTTTCTCACGAACCAGGTGAGTTTTCAAAAGTGTTAGTATGCACTTTTGTTAGATAAAACTATACCTTTCGATCGGTATATAAGTCGATCTGATCGGACAGTTATAGCAAATTTTCCATTCTTCCTGTGTATATTGCTAGTCGCCTTTCGCACCCTTCGTGATGCTTTCGTCACTAGAGCGGACTGCCTACCGCAGTGATCTTCCTTGCGCTTTATCACACTGTCGCATACTTATGTATGCAGATGATCTGAAACTTATATTATCATATAAGGAGCCTGGACACCATAAGCTATTACAAGATGATTTAAACTTAATGCATAGTTGGTGCATTGCTAATCACTTGAACTTAAATTTTTCTTAATGCTTGTTTATGACTTTTAACTCCTTACTTAGGAACATATTCGATCGATAAACGAATGTCGAAGATCATGGTGTCCTATTTGATAATAAATTAGATTTCACCCTCCATATCTCTTCTATTTTAATTAGGCAAAGGGCACTTTTCCATTTATAAAGCGTTGGTCTAAAGAATTTTATGACCCGTATGTCACAAAACTATTATACACTTCCTTAGTTCGACCTATTCTTGAATATTGCTCCTGTGTATCCTCAGCACAAAATATATCAAGATCAAATTGAGTCTCTACAGAAGCAATTTCTTCTTTTTGCACTTCGGGATATTGCTTGGAATCCAAATCTCCGTTTGCCACCTTATTCAAGCAGACTTCTGCTTCTCAATCTTCCGTCCCTTGCTCACCGTAGAACAGTTCTTGGAATTATTTTCCTCCATAATTTAATTAATGGCGATATTTGCTCTCCACCATTACTAGAACTGGTTAGCTTCAATGTCGCCTTCAGGGCAACTAGGAACTTCGCTCTATTATTTTTGCCTACATGCACTACTAACTATGCTTTGCATAATCGTTTTAGAGTACTCTGCTCAAACTATAATGAATTATATCACTTAATATCAAACAATCTCCCTCCACCTTATTACAGCTTCTCTTTTTAATCACCTCCGGTAAATCTCTGATCTCACTTGTCTCCGACTTCTGGGATCAGTGATCTTCCGTCAGTTTGTATTACAACTTAAATATTTTCTATTGATTTGATTGGGTTTTCCCCAATCCTTGCAACAAATGTTGGATCAATTATAATCTCTTGCTTACCCCAGACCTAAATTTAAATTTATTTAATTTAAATTTTTCATTTCAGTTTTATTTTATTACTTTTTAATTTTTATCTTAGTTTAACTTGCCTAAAATAATATAATTTTGCTGACTGCTTTTAGTCATGCTACAATAAATATACATACATACTTATCAATGCACATGGAAATGGAAAGAAATATGGTGCGAAGTATGAAGGTATGTCTTGTCGTCAGTGTTCTTTTTAACTTTCTTCGGCCTGTTTCTTAAATATCTTTCGCGTTTAAGTATTATACAATCTTGATAAAAATTATCCGGACACATCTTATTATGTGATCTCTCAATACAATTTTTTTATACCCTATGCCCATTGAAAATGGTCAAAAAGGGTATAATGGTTTTGTGCAATGTATGTAACAGGCAGAAGGAAGCATCTCCGACCCTATAAAGTATATATATTCTTGATCAGCATCAATAGCCGATTCAACTGAGCCATGTCCGTCTGTCTGTTCGTCTATCCGTCTGTTTGAGTCAAAGGATCTCAGAGACTATAAAAGCTAGAGACTTCAAATTTGGTATGTAGGTTGCTGGATAGCGGGCGCAGATCAAGTTTGTTTTTAATTTTAGATGCCACGCCTCTTTCGCCTGCCAATCGCAAAAAACGATTATCAGACGCGATCTTTAATAAAACACTTCTTAATTAAACAGGAAGATAAGAAGTAAGCCAATTTAATGACCCTGAAAGTTTCAAAGCGATTGACTATTAAATAGAGAAGATATTTCAAATTTGCTTTTAATTCACATAAATCAAAATCATAGACATAGGCAAGTTCGAGCGAGATAGCATATGCACATTTGTTTGTGCAAAAACATAACAGTGAGCACGTGTACGAAGAGTGCGAACGCAAATACGAGCGATAGGCAAAATTATCGTTATTTGGCTACAATTTCTATCCTATTTTAATATATATACATGGTTTAAGTTAATACATATTTAAGATTGTGTTAAAATATATGTATGTAGATACTAGTATGCATTGCAAAAAGCGATATGTAGAAATGCCACTTTATAACTTTGCACCTCGACGACAGATCATTTTACAACACTGAAATCTCTGAATTTATAATAATTATTATGTTTAATAATAAGCTAGTTAGCTCGCACATATGTTCAATAGGTTTTCATTTATTATCATTGTATTTATATGCTTAACAAATCCTGCAAAAAGAATCACAAATATTAAAGCATAGCATTTAAATTTAAATACCGCGCGCAATGCAGCAGCCTTTAACAGCTGATTTCAAAGATTAAGAAGAGTGGGAGAAATTATTTGGTGTTGCCGGACTTAAACAAGCTGAGCAAATTTTAGTTGATGGCTACTCATGAGCAACATCGATTTCAGCAACTACGATTACGATTACGATTACGATTTACGATTTACTATTTTAATTAAATTAAATACAATTTATTCGATCGAACCACTATATCATAATGCTGTCATAGGAACGATCAGTCGAAAATAAACTTTTTTGTTGTTTGAAAGATCTCGACCAAACTAATAGGATATGCATTTGGGATGGTCCTATATATCCTGATAAAATTTGGTTGAAATCGGACCACTATATTATATAGCTGCCATAGGAACGATCAGTCCAAAATCAAGTTTTAGTATGATAAACTTTTTTGTTGTTTAAGGTATCTAAACCAAACTAACAGAATACGCATTTGGGATGTATTCTCCATCCTGACCAAGTTTGGTTGAAATCTGATATCAAATAGCTGCCATTGGAACGAGCACACTCGACTGTAGCCAGAGCCCCCTTGTTTTATTTGAATCTGCGTATGGTATACAGGAATCTACATATAGATATCAATCGACGTTGCTGTTAAAGCTGATCAAGAATATACTTATTTTATGGGATCTGCTACGCCTCCTTCTGCCTGTTACATCCACCTTGTGGTAAACTACGCAGGACATAATAACAAGAACAACCCGAATTTCAAACAAAGGAAGTCCAATGTTATGGCGTGTCTAAGTTTAGTTTTTACGAGTACGCTTACCCAGTGGACCAAGCAACGGACATTGAGCGAGAGTCTCGGCAAACGCTCGTAGACTGTTATACAAAGAGACAAGTTGAGGACAAACAACGTACGTCGATCGAACTTTCGCTAAACATGCATTGTCGAGCCAGAAAATGGGCCGAAAACGTATTGTATACGAGAGAACGCAGAAGTTCTGCTTAACTATCGCAAAAGTGCGTGTGAGCGCGTAAAACGCGGACATTTATGAAGTCATGTTATGTTGCAACGCAACATTTTCGTGGTATCGTGCATGACGCAGCTCCTGCCCAGCCGAAAAATGGCTTCGGCTCAGAAAAATAGCATATTTTTGTTTTTTTCAGCTTTGCTTTTGTGTATTTCATGTTTTGTCCATTGTCGGGAATCTGCACAAGCACATGGTCTGTGCACGGATAAAAAAAATATAAAAAAAATTTCCTTTTATAAGTTAACGCCAGCTAAACCAAAATAGGCTGACCGGATGCGTGTGCGAACAAGTTGCCCCGCTCAGCAGTCTGCAATTTAAACATGCGCAACAAAGTTGCGATCCCCAGCAATGCAATATGATCCGAACGCCAAGCGGCCACTGGAATGTGTCACGAGGCGCATGGTCAGCATTCTGCCAACATCGCTGCCGGGAGTCCGTAGCTTAAGTTATTTTTATAATTGCATGCTTGAACCACTTTTATAAGAACCCTCGAATGTTCAAAGCTGACCCGTGAACAGTAAAGAATAAATAACTAAACCTCTTGTTATTATAATTGGCGCTGTATAAAACTCCGTAACTAAAATCCGCTCCAGCTAACGCCGAGTGATTGTAAAAGTTTCGTTTAAATTGAATAATAATACAAAAATTATTTAACACATATTGTGAAAAATTACATCGAATTCAGTAACTAAAACCCGCTCCAGCTAACGCCGAGTAATGTTAAAGTTTCGTTAAAATCGAGTAATAATACAAAAGTATTCAACACATATTGTGAAAAATATATCGAACTCAGTAACTGAACCCGCTCCAGCCAACGCCGCGAGTATTGCAACTTATGTGAGGAAAAAAACTACACATAAAATGAAAACATAACAGTGGAAAAAATAAAAACAAAAACAATTACACACTTATAAAAAAAAAAAGAAATTGTAGAATATCAGAGGGTTAAAATCATTCCAGGAATAGAGTGCGATCAGTCCCTTGATCTGGTTAAAACCTTGCCTGAATTTTCTGGCAAAATAGATGAATATGATGCCTGGCGAGAAGCAGCAACATTAGCCTACGAAGTATTTGAACCTTTTGATGGGAGTTCAAGACATTTCTATGCAATTGGTATTATAAGAAATAAGATCAAAGGCCCAGCCAACCTTATCATCATTTAATACGGTTTTAAATTTCAAGGCTATTATAGCCAGAGTCGACTTTACCTACGCAGATAAGACGCCAATACGCGTTATTTTGCAAAAACATGGTACCCTTAGACAGGGTGAACGAGAATTGTTAGAGTATTATAATGAGCTTGAAAAAACTTTGATTCTCCTCACTAACAAAACCTTAATTACACACGATCATGCAGCAGCAGCGGTCCTGAATGAGCAATTTAGAAAAGACGCGCTACATTCCTTTGTAGCTGGCCTAAAGAAGTCTCTTAAAACAGTCGTATTTTCTGCTCAACCAGAAGACTTACCATCAGCCCTGTCCTTGGCACAAGAAGCTGAAGTTTCCAACGAATATTCACAATTCGCTGCAAGCTTTGCCAAAACCAATGAGGAAAGAAATCAAAAACCAACAGGCAAACGTCAGCACCCGCGTTATCAAAACAATGATAACAATAATAGTCAAGGGAAAAATTTCCAAAATAAGCCTCAAAGTGGTAATAACAAGGCCAATGGGCAAACGAATCCCCAGTCAAACCAACAGGGAATTCTGCACAGTCCAATTCTGCAAAACGACGGTTCCAGGGTAAAGACCAACAGTCACGAGCCCCTGAACCAATGGAAATTGACCCATCTATATCACGTTTTCGACAGCAAACTAATTTTAACAAAAAAACAACTCAACCCAGAGCCGTCAAAATGTAAATTTTTCAGCTCAAGAACAGTGCACTGGTGATAAGGATTACCAGTCTCACGGTGAGGAAAATATTGAAGCATTCGAAGACAACGTATCTAACGATTCGTGTAATTTTTTAGGAATAAGTCCATTCTCCCGTACGTCGAACAAGATGTAGTAGGAGGATTGGTTCTTAAGCTACTAATTTATAGAACTATATCAAACCCTTGTCCGCTTTACAAAATGTCACACCAGTTGAAAAGCCTTATCAGGTTAATTCAATCCATGGGGGCACAAAAATTTTACAAAAATGTCCGATTAAATTGTTTAATGAAACATCCTTTTTCTTCATTTTACCATCTTTAAAATATTTCGACGGTATAGTGGGACTTGATTTACTTATGCAAGTCAACGCAAAACAAACAAACAACGGTATTATTCGGTTTAAAGGCGGCACGCAGCCGCTCAATTTTAAAACTTGCACCCACGTAAATTTTACTCAAGTCAATGATTCAGATGTACCTTCATCTATGAAAGAATCTTTCGACATAATGATAAAGCGCAGACCAAATGCGTTTGCTGACCCAAATGAGTCCCTACTTTACAATATCAACACTGTGGCTACCATCCGAACAAACAATGAGCCGATGTACTCAAAATTATACAAATACTCTATGGGTGTGGCTGATTTTCTCAATTCAGAAGTTAAGCAACTTCTCGACAATGGCATAATCCGGCCATCAAGATCGCCTTACAACAACCCCATCTGGGTTGTCGACAAAAAGGGTGTTGATGAGCTCGGTCACAAGAAAAAAAGAATGGTCATCGACTTCAAGAAACTGAATGAAAAAACGGTGAGCGATAAATACCCCATACCTAATATTTCAGAAATATTAGCAAACATGGGTGAGGCCCAGTACTTTACAACACTGGACCTCAAGTCAGGCATTCACCAGATAGAACTGGCAGAAAGAGATAGGGAAAAAACCGCATTTTCCGTAAACAATGGAAAGTACGAGTTTTGTAGGCTCTTTTTCGGTCTGAAAAATGCACCGAGCATATTTCAGAGGGCTATTGATGACGTCCTCCGAGACGAAATTGGGAAAACTTGTCATGTCTGAGTTGATAATGTGATAATTTTTTCTACAAACAAGAGGACCATGTTAAACACATCAATTGGGTTTTAAAAAGCCTTGAAGATGCAAAAATGAGGGTGTCTCAGGAAAAGTCCAAGTTATTCAAAAAGAGCGTGGAATATATGGGATTCACCGTGTCCAGAGGTGGAATTCAAACTTCACCAGAAAAAGTGCAAGCTATATAAGCTTCCAAATCCCGAAAACACTATTTGGCCTTAGATCATTCTTAGGGTTAGCCAATTATTATAGGTGGTTTATCAAGGGATTCGCCGACATCCCCTAACGGACGTCTTAAAGGGCGAGAATGGCAAAATAAGTGCCAACCAGTCGATGTGGTTATCGAACTCACACAGAAGCAAATTGACGCGTTCTGTAAATTCAGGGATATACTAGCCTCTGAAGGTGTCGTTTTGAGATATCCAGACTTCAAAAAGCCATTTGACTTGACAACAGATGCCTCAGGGTACGGCATTGGAGCCGTGCTATCTCAGCAGGTCGTCCCATAACCCTCATTTCACGAGCATTACGGGACAATAAGCAAAATCTTGCGACAAAAGAGAGGGAACTTTTAGCCATTGTATGGGCTCTAAAAAACCTTAGGAATTATCTATATGGCGTAAGGAACCTTAATAAACAGACCATCATAACATATGCTGTGTCAGATAAAAACCTTAATGCTAAGATAAAACGCTGGAAAGCTTTTATCGATAAGCACAATGCAAACATTATTTACAAACCTGGCAAGGAAAACTATGTAGCCGACTCATTGTCACGTCAAAACGTGAATGCCCTCGACTCTGACTCGCAATGCTCAGATATCGCTACAATTCATAGCGAAGAATCCCTGACCTACACAATTGAGACCACCGATAAACCAGTAAACTGTTTAAGGAATCAGATAATTATTGAAGAATCTCATTCCCCTTTTGTCAGAACTATCATACTCTTTCAAAACAAAACACGACATATTGTAGGGGTCTCAGATAGGAACAGTCTTTTGAAAACACTACAGGATGTAGTAAATGCAGGCGTCGTCAATGGCATCCATTGCGAGCTGCCAATCCTTGCTTTTATACAACACAATCTGATCGAACTATTTCCATCAACGACATTCCGATACTGTAAGTATGTGGTGACAGACAACCCAGACAAGACAGAACAAAACAAATAGTAACAGTAGAACATAACAGAGCTCACAGAGCAGCGCAGGAGAATGTCAAACAAATAATGCGCGACTATTTTTTCCCAAACATGTCTAAACTGTCAACAGAAATTGTTGCAAATTGTAGAATTTGTTCGATGGCTAAGTACGATCGACACCCAAAAAAACAAATTTTGGGTGAAGCACCCATTCCTACCTACACGGGATACCGTCTACACATTGATGTATTTTCGACAGACCAGAAATTTTTTTAACATGCGTTGATACATTTTCTAAATTTGCTGTGACACAGCCAATTTGCTCAAGAGCAATCATAGACATCAAAAACCCAATCTTACAACTCATAAATTTTTTTCCCAACATTAATACCATCTTGTCTAAATTCGGTATTCAAATCGTAAATACGCCTCCCTTACACAGCGTCTCAAACGGCCAAGTCGAACGATTTCATAGCACTTTGGCAGAAATTGCATGGTGTATGAAACTTGACAAACACATAAGCGACACCGTTGACCTGATCCTGCTTTCAACGATTGAATACAATAAAACTATTCATTCAGTGACGGCAATGAAACCAGTCGATGTTATATGCTCAAGCAGCATAGCAACAGGAATACAGATAAGGGACAGACTTATAAAAGCACAGTCTAAGAAAATGTCACAAGAAAATAAAAACAGGGTAAACAAAGAATATCTAGTATGAGATAAGGTTTGGGTAAAATCAAATAGGCGCTTGGGTAATAAATTAACCCCACTATGCGTAGAAGGCATAGTAGAAGCGGACCTAGAATCAACGGTTTTAATAAAAGGGAGGGTGGTCCACAAGGACAATCTTAGAAAATAAAAAATAAATACGTTTTATTCGTTCTTTCAATTTAGTCTAACATCAACACTGGTAGTACTTCTAATGATGACCTTTACGGCCGCGACAGTTAAACTGACAAACTACACACTTTCGGACTACATACCGGTAACTGACGGGGACGTAACTATTTGGGACGTGTACGGTTACCTAGGACACACAACGAACGTGACTTTATACGAGACATACGCAGACGAGACTAGACAAACAATAGACTTATTCAAACAGGACCACATTCGAAACATACTACTTACTGACCTCGGACACATCGACACACTAATTATGACGCTTAAGGTAAATCACAGAAATCCTCGCAGCATTAACCTCTTGGGGACAGCACTTAAAGTTATAGCAGGAATCCTAGACTTCGACGACTGAGAACAGGTCAAGTTCTGACAGACGCAAATAACGGATTCACATAACTTACAGATCGAATTAACTAGTAAATTCCAAACAAGACTCAATCAATTAACAGAAATAGTTAACTCCTTTCTAATTGAGTTAACTATTTCTGTTAAGAAGGAATTGACTTAGATCATTTATATGAAACAATTTTGGCAAAAAATAGGATGATTTTACCAGACTTGCAAAATTTAATTCTCGCAGTAACACTTTCCAAAATAAACTTGATCAGTCCAGTAATGCTTGATAACGTCGATGTTATGGAGATGACATTTACAAATTTCACTAACATTAGTATAAGTGATAGAAGTTGCTACCATTAGGCTTTTCAAAATAACGACCTTTTGTATTTTCTAATTAAATATCCTATACCTAAGCTAGATGTAAAAAAATATATTTTCTTCCTGTTCAACGATCTGGTAAAATTCTGGACTTCGAGGAAAGTAGCATCGTAGCGGATTGCGGTAGACATCTTCGCTGTATGCGAGTACAATGCGGCAATCGGCACTACATTCTGCAAAAACTTAAAAGCACCCAGCTGTGCCCAGCAATTAATAGCTGGAGCACTCACGCAATGTAGTACTCGCCCCGGCCACCTCGACGAGTTAATGGTGATAGACGATGGCGCTATCGTAATGAACGAAGCATCCGTAAACATCTCAGGATACTCAGGCTCATCGTCATTCATCTCTGGAACTTACCTGGTCAAATTCGATGACGAAATTGTAATTAACAACACACGATACGTCAACAACTATGGTGTCTTCAGAAGGAAGTCTGTGGTTTCAGCGGCCACTCAAATCAACGTGACTAGACATCGGAAACACCTGAGCTTACCTTTTCTACACGAGATGAGTACGATAAACCTGCAACGCATCAGCCAATTAAAATCTGCGTTGACGTACGGATCCATATGGAGTGGAGGAGTCACACTAACAGTTGTCTTCTGTTTCTTGGTACTGGTGCATAGGATTCGCCAGCGTAGCAAACTACAACAACGGAATGCCCTTATCGAAAAACTACAATCAGGCACTAGGAAGACCGAGGTCGCCCTTCACTTGGCCGAGGGAGGAGTTAACGCCAGCTAAACCAAAATAGGCTGACCGGATGCGTGTGCGACAAAGTTGCCCCGCTCAGCAGTCTGCAATTTAAACATGCGCAACAAAGTTGCGATCCCCAGCAATGCAATATGATCCGAACGCCAAGCGGCCACTGGAATGTGTCACGAGGCGCATGGTCAGCATTCTGCCAACATCGCTGCCGGGAGTCCGTAGCTTAAGTTATGTTTATAATTGCATGCTTGAACCAGTTTTATAAGAACCCTCGAATGGTCAAAGCTGACCCGTGAACAATAAAGAATAAATAACTAAACCTCTTGTTTATATAATAAGTAAACCTGACCTAAAATAGCCATTGAAGTACTATATACTAAGTGTACGAATAACTGTTGGGATGACTGTACACTGCCAGACAACCGACTAGCACACTCTCTAACCTATCAGTTTAAAGGCAAATAACTCAAAGCTCTGAATAGGTTTCATGCTCATTATTTTTTTCCTTTTATTCTTCATAATTTTTACACATTCTAAGAATAACTCTGAGCTCTACAAGTGTACCGTTATTTCGTTTTGCTATTTTCTTTGAAGTGAGACAAAAATACTTGAATTTTTTTGCGACAGCCGATTAGCACATTTTCCCTTTAATGTCAATTTCTGCGTGTACATTGTGGTTTTTGGCTGGTTCAAATTATTATTTATTTATTTTGACAAATTATCAATTAATAGTAATAATGGGAAAATCAAAATCGTTGGATGAGTCTGAAAAAGCCAAAATAAAGGTTTATAAGGAATGCGGTCACTTGATTCTTTAAATATCAAAAAATATTAAACGCAGCCGCAAAGTTATTACCTCATACTTGAGCAATGAGGATACCTATAGGAAAAATATGAAAGGTCCTGTTTAATTTGGAGGGTCCTGATGGAAGAGCATAATTTAGATCGATTGCACAGCCGATTGGTGTCATGGTGGGGGGAGCAATTACCTACTACTACCTAAAGCTTGATTTTCGACTGATTATTCCTATGGCAGCAATATGATATAGTAAACTGATTTCAACCAAACTCGGTCAGAATGTATAAGATAACTCCAGATGCATATTCTGTTAGGTTGGTTGAGATATCTCTTAAATTGTCTTTTAAATTAAGATATTTCTAATTTGTGGTCGTTCAAGTGAGTGTGGCCAAAATCTAAGACAAACTTGATCTGCTTGCAATATAGACGGACCTACATACCAAGTTTGAAGTCTCTAGCTCTTATAGTCTTTGAGATCTAGACGCTCTTACGGACGGACGGACATGGCTATATCGACTTGGCTGTTGATGCTGAACAAGAATATATATACTTTATGAGGTCTGCCACACCTCCTTCTGCCTGTTACGCACATTTTTGTATGACAAAGTTAATAGACCCCTGCACTTTTTTAAGCACGGGGTCTAAAAATAATTTAAATGTTTTGCGAATTCATTTTCTTTTGTTAATTGACGTTTTCAACTGACTGTACCAATCAAATGCCGCAAAAATGAAAGTAAATTTTTTATGTTACATTCGTTTAAATTCATTTAAAATGTTATTAATAAAAATAATGTTCTATCTATCATTTATTCTCGTGGATAATTTTATATTTTTATATAAACAAAAAATTCATCTTAAAAGCATTATTTGTTTTCCTGATATTAAGCTCCTAAGACGAGCATAGGGTGTGCTAATGGGTTTTCAGGGAAGTGTGTGTAAGTGTATATTTAACCCTAGGACGTGCAAGGTGGGTCCATTGGATCTCCGAACCCGTATGAAAGAATGAGTAAATACTAGAAAATCTTTAAAATGGACTAAAAATACATCCGAATACTTCTACAGTTTTTATATTCCAATTATATATAATGCCACATGGGTGTTTGAACTTTTTACCGACACGAACGGGCGAGCGGGACCCAATGAACCCTGTGAAACCATTGCATGTACACGGAATATAGTTTCAAATGGCGACTACAGCACAACTTAGTGGAATAGAACATCAATTGGGCATTGATTTGGTTCTCAATAAACCTTTAACATCATTCATAGGGTCAACGCAACCTTCAATATTGTCGAGAACACCAGCGAAAAAAGCGATGTGCTTTTCGGAAAAAAAGTACTATGGTGACTACAAAATAACATGGTGGAATAGAGCATTGATTTGGTTCTTAATGAAAATTCAAAATCAGGATAAGAGTCAGGGCAGCATTCAATATTGTCGAAAACACCAGCGAAATGAGAAAAAAAAGGGGAAGTGTTTATGCCCATCTTTAAAATACCGGAAAGCACGGCAAGTTTGCGCAATCTTTCGCAAAAGTATTTACATGGAACAATTAATAATATAATAAAAAGAAAACCAAATATATAAATATCTACATGGTTTTCAACTTCTAAAAAAACGTCTTTACGAGGTAAAATTCTAGTGACAAAAACCTTTCCATGCCCCAAAGTTTTCGATATCCAATTTTGTGACGAACGATATTAAATTGAATATAAACCGTATTCTTAAAAAAGTTTGGCATTCGGCACTGCGCAAAAAAATTATTTAGCAAGTTTTAGCGATTTCCCGATAAACTAGCTTTTTTTCGAAAAAGTCGTTGAACAAAAGTTTTTAATTTTATGATTGGGAATAGATTCACATTCAGACATTTTAACTTTTCAACGCTTTGATACAAACAAACAGACAAACTGACTTTTCATCTCATTTTGGGAAGGCCACTGAAAATTTCAAATTTTATTATCTTTTGAACCACTGAACGGATTTTTATATTTGAGGTGTCATTCGACGCGTATTTTTGATAAAAATAAAAGAAAAGTTAAAAATTGTACCAAAAGGCTCCAACGGCCCCATTTGCTGCAATCATCTAAATTTCGCCCCTCCCACATACACCTGATTGTCCCACGAACCAGGTGAGTATCCAAAAGTCTAACTTTGTTTAGTTAGAACTATACCTTTCGATAGGTATATAACTCGACCTGATCAGACATTTATAGCAAATTTTCCATTCTTCCTGTGTATATTGCTAGTCGCTTCCGCACCCTTCGTGATGCTTTTGTCACTATTGATTTACATATTGATTTACAATAGCATCTAAATTCTAAAGTGTCCAATGGACTTGGTTGCCCTCATACGTATTTTGTTAGCTTGTCCGCCCAAGAGTTAATTAAAATAATATATATATGTATATTTTTATAGCAACCACAATCATATTATGAAGGGCAGAATGCTAAACTTACAAAATGCGTGTTTGTGAAGTTATAGCTCAATGTATTGTACTTTTTCCAAATTTATTAACATTAATATAAATCAAACTTACAATTATCAGAAAAATATCATATTTATTAAGTTTCTAATATTATAAAAAGTCTGCAAGATATCATAAAAGTCCCTAAAACGATACTTTTACTGAGCGACGGATAATTCGTTTGCGAATCATTTTCGAAAACGCAAGCGAAAGTTTTGCACGTCTGCGATCCGCAAAAAATATCATAAAAGTAGTTTTCTGGCTATCGCGCTTGAAACTTTTGTTGCCACAAACTGATCGTTTACAGATCTGAAATCGGACGAAATTTACGATATCATTATCAAAATTTCGGTCCACTTGGTATCAAAGGCCCAAGCACATCGCCAGAACATGCGGAATTATATTGAAAGTTGAGGTGGGTCAGAAATTGTAAATATTTGCAGATAAGCAAAACGATGGAAGTTAGTCCGGCCTGTTCCGAATTCCGAAAACGAGTGGAATTGCCACAAATCAAGCTGTTTGCTGTTTCGCAAATCGACAAAAATTGTCGTTTTCAAAACGTGTGCTGTCAGCGGAATTAAAAGTAAAAGCTATTTAAAGCATTAAAATAAATTCCTAAAATTATAAACAGAGAATTTTAATAATGTTGAACATTTCTAGAATCTTTTAACTTCACTACTTTAACTGAAATATATTTTAAAAGAATATTTTGATGAAAATCTATAAAATATTGTAGAAAAAACTAAACCGACCGGCAATGACTAAACCGAGCTGTTTTGAAATTTTAACTTTAATTTGTATTATCGACATCAACTCTCGCAATCGAAAACTGCTAGAGTTGCTTCAATTGAATAATAAAATATTTAACATGAAATATTTCAAAAATAATTTTAAATAGATCCAATCGGATTCAATATGAAAATTTAATATTTTTATTTTTGAATTGGTGACAACTTTGGTTCTTGTCGATAGGAACAAACAGGCAATAGGCTGGTGAAAACAAGGGGGCGCCGGCTACAGTCGAGTGTGCTCGACTGTATAATACCCTGTGCCCTGGCTCTCCGATAGGTCATACGTGGGTGCGCTACGTTAGGCATGCCGAAGGTGTGATGATGCGGCATTAACTTTTTGACTAATTGTTCGTATTGCATCTATGTGATCTAGTGAACCGATTTAAACCAAATTACAAATTCTCAATCTGTGAGTTTGGTTGACTTATCTCTAAAAACAACAATAATTTTCGTACTTTATCTTAAAATTCATTTCTATGGCAGCTATTTGATATCAGATTTCAACCAAACTTGTTCAGGATGTAGAATACCATCCCAAATGCGTATTCTGTTAGTTTGGTTGAGATACCTCAAGCAACAAAAAAGTTTATCATACTAAAACTTGATTTTGGACTGATCGTTCCTATGGCAGCTATATGATATAGTGGTCCGATTTCAACCAAATTTTATAAGACCATTTCAAATGCATATCCTATTAGTTTGGTCGAGATTTTTCAAACAACAAAAAAGTTAATTTTCGACTGATCGTTCTTATGACAGCAATATGATTTTGTGGTCCGATTGAATAAATTGTATTTAATTGAATTAAAATAGTAAATCGTAATCGCTGAAATCGATGTTGCTCATGCCAAGAGTAGCCATTATCTAAAATTTACTCAGCTTGTTGAACACCACCAAATAATCATCGAAATCAGCTGTTAAACGCTGCTGCGTTGCGCACGCAATTTAAATTTAAATGCTATGCTTTAATATTTGTGATTCTTTTTGCAGAATTTGTTAAGCATATAAATACAATGATAATAAATGAAAACCTATTGAACATATGTGCGAGCTTACTAGCTTATTATTAAACATAATAATTATTATAAATTCAGAGATTTCAGTGTTGTAAAATGATCTGTCGTCGAGGTGTTGAGGTGCAAAATTATAAAGTGGCATTTATACATATCGCTTTTTGCAATGCATACTAATATCTACATACATATATTTTAACACAATCGTAAATATGTATTAATTTAAACCATGTTAATATATTAAAATAGGATAGAAATTGTAGCCAAATATCGATAATTTTGCCTATCGCTCGTATTTGCGTTCGCACTCTTCGTACACGTGCTCACTGTTATGTTTTTGCACAAACAAATGTGCATATGCTATCTCGCTCGCACTTGCCTATGTCTATGATTTTGATTTATGTGAATTAAAAGCAAATTTGAAATATCTTCTCTATTTAATAGTCAATCGCTTTGAAACTTTCAGGGTCATTAAATTGGCTTACTTCTTATCTTCCTGTTTAATTAAGAAGTGTTTTATTAAAGATCGCGTCTGTTAATCGTTTTTTGCGATTGGCAGGCGAAAGAGGCGTGGCATCCAAATTTTAAAACAAACTTGATCTGCGCCCGCTATCCAGCAACCTTCATACCAAATTTGAAGTCTCTAGCTTTTATAGTCTCTGAGATCCTTTGACTCAAACAGACGGACAGACATGGCTCAATCGACTCGGCTATTGATGCTGATCAAGAATATATATACTTTATAGGGTCGGAGATGCTTCCTTCTGCCTGTTACATACATTGCACAAAACCATTATACCCTTTTTGACCAAAAAAAATGTTAGTACAATTTTATAAATTGATACATCACCTTAACTGCCGGCATTTTGCAAAATTTACTAAGCAAATTTATATTATTTGATAAATTTCTTCTTCTTATTCATTGACTAAAACAGCTGATGCAGTCGATGACTTACTGATATCGAAAAGTTTTCGAAACCGAGTACGCAAAGTAAAGACAAGTCCATTTCGGCCGGAATTGGGAACAGCAAATAGTAAAACGTACGTTTTCGTTTCGTTTTCACTTTTTGAAAACGATTGAAATTCAGAACAGGCATTATTATTAAAGCTCATTAGTGAGATTATATCTATGTAGGTAGTCTATCATTAAGTTAATTATCATGAGAACCGGTTTAAAGTTTTTCATTACAAAATTGCCTTTAGAGAGTTGAATAAATATGTAAATGAATAACATCGCATCAGCATCAAGTGGCACTTTCTTAACAGACCTAACGTATGGTATGAGAAAGATTCAAGTGTGTAAGCTTGCTGTGACTCAATTGAAAGTGGTTATTGCTGCTATTTTGCAGACGAATATCACTGCGGACGGCAGTCCGCGCTAGTGACGAAAGCATCACGAAGGGTGCGAAAGGCGACTAGTAATATACACAGGAAGAATGGAAAATTTGCTATGACTGTCCGATCAGGTCTAGATATAAGCCGATCGAAAGGTAAAGATCTAACTAACAAAAGTGCATAATAAGACTATTAAAAGCTCACCTGGTTCGTGAGATAAGCAGGTGTAACTGGAGGGGTCAAAATTTAGATTATGGCACCAAATGGGACCGTTGGAGCTTTTTGGTGAAATTATTTCATTATTATTTTTATCAAAAATACGCGTCGAATGACACCTCGAAAGATAATTAAATTTGAAAAATTAAGACGCCTTCCAAAAATCCACTTATCACTTATTGTAAAAAAAAACAGTTTGGCATTCGGCACTGCGCGAAAAAGTTGTTTTTATTAGGTAAGAAGGATCGGGACTTTATTGCGCAATGTGTCGATAAGTTATATATACAATTTAATATCGTTCGTCACAAAATTGAATATCAGAAATTTTGGGGCATGGAAATGTTTTCGTCACTAGACTTTTACCTCGTAAAGAGGTTTTTTCAGAAAAGATCTATTCACACCGTCGATTTAGTCAAAGTTCAATGACAGTTGCTTTGCACACATTGAATAGAGATAGATATTTGTACATATGTATGTACAAACGTGTGCGAAATAAAAAGAACAGCATAAGGCAAAAACTTAATCTAAATATATAAAACTCTTTGTCCTGACTGACTCACTGACATAGAATCAACGCGAAGGCCAAACCACTACAGGTAGAATGCTGAAATTTTCACACAACATATTGTATCGGCCAAAACTTAAGCACCCCTTTAGGTCATTTTTTTTAATGAAAACAAAGATTTTAATTTCTTTTTTGGCATTTATTTATTTGATAATATATTAATTATTGATAATTTAAAACTTAAACAATTCAAAAATGTACAAATAAAAAAATAAGATTAAAAAAACATTTCAAGTCACAAATCTGCGTGGAAAACTAAAGTACCCTTTCTCTAAGTTAAAAAAGGAAATTTAAATTAATATTTCGATGCAAATCCTAAGTCCTGGATGACACACTTAGATTGTTTAGGCATAGAGGATATAAAATTATTAATTATATCCGGTGGTACTGCTTCCCAGGCAATTTTTACAGCTTCGAATAGATCTTGCTTTGTATTTTCAATTTTCTCGGTTGATTTTTAAGTTACTAACACCCACAAGCTCTCAATTGGGTTAGGATCAGGCGATTTGGAAGGCCAACAAAGAAGAATTTAAAACTTAAACAATTAAAAAATGTATAAATAAAAAAATAAGATTAAAAAAACATTTCAAGTCACAAATCTGCGTGGACAAAACTAAAGCACCCTTTCTCTAAGTTAAAAAAGGAAATTTAAATTAATATTTCGATGCAAATCCTTAGTCCTGGATGACACACTTAGATTGTTTAGGCATAGAGGATATAAAATTATTAATTATATCCGGTGGTACTGCTTCCCAGGCAATTTTTACAGCTTCGAATAGATCTTGCTTTGTATTTTCAATTTTCTCGGTTGATTTTTAAGTTACTAACACCCACAAGCTCTCAATTGGGTTAGGATCAGGCGATTTGGAAGGCCAACAAAGAAGAATTTAAAACTTAAACAATTAAAAAATGTATAAATAAAAAAATAAGATTAAAAAAACATTTCAAGTCACAAATCTGCGTGGACAAAACTAAAGCACCCTTTCTCTAAGTTAAAAAAGGAAATTTAAATTAATATTTCGATGCAAATCCTTAGTCCTGGATGACACACTTAGATTGTTTAGGCATAGAGGATATAAAATTATTAATTATATCCGGTGGTACTGCTTCCCAGGCAATTTTTACAGCTTCGAATAGATCTTGCTTTGTATTTTAAATTTTCTCGGTTGATTTTTAAGTTACTAACACCCACAAGCTCTCAATTGGGTTAGGATCAGGCGATTTGGAAGGCCAACGAAGAAGAATTTAAAACTTAAACAATTCAAAAATGTATAAATAAAAAAATAAGATTAAAAAAACATTTCAAGTCACAAATCTGCGTGGACAAAACTAAAGCACCCTTTCTCTAAGTTAAAAAAGAAAATTTAAATTAATATTTCGATCCAAATCCTTAGTCCTGGATGACACACTTAGATTGTTTAGGCATAGAGGATATACAATTATTAATTATATCCGGTGGTACTGCTTCCCAGGCAATTTTTACAGCTTCGAATAGATCTTGCTTTGCATTTTCAATTTTCTCGGTTGATTTTTAAGTTACTAACACCCACAAGCTCTCAATTGGGTTAGGATCAGGCGATTTGGAAGGCCAACGAAGAAGAATTTAAAACTTAAACAATTCAAAAATGTATAAATAAAAAAATAAGATTAAAAAAACATTTCAAGTCACAAATCTGCGTGGACAAAACTAAAGCACCCTTTCTCTAAGTTAAAAAAGAAAATTTAAATTAATATTTCGATCCAAATCCTTAGTCCTGGATGACACACTTAGATTGCTTAGGCATAGAGGATATACAATTATTAATTATATCCGGTGGTACTGCTTCCCAGGCAATTTTTACAGCTTCGAATAGATCTTGCTTTGCATTTTCAATTTTCTCGGTTGATTTTTAAGTTAATAACACCCACAAGCTCTCAATTGGGTTAGGATCAGGCGATTTGGAAGGCCAACGAAGACCTTCTATTCCATTGGAATCCCCAATGAAACCTTAACCACTTTTGCGGTTTGTTTCGGATCGTTATTACGTGGGAGCCTCCATTGGAGTGGCAACTCTAATTCAACTAGTGGCAACACCATGTCCATTAGTATGTCAAAATTTTGGGAACGATCCGTACTTCCATCGGTAACATGAATTAACTCGATCCCTTGACCAGAGTAGAAACTCCAGACCACAATGTATCCTTGTCCGTGCTTTACAGTGCTTTTGCATATAAATGACACTGTAAAGCACGGTGGAGGCAACATATAAGTCTGGGGTTTCTTCTCTGGTCAAGGGATCGGGCCAATTTATATTATCAATGGAACTATGGATCGTCCCAAGAATTTTGACATACTAATGGACATGGTGTTGCCACTTGCTGATGAAGAGTTGCCACTTCAAGGGAGGGTCTGATGTGATAACTATTCGAAACATACCACAAAAGTAGTTAAGGAGTGGATGTGGATTCCAATGGGGTATAAGGTCATCGTTGGCATGCAAAATCGACCGATCTTAACCCAATTGAGAGCTTCTAGGAGATCGTTAACTCGAAAATCAACCGAAAAAATTTTATATACAAAGGAAGATCTATTCGAAGCCGTAAAAATAGTCTGGGAAACAATATCACCGAATATAAATAATGATTAAATATCCTTTATGCCTAAACAATGTACGTGTATCATCCAAAACAAAGGATTCGCAGCGAAATATTAATTTAAAATTTATTTTTTATAAACTAAAAATAGGGGTTAAAATGATTTTTGAATTTCAAGTTTTTTATTTTAAATATCTGAATTCTTTAAGTTCTTGATTATCAACAATAAAGATAGCAATTAAAAAAAATCACAAAAATATTTTAATAACTTTGTTTTCATAAAAATTATGATTTAAAAAAGAAATTTTTTTTTTTTATATGACGGCGTTTTGCGAAATTTAACCTGTAAGTGGGTCAAATTCGGGGTCAAAGGTCTTAAGATATCTTAACCAAACTCACAGATTGCATATATGGGACTGCCTGTGACATTCTCACCAATTTTGGTTGACGTCAGATGACTATATCCTATAGCTGCGATAGGAACAATGTGTTGAAATTAACCTTTATTTTGGAAAACTTTTTTATTTCTTAAGATATCGTAACCAAACTCACAGATTATATATATGGCACTGCTTTTTAATATGGAACATTTTTTTGTTTTTCAAGTTATCTTAGCCAAACTCATAAATTCTATGTTTGCGACTGGCTTTCACATCCTGACCAAATTTGGTCGAAGCAGGATGACTATATCCTATAGCTGCGATAGGAACAATGTGTTGAAATTAACCTTTAGTATTGAAAACTTTTTTGTTTCTTGAGTTATCTTAACCAAACTCACAGATTGTATGCTTGGGGGTGTTTCTTATCGTGACCAAGTTTGATTTAAATCGGATCACATAGCTGCCATAGGAACAATCGGATGGAAATTAACCTTTAGCACGAAACTCGCAGATTGGCTCTTCTTGCCAAATCTTTACTATTTCACCAAATCTGACCATTTCCCGTCAAATCTGACTATTTTCCGCCATATCACAAAATCTAATTTTTAGACAAAGTCCAATTACAGCGGAAAGATAATTATAGCAATGGACACGAACTATAAATTTAAATGTATTTTAACAAAAAATTTTATATAATATAAAATTGTGATTCAGTATAATCTTCACAAACCGGACAACTAAAGACCAGCCAAAATTTAGATTATGGCACCAAATGGGGCCGTTGGAGCTTTTTGGTAAAATTATTTCATTATTATTTTTATCAAAAATACGCGTCGAATGACACCTCGATCATCAAAATCCGACCACTAGTTCGAAAGATAATTAAATTTGAAAAATTAAGACGCCTTCCAAAAATCCACTTATCACTTATTGTAAAAAAAAACAGTTTGGCATTCGGCACTGCGCGAAAAAGTTGTTTTTATTAGGTAAGAAGGATCGGGACTTTATTGCGCAATGTGTCGATAAGTTATATATACAATTTAATATCGTTCGTCACAAAATTGAATATCAGAAATTTTGGGGCATGGAAATGTTTTCGTCACTAGACTTTTACCTCGTAAGGAGGTTTTTTCAGAAAAGATCTATTCACACCGTCGATTTAGTCAAAGTTCAATGACAGTTGCTTTGCACACATTGAATAGAGATAGATATTTGTACACATGTATGTACAAACGTGTGCGAAATAAAAAGAACAGCATAAGGCAAAAACTTAATCTAAATATATAAAACTCTTTGTCCTGACTGACTCACTGACATAGAATCAACGCGAAGGCCAAACCACTACAGGTAGAATGCTGAAATTTTCACACAACATATTGTATCGGCCAAAACTTAAGCACCCCTTTAGGTCATTTTTTTTAATGAAAACAAAGATTTTAATTTCTTTTTTGGCATTTATTTATTTGATAATATATTAATTATTGATAATTTAAAACTTAAACAATTCAAAAATGTACAAATAAAAAAATAAGATTAAAAAAACATTTCAAGTCACAAATCTGCGTGGAAAACTAAAGTACCCTTTCTCTAAGTTAAAAAAGGAAATTTAAATTAATATTTCGATGCAAATCCTTAGTCCTGGATGACACACTTAGATTGTTTAGGCATAGAGGATATAAAATTATTAATTATATCCGGTGGTACTGCTTCCCAGGCAATTTTTACAGCTTCGAATAGATCTTGCTTTGTATTTTCAATTTTCTCGGTTGATTTTTAAGTTACTAACACCCACAAGCTCTCAATTGGGTTAGGATCAGGCGATTGGGAAGGCCAACGAAGAAGAATTTAAAACTTAAACAATTCAAAAATGTATAAATAAAAAAATAAGATTAAAAAAACATTTCAAGTCACAAATCTGCGTGGACAAAACTAAAACACCCTTTCTCTAAGTTAAAAAAGGAAATTTAAATTAATATTTCGATGCAAATCCTTAGTCCTGGATGACACACTTAGATTGTTTAGGCATAGAGGATATAAAATTATTAATTATATCCGGTGGTACTGCTTCCCAGGCAATTTTTACAGCTTCGAATAGATCTTGCTTTGTATTTTCAATTTTCTCGGTTGATTTTTAAGTTACTAACACCCACAAGCTCTCAATTGGGTTAGGATCAGGCGATTTGGAAGGCCAACGAAGAAGAATTTAAAACTTAAACAATTCAAAAATGTATAAATAAAAAAATAAGATTAAAAAAACATTTCAAGTCACAAATCTGCGTGGACAAAACTAAAGCACCCTTTCTCTAAGTTAAAAAAGAAAATTTAAATTAATATTTCGATCCAAATCCTTAGTCCTGGATGACACACTTAGATTGCTTAGGCATAGAGGATATACAATTATTAATTATATCCGGTGGTACTGCTTCCCAGGCAATTTTTACAGCTTCGAATAGATCTTGCTTTGCATTTTCAATTTTCTCGGTTGATTTTTAAGTTAATAACACCCACAAGCTCTCAATTGGGTTAGGATCAGGCGATTTGGAAGGCCAACGAAAACCTTCTATTCCATTGGAATCCCCAATGAATCCTTAACCACTTTTGCGGTTTGTTTCGGATCGTTATTACGTGGGAGCCTTCATTGGAGTGGCAACTCTAATTCAACTAGTGGCAACACCATGTCCATTAGTATGTCAAAATTTTGGGAACGATCCGTACTTCCATCGGTAACATGAATTAACTCGATCCCTTGACCAGAGTAGAAACTCCAGACCACAATGTATCCTTGTCCGTGCTTTACAGTGCTTTTGCATATAAATGACACTGTAAAGCACGGTGGAGGCAACATATAAGTCTGGGGTTTCTTCTCTGGTCAAGGGATCGGGCCAATTTATATTATCAATGGAACTATGGATCGTCCCAAGAATTTTAACATACTAATGGACATGGTGTTGCCACTTGCTGATGAAGAGTTGCCACTTCAAGGGATGGTCTGATGTGATAACTATTCGAAACATACCACAAAAGTAGTTAAGGAGTGGATGTGGATTCCAATGGGGTATAAGGTCATCGTTGGCATGCAAAATCGACCGATCTTAACCCAATTGAGAGCTTCTAGGAGATCGTTAACTCGAAAATCAACCGAAAAAATTTTATATACAAAGGAAGATCTATTCGAAGCCGTAAAAATAGTCTGGGAAACAATATCACCGAATATAAATAATGATTAAATATCCTTTATGCCTAAACAATGTACGTGTATCATCCAAAACAAAGGATTCGCAGCGAAATATTAATTTAAAATTTATTTTTTATAAACTAAAAATAGGGGTTAAAATGATTTTTGAATTTCAAGTTTTTTATTGTAAATATCTGAATTCTTTAAGTTTTTGATTATCAACAATAAAGATAGCAATTAAAAAAAATCACAAAAATATTTTAATAACTTTGTTTTCATAAAAATTATGATTTAAAAAAGAAATTTTTTTTTTTTATATGACGGCGTTTTGCGAAATTTAACCTGTAAGTGGGTCAAATTCGGGGTCAAAGGTCTTAAGATATCTTAACCAAACTCACAGATTGCATATATGGGACTGCCTGTGACATTCTCACCAATTTTGGTTGACGTCAGATGACTATATCCTATAGCTGCGATAGGAACAATGTGTTGAAATTAACCTTTATTTTGGAAAACTTTTTTATTTCTTAAGATATCGTAACCTAACTCACAGATTATATATATGGGACTGCTTTTTAATATGGAACATTTTTTTGTTTTTCAAGTTATCTTAGCCAAACTCATAAATTCTATGTTTGCGACTGGCTTTCACATCCTGACCAAATTTGGTCGAAGCAGGATGACTATATCCTATAGCTGCGATAGGAACAATGTGTTGAAATTAACCTTTAGTATTGAAAACTTTTTTGTTTCTTGAGTTATCTTAACCAAACTCACAGATTGTATGCTTGGGGGTGTTTCTTATCGTGACCAAGTTTGATTTAAATCGGATCACATAGCTGCCATAGGAACAATCGGATGGAAATTAACCTTTAGCACGAAACTCGCAGATTGGCTCTTCTTGCCAAATCTTTACTATTTCACCAAATCTGACCATTTCCCGTCAAATCTGACTATTTTCCGCCATATCACAAAATCTAATTTTTAGACAAAGTCCAATTACAGCGGAAAGATAATTATAGCAATGGACACGAACTATAAATTTAAATGTATTTTAACAAAAAATTTTATATAATATAAAATTGTGATTCAGTATAATCTTCACAAACCGGACAACTAAAGACCAGCCTTTTAATTCTGCGAGCGAAGCGAGCCGGGGGTTGGCGAGCGAAGGGAGCAGGGGGGCAAAGCCCCCTAGTTTTTAAACAAAATTTGATTTTAAAATTTTTAACACTGCGGACGGCAGTCCGCGCTAGTGACGAAAGCATCACGAAGGGTGTGAAAGGCGACTCGCAATATTCACAGAAAGAATGGAATTGATCGGATCGAGTTATATACAGATCGAAGTTTATAGTTTTAGCCAACAAAAGTGCATTATTAGACTTTTAGAAACTCACCTGGTTCCTGAGATAGTCAGGTGTAATTGGGAGGGCCGAAATTTAGATGATCGCAGCAAATGGGGCCGTTGGAGCCCTTTCGTAAAATTATTGATTTTTCTTCTATTCTTATCAAAAATAAGCGTCGAATGACACCTCAATCATAAAAATTCGTTCAGTGGCTCAAAAGATAATTAAATTTGAAATTTTTGGTGGCCTTCCCAAAATGAGATGAAGTCAGTTTATCTGCTTGTATCAAAGCGATTAAACAGCTTGAAAGTTTGATTGAGGAACTATTCCCTATCAAAAATCTAAACTCGTTTGTTTTACGACTTTTTCGAAAAATAGCTAGATTAAAATTGAAACCATCAGTATCCAAACTATAGAAGCTACAGATATGTACCTTCAATCTTTTTTTCTGGAGTACAAAGGTAAAAAGCTGCAGGTGAAAAGACTTCTTTGGCGAATTAAAAAAGTGCGAAAGGCGACTAGCAATATATAAGTTAACGAACTCTTACACGCGCAATGCTGAAGCGTGGGAGCGCCATGTCAGCATTCCCGCTGCAGACGGCAACGGCGGTAATCGGATGCCTCTGTTATGCAGTATCCGTTATCGCGCATATGCTTGGTCGGCTTGCCGACCACGACCTGGCTGCATGCTATTATGTTTTTAAATTGTAATATTTCGTATCTAGCTCTTAATAACTTTTATAATGTTAAATTTAGTTCTGAAATATACGTCGTCGATAGCACACGTCGCAACTCCGGCAACAGGTCGCCATTCTGTTAAATACACGTCGCGATGTTAATCCGACATTAAGTTAACATTGTAACCCATACCTGCCAAACTGGCAAACAATAAATAAATTTAACTAACACAACAAAAACTTATAATTGGCGCCCAACTAAGTAAGGAACCCTACTTAAATAATAAAATATAAAGTGAGCTTTAAACACATTGGATTTCTTGTCCCGACTCGAGCGTTCTGACTTCCACGACCCAACATGATTTTCTTGATAATGTGTTTGGGATGTCATTGTGTCAGATCAATGATATCCCGAATTCATTGAACAGGATGCTTGATCTTGTTTTTGTTTTGGATCCCGCTTTTTTATCTGTCTCTCGTACTAATCCTATATCTTTTCCGGAGGACCACTATCATCCGACTTTGGAGGTGTTGATGGATCTACCAGTCCGAATGGTTAGTTCATGTGGTAGGCCGAAAAAGTATGTTTGTCAATTTCGGAAAACCGATTTTTCCAGACTTTCTCAGCTCTTATTACTGACTGACTGGTCCCGGCTGTACGAGTGCAGGGACTTGGACAGTGCAATTTCCATTTTTTATTCAACTTTAAACTCTTTACTTGATTTATGTGTTCCATTGTAAAAGAAATTCAAGAAAACTGGCTCTTTCTTGGATCTTTCTCGATATCTGATTGCACGTTCCAATTTTTCTGTTCTGAATAACCATTGCTATGAAGATTACCTTAGAGGTTTCAAATTGCAGTTTCAAAGGGATCCTAAAAAGTTTTATTCATTTGTCAATTCTAAGCGAAGATCATCAACACTTCCATCTACCGTGTTTTTTGAAAATAAGACAGCTGATTCAGATCAGGCTATGGCCGATTTATTTGTGGAATTTTTTCAAACAACATATAGCGTTCAAGTTGATCAATCGGGTTCGCCTTATCCCTATTGTGTAAATGCCTCTAATTGTATTTTTGGACTTTTAATCACTGAAAGCTCGCTTTTAGATGATCTAAAGGCCGTAAAACCGGAATTTTCATCAGGACCGGACGGAGTACCAGGATGTGTTCTTAGGTACTGTGCTGACGGTCTTTTGAAACCACTGTATAACTTATTTAAACTTTCTGTGGAGTTATGCTCTTCCTCTAGAATATGGAAAGAATCAGTTATTATTCCTTTACTTAAAAAAGGAAATAAGTCTGATGTCACTAACTATGGAGGTATATCTAAGTTGTCTGCTATTCCTAAAACTTTTGAGAAATTAATAACTTCTCAGCTGCAATATCTTTGTAGGTCTATAATTTCACCCTGCCAGCATGGGTTTGTGAAATATAGATCTACTACCACTAACTTATTAGAATTCACCTCATTTGTTATACAGGGTTTTCAGAATAAAATGCAAGCTGATGTTATTTACACTGATTTTAGTAAAGCATTCGACTCCGTTAATCACCATATTTTATTACGTAAACTCCATCTTTTAGGTTTTCCAAATAACCTAATTCTTTGGATTGCCAGCTATTTAAGTTTAAGAACCCAAAAAGTCTACTTTAATGGCTTAGTATCCAAACCTGTTCAAGTTTTTTCTGGAGTACCACAAGGAAGTCATCTTGGCCCCTTGTTATTTACGCTTTTTATAAATGACCTGCCTTCTGTAATAAATCATTCTCTGGTTCTGATGTATGCCGATGACGTTAAACCATGTATGTCGGCCACTGACAATCTTCTTGGTGTCAGGTTGCAAACTGATCTTGACAGTTTTCAGACATGGTGCAAAGTAAACTTATTAAATCTTAATTGTAGTAAATGTAAAGTTATGTCGTTTAGTAGGCGAACCCCCTTTTTACTTAATTATGTTCTTAATTGTATGCCGCTTGAACGTATAATGTCGGTTACTGATTTGGGTATTCTTCTGAATCCAAAGCTGAAGTTTGACAAGCATGTTGCTTCTATTGCCAATCGAGCCTTTGGCGTTTTGGGCTTCATAAAGCGTAGGTCGAAAGAATTTGACGATCCCTATATTACTAAGTTGCTTTATACTTCACTTGTTCGAGCTATTCTGGAATATGGGTCTTGTATATGGAATCCCCAATATAAGATTCATCAGGACAGAATAGAATCGGTACAAAAACCATTTCTGATCTTCGCCCTCCGGGGTCTTAACTGGAATACTAACATTCGCTTGCCTTCTTACCGAAGTAGACTTCTATTGTTAAATCTCCCCTCTCTTTCTGATCGGAGAATAATGCTTGGTGTAGTCTTCCTACATAAACTAATTAATGGTGAAATTGATTCGTCTGAATTAATTAGCCAAGTTAGTTTTGCTGTCCCGATCAGAACTTTTAGAAATTTTCTTCCTCTTTCTCTTCATACTTGTAGTACTAACTATGCTATCCATAACACTTTCCGAGTTCTATGCTCTAATTATAACAATCTGTCCCATATTATAGCAAATAATTCTTCCGTTCCTTCTCTTAACACTTTAATAATTTCGCATTTAGCTAGATTGTAGTTAATTTAATGTTTAATGTTTTTTTATTTGAAACTAGTTTTAGTACTGTCTTTGTCTGTTTGTCCGCGCGTCAACAAGGCCGTGCTTGGTGTCGTTTGGGCCACTTGAGTGTACTGCTCGTTTAGTACATCAACGTCCAAATAATTCTACAAATTCGCGATAAGCCGCCATTGACGAAAGTGAACGTTAACAAAATACAAGCTTACTTAAATAATAAAATATAAAGTGAGCTTTGATTCTACAAATTCGCAACAAGCCACAGTTGTGGAAAGTGAACTGTAACAAAAAAAATAAAAACAGTCGGCACAATTGCGTCTGACAAAGTGTTCAAAACGGTCAGTGTGTTTTCCGCTCTCTTGACCTACGTCAACTTGGTCAGTGTGCGTGTGTGCTAAAGCACAATAATAAATTATTTGTTCACCGAGGCCGCAGGAGCTCCTCGGGCAGCGGTGTGTCACCTGAGTAGCGCGCAAGCTAGTCTGGGCAGCGATTTGAAATTCGATCTTGACTGCAGCGAGGGAGCAGCAGTGCCAACAAATACATCATACAACGAGTAGGGACGTCCCCAATGAAAACAAAGTAAGTGGGTTGTTCAGCAACGATCGTATTTTAAGTTTGCGTGAACAATAATAATATATTTGACTACAAGAATATTGAGTTCCGTGTGCCATTTCATTTTGCTAACATTTTGTTTTGCTAACATTTCGACAATTTGTTGATTCTTCGGTTGATTGGTGGATTGATTTTTTGACTCACAACGAATCATGAATAGGGCATTCCAAGAATACAGGGTCCCCAAACTAGGATATTCAGATTCTGAGGACGACGTCCCTGAAAATAAGAGCGGCCCAGTCCCAATAAAAGAACCAATAAAAAACCCTAAACCAAAGATGGACCCCCAAATGATTAAAGCTTAAGTAGAGTCAGCGGTCACAGCTGCGTTGAAAGCACAGGCAGAAGCGTTCAATTCAAGAGACAAGGCCTTAAGGGAAAGCTTAGAGAGACAAATTGCGGAGGTGACAAGAAAAATAGCAGATTCGACAATTACTGCCCCGCCCATAAAAGTTTTTCAAGAAATAGAAATCGCAGACAATGTTCGTTGCGATGAACCGCTGGGCGCGATCAAATGTCTGCCTGAATTTACAGGTGCACAAGGAACCTACGTTTCTTGGCGACAAGCTGCGACGGTAGCATATAAATTATTTAGGCCATATGATGGCAGTTCACGTCATTATCAGGCAGTGATCATAATAAGGTGTAAGATCAGGGGCTCCGCTGAGGCTGTGCTGGCTTCATTCGGCACAGTATTAAATTTCGATGCGATAATAGATCGCCTCGACTTCACGTATAGCGACAAACGGCCAATACACGTCATCAAGCAAGTGTTAGGCACTCTAAGATTATGTGGCCTCTCCTTGCTTCAATACTATGACGAGGTCGAAAAGAAACTGACATTATTAACGAATTAAGTCAATATGTCATACGAATCAAGTATGGCAAGTCCTATGTGAAAAATTTCGCGACGATGCGTTGCGGGTGTTCATATCGGGGCTTAAGCGCGGTTTAACAGACGTACTTTTCGCGGCAAGACCCAAGGACTTGCCTTCGGCTCTGGCTCTCGCCCAAGAGGTCGAGTCGAACCATGAAAGATATGTTTTCGCTGCCAATTTCGCGCGTAGCCAGGAAGAAAAAGAGCGCAGGTCAGACGCGAAGGCGCAAGGTCATCAGCTGGAAAAAGCTACGCTGCGAACAGACCCAATAGCAAGCGGTGCAAGAAACCCGCATTTCAGTAGGCAGCACAAACCTCAATGGCAGACCAGTCAATGTAATGGTAGGGTCCAAAACAACAATAACGTGCCTGAAGCGATGGAAGTTGATCCTTCGATGTCTAATTGCTTGATGCCGTCACAATCTCCGGCCTATGTCAATTCCAGTAATCCTCAGGCTTATAAACGATCAAACACTTCTGACCGATCAACTGGTCAGAGGCGTCACAGAGTGAATCATACCACACAAGGTCAAGGAGTTGATCCTAGGGAGTAAGAAGCCGCCGCTAGGGTTGCCGAAGCGCAGATAGCTGACGAATCAGATGAAGATTCTGACGCTATAAATTTTTTTGGGGTAAGTTCCTGCTGCCACTCAGCCACTAACAAAAGACCAGTGGATGTTATGGAATCTCATCCAGGGGAAGCACTAATAGAGGTTCAGAATAGAATCAAAAGGGCTCAAGTCACACTTATAGCTAGAGAGAACCAGTCTCGACAGAATAGTCTTCGAAGTCGACAAACTCACGCCTTTGTGCGAAGAGAGACCTGTAGAAGCTGACCTGGGAACCACGGTTCTAATTAATGGGAGGGTGGTCCACAAGGACAACCTTAAGTAAAAATCCAGGTTTATTAACCTACTATAACAAGTTTTTCCCTCATGTTAAGGCTCTAGGAATGTAAGCTTTTTAGCCACTTGGCGTTTTAGTTTTAAAAAATATTAGGATCACTGAGGCACAGCTTGTAAGCTCTAACAATAGGCAGGTCGTAATTAATTCCAGAGTACAGGATCAAATCAACCAATTAACTTCAACCGTCAACCAAATTTTAAAAACTACAAAAAATAATCAAATTGATTCCGGGCACTTCTATGATACGCTCTTAGCCAGAAATAGAATGTTGCTAATAGAGTTACAAAACATAATGCTCGCCATAACCCTTGCTAAGGCAAACATTGTCAGTCCAAATATTTTAGACCAAGCAAACTTAAAATCCGTTTGGCTTGAGGAGCCCACAAATAACCCCATTGCTGATCTTATGTCCGTGTCGTCCGTGAAAGTCCTGCAGTCCACAAACATGATCTATTTTATAATTACGTTTCCTAAAGTCAAGCACATTTGCCGAAAGGTCACACTGTATCCGGTCTCGCATGAGAATCATGTACTACAATTGGATATCAACACCATCGCCGAATGCGAAGGCCAGGTTCAGGCATTAAAGAACTGCACGACCACCCCGAGAACAACCTTTTGTCAGCTGTCAACGTCCAAATCATGCGCCAGAGATCTCCATGCGGGCGGAGTGGCTCACTGCCAAATCCAGCCAAGTCACCTGGATGCTATTACATGGATCGACGACGGAATCATCATCAACGACGCATCGGTATTGGTGTGCGTGGACAATGGCACTGAGAGGTGGGTGCATGGTACGCACCTAATCACATTCAACGATTGGGCTACGGTTAATGGAACAAAATACATCAACCGCAACAACGTCCAGAACCGGGTCCCAGGCATCGCAGCGTCCCCCTTATTGAATGTCACAGGTCATCAGGACGTGCTTAGTCTCCCGTACCTTCATCGGCTGAATGAACGTAATTTGGAGACGATTCAGGAGGTCTGGGGTGAGGTTAACAGCATTAACACAACTATAATGCCAAACTTTTTTTTTAAGAATAAGTTATATAATCAATTTAATATCGTTCGTCACAAAATTAGATATCAGAAATTTTGGGGCATGGAAATGTTTTCGTCACTAGAATTTTACCTCGTAAAGAGGTATTTTTTAGAAGATATCAGACATTTTTGAATTTGCCTGTATCAAGCCTAAGTACCATGAAAAACAAGATTTTGGACTGATCGTTCCTATGGCAGCTATATGATATAGAGGTCCGATCCAAATTTTAAAACAAACTTGACAACCAACTCCCGCTATCCAGGAACTTACATACTAGGTTTTAAGTCTCTAGCTCTTATAGTCTCTGAGATCCCTTGGCTTAAACACACGGACAGACAGACGGACATGGCTCAATCGACTCGGCTATTGATACTGATCAAAAATATATATATTTTATAGGGTCGGAGATGCTTCCTTCTGCCTGTTACATACATTGCACAAAACCAATATACCCTTTTTGACCATTTTTAATGGGCACAGGGTATAAAAAGTAATTAAGAGAATAAGAACACATTTAGTGGGTCTGCGATCCAGGTACTATACATCCTGATCAAATTTGGTTGAGCACACTCGACTGTAGCCTCGCGAGCGAAGCGAGCTGTGGGTAGGCGAGTGAAGCGAACAGGGGGCGGAGCCCCCTTTGTTTTTCATGGTACTTAGGCTTGATACAGACAAATTCAAAAACGTCTGATATCTTCTAAAAAATACATCTGTACGAGGTAAAATTCTAGTGACGAAAACATTTGCATGCCCCAAAATTTCTGATATCAAATTTTGTGACGAACGATATTAATATATAATAATAATATATAACTTATTCTTAAAAAAAAAGTTTGGCATTCGGCACATTGCGCAATAAAGTCCCTATCCTTCTTACCTAAGAAAAATAACTTTTTTGCGCAGTGCCATATGTCAAACTTTTTTTTTAAGAATAAGTTACATATTCAATTTAATATCGTTCGACACAAAATAGGATATCAGAAATTTTGGGGCATGGAAATGTTTTGTCGCTAGAATTTTACCTCTTAAAGAGGTATTTTTTAAAAGATTATTCCATTCGTGACAAAATTGGATATCAGAAATCTTGGGGCATGATAATGTTTTCGTCCCTAGAATTTTACCTCGAAAAGAGTTTTTTTTTATAAAATATCTTTCACGTGTTAAGCTTTTTTTTATCGAAAAAGATTTATCTACTGATATGTTCTTTCCTCATATTAGCAACTTTGTTGGGTTGCTTTTAAAAGTAACAACATAACAAGAAAACAACCGATCGTCGACTCCAACGGCAGTTTTAAAAATTTATGAGTACACACATTAATTCTTTATGAGTTTCGAGTAATTTTTTTGCGGATAAGTCTAATATGGGGGATCTAGTTTTTAGCATAACAATTTCTAATATGCTTGCAACATAGTAGTTGGCTTCCATGATACCCATGATCCAGGTCAAATCACATTAGTGAAAAAAACTGGTCGCTTAGAATATCTTCAAATGATCCAGCAACAGTTTGGCGGAATTTTTTTTTTAAAATTGCAATTTAATAATTATTTTTAGCGAATTAAGTTTTCACTTAAGCTGTTCTAATTATTTCGCACACGTCTGTATATAACATATGAACTTAAAAAATGCATCGGTACATACATATGTATTATTTACATACATATGTTGGCGTAAGCATTTTGTGCTGAGTTTGGGTTGCTTACCTGTGGAGCTTGTAGATAAAGAGAACCAAGAATGATATATAGATGAGCGCTACGAAAACTAGCGGCAGGAGGAATGTTACAATCAACGGCGTAAGAAAGCGATACAGCCATAGCGAGTAATCCAGGTCGATGTAGGATGCTGTGTGTACATATACATTTGAATACAAAGTATATAATATAAATAACTACACACATCAAGGGTGTGGCATGCTTTGTGCGAGGGGGGACGAAAGTTTTGTTTTGCTTAGTATATACCACACCACAAATCTCTAGAAAATTTTAAGGAAATATCTTTTCAAAAAATTATTCAAAATGTCGACGTTCTTTTAATGTCAAGAATTTAATTTTTTTTAAATATTTTCCAAGTCAAAAAAGTCAACTGCCATAAATTTATTTCTAATTTTTTAAAATATGCTTACTTTGAGGAGCACCGAAAATTGTTTTTTCGGACTTTCTTGCGCCACTAGAGATTTTTAGAACACACTTGTTTATTCGAATTTGTCTTCGTGGATTTTTTGCAAACTTATAAAGGGTAAGATTTCTTTTGGAGACTATCCAAATTTTCAATGATTTGTATTGTACCAAATAACACAATTACACTAGGTTACAAACAGATTCTAATCTAAGCCAAACCGACTTTTTTTATCATCAAATTATTTTTCTACAGTAGAATTTTTTTTTAATTTTAAACTATTTATTTTTAGCGGGAACATTCATCCCCATTACCAATAGATTTACAGCTGTTTATTTTTTTAGAGTTAGGACAATTATAATTTTTTGTTTTGTATTTTTGAAATTTGTACCTTAAAATTTGAGAGTTTAATTAAGATATCTTATGAAATAAAAATGTTTTTTCATACTAATGGTTGTATTTTGACATGACTAAGACAACAATAAATTAATAATCTGTGAGATTGCTTAATATAATATATCTCAAGAATCAACAAAATTATTCATACTAAAGGCTGAAGCTCAACCGATATTTTCTATTACAGATATTGCACATACTATAACAGTCAGATATGATCGGAATGTGTAAGTCAACAACAAATTGATAATTTGTAAGATTTTTTTAGATATCTCAAAAAACCTAAACTTGTCTTTTACTAAAGGTCCTAAACACCGAGAAACACGATTTTAATTAACTGACGAATTTATTTGTATATAATACAAATTTTAGAAACTCTTTCAATTTGACTAGAATTTAGAAATAAAAATATAGCAACAATTTTCTTATTCAAAAATGATTTGCATAAGAGTTATTTTTTAGAATCGGTTAAAGCATTCAAGAGTAATTATGACAAACGTAAGCCCACCTCAGAAACATTTATATCATCGAACAAATTTTAAAGTTCTTTTTAGTCATCTACGGCCACATATGTATGTATGTATAAAAAATAATTGGGTTTGGTTCATGTTTGAAGAAAATTATTTTTGTGGCCGGCAGCCGATCACTCTTCATTCTGTGTGTTTTTGAATCTGTTCTTGTCACTAGCGTGCACTGCGGTCAACAGTTATTTTGTTAATATTTAAACGAATATATGGCAACAGATTTTTGTGTCTCCACAAATATGCCTAACGTTTCTTAAATCTCTAATATACATATCTGTATCTTTCCAATGAATTGTACCACAGTTGGAATAATACTCAATACCCTTCAGGAAAGAAAATATCGACAGTTTGAAGCTTTTTATTGCAATTTTATGTGATGTGATACTACTCTGGGATGATTTAGGGTGGTAAAAATTTGTTAGCTATGAGTGTCCCCTCCCTGCCGACGACCATGCTACACATTGTAAGAATAATGAGGCTTGAAATACTTACACAACATGCTCTGTGGATTCTTGATTAAATTGGCCAGAAAGTCCATTTCGAGGTATCGTTTTTGCCGTTTATGACTGGGGTTTCATGGATATTCAGGCTTCTTTTTATTGTATTTGATACTCTTTGTATTGCTTTTGTTGGTTGTCAGCCAACGTCCGTTGCTTTTGTTGGCCTAATTTTTACTTAAAGCTTTCTTTTTTATTCTTCGCGTATTTAATATGAAATTGGGTTTTTATTCTCACCGGCTTCGTCGTCGTTGGCGTTTGCCCTCAGGTGTTGTTTTTATTATTTTTGTTTGTTTGTTCTTTTTGTTGATATTGTTTGAGTGCTCATTTATTCGATGGCAACTCATTACTGCTGCTCATTGGCAACGCAAGTTCCCAATGGTCCGTTGAGCATTTACATATGTACAATTAAAGCTTAAATTGTTTCAGCGCTTTTGTAAGTAGCGCGTTGTTCTTGTTAGGCATAAGCGTTCGCAGTGCCCGTCCGACCGCTTGCGTTAAAGACAACTGAGGCCGATCGGCGTCTGGCACATTGTGTTGGATTGCACCGTTTCTTTCTATAGCTGCTCTTTATGTTAATAATATTGTCTGGTAAGCTCAAATAGGTATTCCGCGAGAGTTTTCTGTTTTCATTTTTTAAGTGTGAATATATCGATAGCTCAATCGAAAGTACACAATAAGTAGTGGGATACTTGAAACGGATTTCGATTTGAATCATGCCAGACTCTCATTACGTTCCTAGTGGAATTTCTGAATCTGATTCAAGTTAGGTATGGTGTGAAAATTATGAGATCTATTAAGCATAGTACCGACACTTAAAAGAAGGCCTCGAAATAACATGAACTCCATATAAAAAAAACTCTGGCGTAATGTGAAGTAGAAGAACTTGACATATATCTCCGTAAGTAGATCCTGAGACCACTAAGCAAATAACCTATAGAGAACTCATCCCATACAAACTAGAGCTGGGAAACATCGATGGTGGAGATATTCGATATTTTTGTGGTTTTCTATACAAAAATTCCATATTATCGATAGTATCGTTTTTCACCAACATCTATTTATTCAAATAATAAAAGTGCTTATTTTAAAGTAATTCAGTCTTTCAAGACAATATCAAAAAATTACAGTCTGATAATTTACAGTACAAATAGAAAGCGAAACAAATATCTTAAGAGCTTGTTAATAATTTGACAACTTCTAGCCGCCAACAACAATTAATTTTGCTCTTGCGCCAAAAACAGTGATCAAAAAAGGCGGTCTACTATCGTTAACTATCGAAGCCGAAGCATCGACAGTCTCAAAATAAATTTAAAAATCGATATATCGATACTATCGTGAGTGTTCATCCCAGCTCTAATACAAACGAATGTGCCATTCGTAATTGCTCGCGGAGCGTCCATTCTCGGCTGGGAAATATTTTAAGAGTGGACGCTTCGACGAAAGGGTATTTATTTTTGTGGCCGCTTGAGTCGACTGGCAGAGCTCATAGCTAGCACAGCCAGCGAAACTGAAAACATTAGCACTATGAAATACCCTCTGTCCTGAAAATTTTTAACCCACATTATTTTATACAAAAAACGCACTAAATTTAATATTTTCGTAAAGGATGATGATCAAAAAAATGCAATGATTTGTTTATCATTTATAAATATTTAAATAACCTAGAAAATTTGTTATTAAAAATTTAACTCGTACAGGGTATGAGAGTTTACATACAATACCTTAATGGCGTCAACGAAGAGGCATGGCAATGTTGAAAATTTTATCAATTCGACACATGCAACCCATACATATGCATACGTGATAAATGTAAATAAAACACTATTACAATATTGTTTAGTTCACGTTTGTTTAAAAATAAAACAACAAAAATTTATGTACACTTGATAGTTTTAATATCAAAAATAATATTTTAATTGTATTCAAGACTAAATAAAATTATTGAAATTAAATAGAAATAAATACTATTAGCAATAACCAAAATATATATTTAAATTAAATAAGACACCAGTTTTGTATGCTGTGTTCCTTTTTAAAAGTATGGTACCCGGTTGTGGAAGGGTAAACCTTTGCCCAAAGTCGACTGAAGGCGAAAATGACGAAACGAGCGCAATTGGCCGATCCGTTTTGTATGCGTGAATCGGTGCACCCATCTGCTTTGAACTTCTTATGTGGATTCTCCATTTGTATTAACAAATAAAATAAATAATTATTTAATTTATGTCCACAAAGCAATTTCAGTTTTCATTCCTGCCTAAAATCTACAAATTTTTTCGAAGTTATTGACAAAATTCAAATATTCGTTTTCGTTCTCACTTGTGTGCCGTACATTTCTTTGCTATGTACCTAGATAAACTCTAAGCAGCTCGATGCTCTTCGAGACCAGTCAGCTGTTTGCAAACAGCTGCACAACGCCAGTTCCTTATTTGGCAGCTTCGTTTTTTCTTCAGTCACTATATCGACTAGCGGAGATAAATGACAAGTTTTTCTTCACTTTACGCCAGCCTTTTTTATATATAGTGTTCAGACTTCTTCGAGGGCTTTTTTAAGTCTCCAAATTAAGCTTTAATAAAAAGAATCATCTCCCAAAATGCTTTCAAAATAATATCAATTATAAATCGGTTTCGGGAGCTGCACTATATCATAAAGCATAGTACTGACAGTTAAAATTATGCCTTGAAGAAACCTGAACTCCATATAAAAAAAACGCTGGCGTAATGTGAAGGAGAAGAATTTGACATTTAGCTCCGCTAGTAGATCCTGAGACTCGATAAAAACGGAGTTGCCAGATAAGCGTTGTCCAGCACTGTTTGACAGGCCTTGAAGAACATCGAACTGTTTAGAGTTTTGCTAGGTATATAGCAGATCCGGCGACAATATTAGTTGATAATAAGCAAGAACGTTAACTGAAATCGTTTTTGTGGACATAAATTAAATAATTTTGTTTTTATGTATTAATACAAATGGAGAATCTACATTAGAAGATGGGTGCACCCAATACGAGCTGTGCTTGCGTGCCATAGCATATTTCTCCTATTTTAACATTAATTGACATTTTAGATTGCCTATTCTCTCCTCGTTTTTCCCAAATCAGATCTTCATGCTCAAATTTAAAACAAACCACAGTTGAAGCATAGAGTTACCATTCAACTTTTTGTTATTTTTTCGTGTTGCATTGGCAATACTGTCTATCTGCTCGTCGACAGAAAAATATTGAGCATTTTACGCCGCTAAAAATTGTTTAAGTTTTAGTACTAAGCTTAAGGCAGCACGAATATCTGCCAACTCCGCTCAACTGAACGATGCAGTCGATAACAATTTCGAAATAGATGTCTCCGATAACAAATTAACATGTTGCTCAGTTCTCTGTGTGTTGCACGTGCTTGATTTTTCTTTTTGAATATTACAATTTTTGTGTGCCGTGATCGCACGCTAACGTTTCGATAATGGGTAAATTTCGTTCTAAATTGAAGCGCCATAGCAAGGGTAAAAACTGGAGCAAGGGCCAGTCAGCCGTATCGAATCCCGACCAAATGAAGCATCGTCTGAAAGCAAAGTCTAGGTTCCTTCAGCCAAATTTGAATTTGGGTATGCTAAAATCGAAACACCACTATTACAACAATTGCTACAAAAATTTACTTGCTACTTAGCAGCGTCATCCGGTTCAGCAAAAGGACTCACCATGGAGGCCGTGCACAAACATGAACAGCGATTAGCATATTATACGGAAACGACTACCGTCAACGATGTGGCCGGTAGCCTTAAGTCCTTTACTTTAAAAGATGATGACGGCATGTCTGGCTCTGGCACCGGTACTCAGCCGGGTACATTTAAGACTTTTCAGACCTTCGCATCCAACTACAGCAGCTGTAGCAATGTTAGCTTCAAGAAACTGCTCACTGGCTTTCGGGCATCCTCTGATCTGCACAAGGAGATGTTAGCGATATTAAGTGCTCTTACGGAGATCATACGCGAACGTGGCGGCACCGAATCGTCAACTGAATACTTTCTGCTTTTAATCAGCCAAATTGAGTCCGCTGCCGAGGAGCGCGACATCATCGCCGGCATTGCACTGCTTTCGATGGGTATTAAGTCTGTTCCGGCGCCGGTGTTGCGCAAACGTTTTGATCAAACAGCTGCCACATTACAACATCTGTTGCAGCGCTTTATTGAATCCTGCAACCAATCTGTTATACGATATGTAAGTAATCACCCAATTGATCTATCGTTAACAATTCAATTCTGATTGCAGTAAACCCAAGAATAATGGCTTATAGTGGTAATACCTTTAAAATGTTCAGAAAATAACGATAAGATTTATATGTAATTGATTATTCTATAGTTAATGCTTGACAGACTTTAAAATAAATGGGCATCTCACAGAATATTTTTTAATCGAAGTGTTCCGATGTAAGCCACCTTTTATTAGAGCAAACTTTCGCTGCATCTGCAATTTATATATCGAGCCCATTTTGCGAAAGTTACGTAAGCGCATTTTTTTCGAAATTAGTTTTTAATGTAAATGTGTTCATAAATACCAACAGCATCTGCACCCAAAATATTAAATTCGAATTTTATATATTTACGGAGATATTGGCCTATCAATTATGACGTAAGCGACACACGACATACAAACGAAATCTAAAATAATTAAAAAATACTCTACTGTTAAATTTGCTTTTTGGCGCTTACGTAATTTTCGCAAATAGAGCTCGATATAATCTTTCAAACAAAAAAATAAATAAATTGAAAATTCGATTCGAATGACTTACGTTCGCTAAAAAGAGTTTCAAGTTTATATGGAAGTTGCTTGACGCATTATTATACAAAAACAGACTTACATATAGCATATTAGAGCTCTTAATTGAATGATACTGTCATATTGTTGTGTCTAATTTTAGCTGATTGGCTGCTTGTCAATGCTGCTTCGCGCACAGGACTACGCAACGTGGATGTTCAGCTCAACATTTCAATACTTTGATGCTTTGCTCTCCTTCAGCATTCATTCTAGGCCTAAGATTCGGAAGGCAGCACATCATGCTGTAGTCTCCATAATTCATGGAAGCTGTTTCATGTTGCCACCAATGCCAATTGAATATGATATTATTGGTGAGGATGTTAAGAAGGAACAGCAGCCGCAGGCATCAAAAATGAAGCATCATCCGGCAAGTGGCCGCGTTACGAAATTCTGTTTGGCTCAGTTTAAGCCCGAAGTGTTAGCTAATGCACAGACGACAGTGTTGCATACATTGGCATTGTTAAAAGACTGCTTAGCTGGCTTTCGAACCGAGGATATACGTAGCGTTTCTGAGCATCTGTTGTCTATAATGACCGCTGCCAATGTGTTGGTGCGCACCAATTGCTTTCAGGCATTGCATGCGCTATTCCTCACACGCAGCGCCAATCTCAACGCAACTCTGTGTGCCAAGCTCCTTGCCGCCATACACGAGTATCGGCCGGACCGCAGCGATATACGTCAAACGCTTGCCTGGATCACAGTGCTCAAAGAGGGTCATATGCATTTGGCCACACTACAACTCGATTTATGCATGCAAGCGCTACCGCGACTTTTTGATGTCTTCACCGCGGACCTTTGGCTGTCAGATCGCAGCGAGCTTGTGGTTGGAGTTTCTAATTGCATTAAAGAGTTATTACAGGACTGCGTATCACGTGCCTGTGCAACGCAACAACTGGCCAATAATTATCGCCAGTCAGTGGCTAAAATAATTGCCGCCCTTCATAAGGTGCTCAATGCACCCTTTGGCGAAATTTCTAAATATGTTATACTAATCTTCTCAATCGTCTTCGAAGCGTGTGGCAAGCATTTTGGGTATGTACCATCCTGTTCAGAGGGAAAACTATCCAAGTTTGGTAATTCTTATTTTTATTACAGTGGGGAGCTGATGCCCTCTCTGACAACAATCGGAAAACGATTTGAGAGCCAATCAGCTCTGCGATTACAGATTGAACACACACTAATTAGTGCTATTAAGGCTCTTGGTCCGGAACTTGTGTTGAATGGCCTTACCGCTGAACGATGCCAACGGCAATGTATGCCTAGAACGTTCATGGTTGTTGCCATTAATGCGTGAGGGTGCCAATGGAGCCAGCCTACAGTTCTTTAAAGAGCACGTTGTTCCACTAGCATTGAATAGTCAGGCAAATTGGCGCAAGTTTTCAGTAGAAGAGAAAAACAACGTAAAGGCGCACATTCATGAGCTATTAAGTTGCCAGTTGTGGGGTCTATTTCCAGGATTCTGTCGACATCCACGCGACCCTGAATATTTGCGAAAACTAGCACCTACCTTGGGTGATGTGTTGGAGAACAATCCAGAGTTTCGTGCGGCCATCTACGATGGTCTAATGGAACTGCTGGACGACAGCCAGAGCACCGAATGCCATGCGGCAATTGGTCAGTATGCCCGCAATTTTCTGCCCCGCCTGTTCAACATATACACGCAAAAGCCGACAGGCACCTATGAGGCGGATCAACGTAAGCGTGCTTTGGATGTCATACGCCTGTATATCGCCCGTGCACCCGCTGAGGTGCAAGCCCAGCTCTTTGATAATTCTCAGGGACTTTTGGCAGCCAGCACAGTAGCAAGCTTTGAATATGATGCATACTTTGATATCAATGCAGCCATAGTGCGTGTGCAAAAGTGCCGAGGGATTGAGACGTATTTCGAGAAATACATGGCGCCCATTCTACGCAACGATAAGTCCAAGCTAGTTTCCCGAGACGAACAGAAGTTAAAGAAGCAACAGCGCAAGACCTACGAGTAAGCTATCACTTTAACTTCTTTGTGATTTTTCTATATATACGTATTTTATTAGGTTACTTCGTGAATTGATGACTTCCGACCAGGCTTCTTGCCAAAAATTCACTCGCAAAAACTCTATTATGTTGCAGCAAATCCTGCTGGAGGCCTTTAGCACCACCTGTAGGGTCTGTCAGGCGTCACGTTTGCAGTAAGTGATTTTTTTATTTCCAAACGAAGATCAATAGGCTTATTAGACTAAGTATTAATATGTGGTGTGTTGATATTTTAAAAAAAATCAATATTGATAGATAGATGCCAACTAGGATGGGGCTATGGGAAATGAAGCTAAAGCAGAAAAAAAGAAACTGCTTTATTAGCAGCAAATACATTTAAAGTAAACGGAAACATTCTTAAGCTACTCTTCTTTTGTTTATATACACTACTGGCCAAAATAATAAGTGCACGCTTATGAGCTTTCTTTCACGTCTCGTAAAACAAAGAACAAATTCAATTCAATTTGAGTTTTCTAGCCAACTGTAGATTACAAAAATATTGAACATAATCATCTTTCAATTCAAATATGTAGTTTGTAATCGATTATATCTAAAAAAGGTGAACACGGGGTGATCAAAATAATAAGTACAGCAATTTTACAAAGCTCAAAACTCCAAGCGTATCTAATTTTTTACAATATTTTTTTTATTATTAGTAATCTTATGATAGTATTTAATATAGCCATCCCTGTTTTGGATGACTTTGGCCATTCTTGTTGACATACTAGCAATAAGTTTGCAGCAAGAAACCACTGGAACCTTTAATGACGTTTTTTGTAAAAATGTCCACAATTCTTCGGAATTTTGAAACATAGTTGTAGCTATTCGACGTTTCAAGGCTCCCCATAGATTGCGTTTAAGTGAGGAAACTGACTTGACCAACACATAACGCTTACCTCGTTCTCCGTAAACCAGCATTGCGGTGGGCTTTGTGCCGTTGTCCTGTGGAAATACCCATATTAAGGACATGTTTTCCTCAGCATATGGCTGCGAATTGTCAGTCAATTTGTTTTTGTAACCGAATTGGGCCATAGTACCAGTTATGCCATGTATCCGCACAGCGCCATGCTAAGAAAAAACAGGCCCGGAACACTATACGTCCCTCTCTGTGCTTAACGGTTAATTTTGTGTACCAGACTTGGAATTCTTAGTATTTGGGGCGACGTACATGTCTTCTGGAGCTATGTCCAAAAAGATTTTTTGTATTTCGTCGCTCCATTCTATTTTATTCCACTTTTTAGACCTCCCCCTTCTTATTCTCCGCCACGCTGTGGCTTCATCTTTCAACTTTTCGGACTATACGTCTTGGTAACTATACTTATTGAAGTCTACGACGAGCAGTCCGAGATTATATTTCATTGTTGGCGGAAATATCCTTGAAAGACATGATCGGATGCTTTTTTGCAAGACTGACGATGACTGACGGACACCCGTCCGTCCTTTGTAAGCACTTTTTTTTTTTTAACAAAACACACCAACAATCCAAAACTTTTCGGAATTTCCCGACTACTTTTCCCTTAATTTTTACGATTCATGGCAATCTTTTTTTCTTCAGGAGTCAATGCTTTCTTCGGCCCATTTGAAGAATTATTTTTAATTTTGATATATTTAATTATGCAAGGAGTCTAAAAAAACAAAAAAATCTTTGAGCAAATCCTGATCTGATCTATCAAAATTTATAAATAACACCAGTATACTTATTATTTTTAACAAGACCAAATATGACCATCCAGCACAAATTTATGCTTAGAATTCAGTAAAGGTGGTTCACCATTTTCATTTCTGATTTAAATGTTTAACAATACTGTAACCTTTCAAAATATAAACAATTGGCAACCGTACACGTTCAATAACAATCAAGTTATTTCATAACAAATTATCACGATACCTATGTACTTATTATTTTGGCCAGTAGTGTATATTAAATATATATTCTATATGTACATATATTAAATTTAACATGTGTGCTTTCATCACTTGACTTTTACCTTTAAAAACGGTTTTTTTTTTAAAGATACAAGATAGCTTCGCCCCCTGCTCGCTTTCCTCGCCTATCTCCGGCTCGCTTTGCTCGCAGAATTGAAAGGCTGGTCTTTAGTTGTCCGGCTTTTCAAAATTGTTCTGAAAAGCAAATTTATATAATATAATATTTTTATAAAAATATGTAAAAATTTAGCTTCCCTGATCTTTGAATTTCCAATTTAACCCGTTTTCGAACTCTTCTGACCACAACATAACAGATTTCGCGGTAAATAGTCAGATTTGGCGGGAAAAAGCTAAATTTCGGACTAAAGGTAAATTTGTTCTTATGGCAGCAATATGATAAGGAAATCCGAAATTTTTTCATGCTAAGCAATTGTCAATAAAATTGTCTAAGCTATGTTTTGCGAAAATTTCAGCTCTGTATTTTTAGCGGTCTACAAGTTGATTCTATGTCAGTCAGTGAGTGAGTGAGACATTTTTTGAGTTTCATATGCTATGAATATAAATACGAGTACACACTCTAACTTTTAAACACAAATCAAAATGAAAAATTAATTTAATTTAAAGCATAGTTCCCACTACCCACTATATTTTGGTCGCTCAAAATGTTTAATGTTTTGATGTCTGGCTTACAAACTTCAGTCTGACAGCATAACATCAAAAATGTCAGAAAAGTTGACTAGTCACACTGTTGCGTCAGCTGTGCACAACAAACAAATCAATAAAATTGCGAATAACAAAAGTGAGAAAATAAAAATGATAAGAGAAGTGGCAGCGACTAATACCCTAATTATGGGATAAATTGCCACATCTCCCCGGCACTTTTTATAAAAATTCCATCAACATTTTTTTTTTCGGTCAAGCCCACAATATTGGCCTCTGTTGCACCTCTTCAATAAGTCGGATTCTCTCTTCGTATTCGAAGAGCTTAATCTGGCTTTTATTTTGGTACTGGATGAAGGGTTTAAAAACAGCATTACAAATAAATTTTCAGCCAGTTTGCATTTCTCTTTTTTATATGGAGTTGTTACCTTTTAAACTGGATTTTCAGCTACTGGGTACTATGCTTAACTAATAAATGTCCGCATTGCCACAAAACAAAAACAAGGGGGCTCCGCCTCCTGTTTGCTTTGCTCGCGAGGAGGTGCGGCTTCAGTCGAGTGTGCTGAACTATAGGATATCCTGTGCCCTAACACTCCGATACCCCATACATATTTGCACGCCGATAGGCACTTCGAAGGTTTGATGGTGCGGCATTAAATATTCGACTAATTGTTCGTCATACATCTATATAGTGTAGTGAACCGCGAGATTAAAACCAAATTCCCAATCTGTGAGTTTGGTTGAGTTATCTCTAAAAACATCAACAAATTTCAGACTAAATCTTAATTTTCGACTGATCGTTCCTATGGAAGCTTTTTGATATAGTGGTCCGATTTTAACCATATTTGGTCAGGATATATGAAAAGATCCCAGAAGCTTATGCTGTCAGTTTGTTTGAGATATCTCAAACAAAATAAAAATTTTTCGAACTAAAACATGATTTTTGACTGATTGTTCCTATGGCAGCCATATGATATAGTAGTGCGACTTTAACCATAATTGGTCAGGATGTATGAAACCATCCCAGACTCATATTCTGAAACTTTAATTAAAGCATCTCAAACAACAAAAAAGTTGTTCGTACTAAAACTTGATATAAAGACTGATCGTTGCTATAGCAGCATTATGATATAGTGGTTCGATCCAAATTTAAAAACAAACTTTATCTGCGCTCTACATACCAAATTTTAAGTCTCTAGCTCTTATTGCCACTAAGATCGGCACTTTCATTCAGACGGGCACGGCTACATCGACTCGACTGTTGATACTGATCAAAAATATATATACTTAATGAGGTCTGTCATGTCTCCTTCTGCCTATTACATACATTTAACAAAATGCACAGACTATACAAAGATAAAAGGTAAGCACAGAAGACTTTAAAAATACCTTTCCAAAGGTATATATAACATATCTAAGGCTTCTGTAGTTTGGAAACTGTGGGGATGTTAATTTTAGCGTTCAACTAGCGAACCGTAGAACAAACATTTCTACACTTATGATGAAAAATAATATCTTTTGATCCAGTTGTCAGATTGGAATGATCGAGGTATCGATTGATGATTGAGAAATAATTAAAAAATAAAAAATTTAAGAAAAATACCCCAATAGTCCCATCTGCTGCAATCATTTAAATTTTGCTCTATCCAGCTACATCTCCTTACTTCTTGAACCAGGTGAGTTACGAAAAGTCAGTGTATGCACTTTTTTTAGGTAATGACATACCATTTGACTGGTGTATAAATTGATCTTATCAGCCAGTCATAGCAAATTTTCCATTTTTGTCTGTATATATTGCTAGTCGCCTTTCAAATCCTTCGTATTGTCATCTTATTAAACATCTCTTTATTTAAATCTGAAATTATAATTTGTGCAACACAGTTGTCTTAAATCGTTGCTGGATTGCCGGTCTAACCTGACGTTTAACGATCAGCTGGTGATGAAAGCTATTCCGGAGGCAGTTCTCAATTACAAAGAGTTCTCGACAGGCAAGGAACAGGTAGCTGAGCAGTTGATCAAACTGATTGTCAATCTGTATCAAGAGGCAGGCAAGATTAATGAGTTTGTGGACATCTTGACTGCTGGCTTTACTGGCGACGAATCGTTAATTACCAACACCATTCTCGCATTTCGTGCGGTTCTGCAGCAGCAGGGCCAGCATCTAACTGTGAGTACTTTAGAGTTTGTGCTGCAGCAGGTTTCAGTCTTTCTGGTGCGGAAGTCACGGCATCAGGCGGAGGCAGCCGTTGCCTTTCTCATCACATTCATCAAGGTTATGCCTATACCGCTGGTTGCCAACTATCTCGAGACGATTGTAAGTGCAACTTAACTCGATTTACGCATTAAATACGTAACAAGTTGTTTATTTATATTATAGATGCGTGCACTATCGGCCATGACAAAGGACACAAAGCGCTATTGTCGCATACAGATAGGCTATTTCCTAAAAAAGCTTTGCAAGCGGTTCACCACAGAGGAGCTTGCACGCTTTGTGCCTGGAGACGACGAAGTAACACATTGCCGGCTCAAGAAGATACGTAAGCAAATGCGACGTGATACGCGTAAAAAACAAAATGAAGAGGCACAAGCCGAAAGCTCCGAGGAGGAGCTGGTAGGAGATTTGGAGCAAAAGAGCTATACGTAAGTTAGAAACGAATGCCTTCGATATTATGATATTAGTCAATTAGTCAATTCACACTTTACAGAATCGAAGATATTTTGGCCGATTCAGACTCAGACCTTCCTGAGGATATGGAAACAGAGGATAGCGTCGCTACTTCGAAGCTTGGGATGGCCAATTCAAAGTCTAAGTCCAAGCAGCCGCGCAGCACTTACATTCGCGAGGATGTTGACGAAATCGTCGATCTAGCAGATCTTAAGTCCATTGGCAATGTTCTGAGTAAGTTAAGTTTTTCATTTCAAGAATTTGCCTGGTCTAACTATTATACACAGCAAGCGGGTCTGCATCAGCAGCCCCTAGCAAGCAGTCTAAATTAAAGACACAGCTGGTCAATGGCGGGTTCAAGACGGCAGATGATGGTCGTCTCATAATCAGCGACAAGACGCTGCGTGGCCAAGGTAAAAATGATGATAGTAATAGTAATTCAGACGGCGATGATTCTTCAGCTGATAGCGACCATGAAGCGGGTGGTGCTGGCAATCCGAAGCGTGGTATGGAAGAGGATTCCAGTGATGAGGAAGTATTGAGGCAAGCACCCAGTTCCAAACGCAAGCGCAAGGCCAGTGATACACTAAGTTTGCTCTCAGGCAAGACTAGCGCAGGAAAGGGTATACATCGTACTCTTAGCGGTAAATCCAGTGATGCCATATCCGTAAAATCTGGCGTAGGAGGCTTAAGCAAAGATGCCGTCACGGAATACAGTACCAAAAAGACCAAAGGCGACATGAAACAGCGCGGAAAACTGGATCCCTATGCATATATACCGCTCACACGGAATACTCTAAACAAACGGTTAGTCTGCTTTAAAAATTAAAGAAACACCTAAAAAGACTTTAATTTTTACAGTAAACGTGCAATGAACTCACGCAAGTTCAAGAACATCGTGCGGGGCTCAGGTGCAGATGAAACAACCACAGAGGGAACAGCCCGTAGAGGCAGTGGACCACGTGGACGTATAGGCAAGAGCTACAAATAAGCGAACATTTCCAGGATCATAAAGATAACTTGCATACCTTGATTAATACTATTTGTAATACAAATACATATTGTTATTATATAAACACATATGTATGTATGAATATATAATAATATTTAATCATTATGTTTTTATACTCTGTGCCAATGATGTATAGTATTAACGTTATACAGAACTAACAAGGGGGCTCTTGCTACAGTCGAGTGTGCTCGACTGTAGAATACCCTGTGCCCTGGCTCTCCGATAGGTCATACATATGTGCGCTACGTTAGGCATGCCGAAGGTGTGATGATGCGGCATTAACTTTTTGACTAATTGTTCGTATTACGGTCCGTCTGTTTGAGTCAAAGGATCTCAGAGACTATAAAAGCTAGAGACTTCAAATTTGGTATGTAGGTTGCTGGATAGCGGGCGCAGATCAAATGTGTTAAATTTTAGATGCCACGCCTCTTTCGCCTGCCAATCACAAAAAACGATTATCAGACGCGATCTTTAATAAAACACTTCCTAATTAAACAGGAAGATAAGAAGTGAGCCAATTTAATGATCCTGAAAGTTGCAAAGCGATTGACTATTAAATAGAGAAGATATTTCAAATTTGCTTTTAATACACATAAATCAAAATCATAGACATAGGCAAGTGCGAGCGAGACAGCATATGCACATTTGCCTGTGCAAAAACAACAGTGAGCACGTGTAAGAAGAGTGCGAACGCAAATACGAGCGATAGGCAAAATTATCGATATCATTTGGGTATAATTTCTGCCCTATTTTAATATATTAACATTGTTTAAGTTAATACATATTTACGATTGTGTTAAAATATATGTATGTAGATATTAGTATGCATTGCAAAAAGCGATATGTATAAATTCCACTTTATAATTTTGCACCTCGACAAAAGCTGAGTGCTATCCGTTCTCCTGCAGTAGAGACGACAGATCGTTTTACAACACTGAAATCTCTGAATTTATAATAATTATTATGTTTAATAGTAAGCTCGCACATATGTTCAATAGGTTTTCATTTATTATCATTGTATTTATATGCTTAACAAATCCTGCCAAAAGAATCACAAATATTAAAGCATTGCATTTAAATTTAAATTCCGCGCGCAATGCAGCAGCCTTTAACAGCTGATATCGATGAATAAGAAGAGTGGGAGAGATTATTTGGTGTTGCCGGACTTCAACAAGCTGAGCAAATTTTAGTTGATGGCTACTCTTGGCATGACCAACATCGATTTCAGCGATTACGATTACGATTTACTATTTTAATTAAATTAAATACAATTTATTCAATCGGACCACTATATCATATTGCTGTCATCAGTCGAAAATAAAATTTTTTGTTTGAAAGATCTCGACCAAACTAATAAGATATGCATTTGGGATGGTCCTATATATCCTGATAAAATTTTGTTGAAATCGGACCACTATATCATATAGCTGCCATAGGAACGATCAGTCCAAAATCAAGTCTTAGTATAATAAACTTTTTTGTTGTTTGAGGTATATCAAATAGCTGCCATAGGAACGATTTTTATGATAAAGTACGAAAATTATTGTTGTTTTTAAAGATAAGTCAACCAAACTCACAGATTCAGACTTGTAATTTGATTTAAATCGGTTCACAAGATCACATAGATGTAATACGAACAATTAGTCAAAAAGTTAATGCCGCATCATCACACCTTCGGCATGCCTAACGTAGCGCACATACGTATGACCTATCGGAGAGCCAGGGCACAGGGTATTCTACAGTCGAGCACACTCGGATCCCCCTTGTTTATAATTTCATAGCTGTGATATAGCATTTTGGGTGAAGCAACTTTTATTTAGAAAAACAAATTAATAAGGAATTGCGTGTTTTGATGAAACATTGTTTTTTCATGGAAAAAAATGCTTCTGATGCCAAAAAGTGGCTTGATAAGTGTTATCCGGACTCTTTACCAGGAGAAACAACCATTTGTGAGTGGTTTGCTAAATACCGTACAGGCCATATGAGCACCGAAGACTATGAACGCAGTGGACGTCCATAAAAACATAAAAAAAAATCCACAACATTATTTTGAAGACCGTAAAGTGAAGTTAATGGTGATAGCTGCCACTCTGCTGTTCAATCGTGAAAAATCCGGCTTTTGTCTCGATATGTGAGACAATGGATGAAACGGGGCTCCATTATTTCACTCCGCAATCCAATCGACAGTCAGCCCAGGGGACTGCTCGCGTCGAACCGACTCCAAAGCGTGGAAAGACGCAACAGTCAGCTGGCAAAGTTATGGACTCCGTATCTTCACCATCGCAACGGACCCATGGACCAATCGTGTTGACGCTGCCGCCAAATGTGTTATACCTACATTCACCGCCTGAACTCGAACTCGGGTCTCATGTTTGGTGTATAGGGAGTCTATGTCCCAAATTTGGTGGACCTAGCCCTTATAATCTCTAAGATCCTTTTGCTTACACGGACAAGGGTATATCAACTCGACTGTTGATACTGATCAAGAATATATATATTTTATGGTGTCGGAGTTGCCTCCTTCTGCCCGTTACATTCTTTTAACAAACATAATACATATTCTCGCTCAGGGTATAAAAATGGTATCCAAAAGTTGGAAGATCACTATACTCGCTGCATCGCCCTCACTGGAAACTACGTTGAATAAAAAATCGAATTTTGATAAAAAGAAAAAGACTATTTTCAGCCCAACCGTTTTTTTTGCTATTATATGTATGTATGTATGTATATGTATGTACTTGAGTATAAGTTACATACGTGAATGTGTATCCAAGGACCAGGGTATCTCTTAGTAGAGCACTCAAATAAAGCTTTCTTGTTAAAACACAAATTTGTTTAATACTTATATTTCTTAGTATAACTATTTTGATAGCTATCACAGAAAGCTTATTAAAATCTAAGCATTCATAAATATTTCAAATTACAAAACAGGAAGAATTTCTATCTCAAAATTTGTCTGCCAAACGCAAGAAGGTGGAACGAGATTAACCATTTCCGCGTGTTTCGTCTATTGTGCTTGAAAAATAATTTCAAGCCCTTACGTAAGCAAAATGGAGGGTATGTTTTTGCGTAACCTTAACGACTTCAGTAATATTTTACCAATCAATGCGTTTTAGGCATCAAAACAATATTGTATCAAAAAAGTTGACCTTGGATATAATGCTATAAAATTTCGGAAAAATTTATTGAAATATACCAACCTTAAGCGCGAATTTTTCATTTTTTACACTTAGAGTTGCTAAAATAATATTCTGGCCAACTTCAAGCGACTTTTACAGTATTAATTTAATTATTTATTTTTGCAGGAAAAAGAATGCTTAAAAACAAGTTTGCATCAAAAAGTCAATTTCGTACAAGTGTCATATAAGACGATACCACACAAAGGGGTCGATATATAAATATAAGCACATAGCACGGTTGACGTTTGTACATGTACTATGTATATTGAATTTACAGTTACTTCAAAAATTTAAATACTTTCGAATTGTTTTTCAATGTGAGTGTTGCGCCACTCGTCGTTAGGGTTCAAGCCCACCATGGTCTCTTCGATGAAATGAAGCTTGTTGTGAGCATCGATTAAAATTAGAGAATGCGTACGACTACCATAACCGTGCTCGGCGATGTGCACGTTAAGAGCGCTGAGACCCTCGCCCCAGCTTGGAGCACGTCGTTTTAGTTCTTCATCTGGCCAAAACTTCTGTTTATTTTTGAGCAATAGTAGCAGCTCTGAGCTTAATGTCTGAACATCAGAGTGACCATATTTGTTGACTATCTGCTCAAAGTGCTCCTGACCATAGCGCACTTTCTCGAAGGGGCAGACGGGCAAACTGTTACCAAAGCCGCAACATTGTCCCTGTTTATAGGACGTCAGCGTTGGAGGCACATTGCTAAGCAGATTGATTTGTGCCGGTATCGAGGCGTCACTAAAATTAAAACACGTAATAAAGGGCGTTAATGGCTTTTAACATAGTAGTACGCTTACCCAATTTCAATCGAGACAAAATTAAATGCACTGTATTTGGTGCAATTAGCTAGCAGGTCTTGATTATATTTAAAAATATTGTGGTGGTCATCCGATTGGCGCACATAGTCCGCAACGATCATGCCGCGTCCTAATAAGAAATGTTCGTTATTTGATTGCCGTTCTTTGTTCTGGTTGCTGCTATAGCAGCCATTGTTGGTGTTATTATGCGGTTGCAAAATGTTTTTGTGCGCTTCGAAACAAAGAAATTTGTGTGTTATCAATTATGATTAAAAGGAAAGCAGTGTCATATTAATGAAACGCTTATGAACTCTTTTTCTCATTAAGGTGTTTGTGTGTGGGAGTAAGTTGCATTTTGTTTACCAACTACATTTCGTGGCTTCGGTTCTCCGGTCAAGTTAAGCAATGCGCCGACCTTAAAAATTCCTTTATTGCTGCTAATAGCTAACCAAGTACCACCTTCTCGACCTGGCTCTAAGTCAATACCTGTGTATAGAAAATTAAATATAAATTAATTACATGTTTTCTTTCATGAACTTACCGCCATAAACATGGTCAGAACTTGACCATTTGGCTGCCGTTTGCGTATCGCGGGCAAAAAATTCATCGCGATTCGATGCCAATATGAGCTTGTAGCCATCGTTGTCGGGCCGCGAATTAGCATAGAAAAATATGACACACATGCTCGACACTTAAAATTTGACTTGCTTCTGTCCTAGTATATTAATACCCGCAGTCTGTGCATAAATGTGTACATAATAAGCAGCACCAGCTAAATCAGTCTCTCTGTTGCTTTGTTCTAGGGCTTAATTTTATCACGAAATTATCGCCGACTCAAATAGTCTTATCCGCTGTTGTGCTTGTTTATGGCATGCCTTCCTGATGCGATTGCGAATTCAAGTACAAATACAAATATAGTGATGTGAACAAAAAAGTCTGCCGACATTATACTGAGCTTTATAAATAAATACATATATGTACATACATACATATGTATGTATATTAAATTGTAGACTAAGTTTTTTCTTGACTTCACATTCGAATTTTAGATGGTATAGTTGCCGGAGTTTGTCAAGCATGCTTGTAACAAATCTAAAAAAACCTCTTTAAAGGTCTGTCTCCAGCACCGCGAAAAATTCACGTCAGGAATTTGCAAGTTATTTCGGGTGTGTGGGACATAACTAAAACAATGTAAGCATGTACTTAAAACTTGTGACCATATTTCAAAACGTGCATGGCCACTCTGTTGAATCAGCTGTGTATTTGGCTTAATTTTTCACTAGACACTCGCGAAATAATTAACAGCAATATATTCCAAAGCTGTGAAACAGCTGTTCTCTCAGTCCACAAATACAATCGATAGGCCATTTTTCGAAATAATTTGTGGATTTCGTTTATGTTGCTGGATACTCAAGAAACGAAAACGTAAAATAATAATTCCTGGCATAGTTTTATTTATATGAAGTTTGACAGGAATTTTTATTTTCCGCGGTGCTGGATACCCGGCTTAAGCCGTGTTACCGGGTTACATGGTTACACATGGTTATGTTCCACACAAACGAAATAACTAGCAAATTCCTGACATACATTTTTCGCGGTGCTGGAGACAGGCCTTACGACGTAAAAGTCTAGTGACGAAAACATTGCCTTGCCCCAAAATTTCTGTTATCCAATTTTCTGACGAACGATATTAAATTGTATAAATAACTTATTTAAAAAAAAAACAGCTTGGCATTCGGCACATTGCGCAATAAGGCTCCGGTCCTTCCTAACTAAAAAATATAACTTTTTTGCGCAGTTCCGAATGTTAAACTTTTTTTTTTAAATAAGTTATGTATACAATTCAATATCGTTCGTCACAAAATTGGATATCAGAAATTTTGGGGCAAGGAAATGTTTTAATCACTAGACATTTACTCCGTGCATGTATCCTGCCTAAGTACCGTGAAAAAAAATAATAAAGAGAATAAGAACACATTAAATCAAAATTCGTTATAGCAAGACCTTAAATGTCCAACTCATAAAAAATTAAATAATAAATTAAATACCGCCTTCCTGCGAAACAAAAACAAATTCTAAGTAAAATGTATATGTTCAGTTAACAATAATAAAAATTAACTAGGGGGCTCCCTGCTCGTTTCGCTCGCCAACCCACGGCATGCTTCGCTCGCTGTGCTACAGTCGAGCATACTCGACTGTCGGAGACCCCGTACTTACTATGGAAAAGCAACTCATGATTAAAAGAAAATAGTACATACATATATTAAATATTGTATCAGGATGAATATGACAAAAGAAAATTCCCAATTTGCGAGTCTGATTGTGTTTTCTCCAGAAACATCAAAAATTTGCATACGCAATATAAATTTTCGACCAATCGTTTCTATGGCAACTATATGATATAGCAGACCGAATTCAACCAAACTTGGTCAGAATGTATAAGATTACCCCAGATGCATGTTCTGTTAGATTGGTTGAGATACCTAAATAAACATAAAAGTTTTTCATACTAAAGCTTGATTTTCGACTGATTGTTCCTATGGCAGCTATATGATTTAGGGCACCGATTTCAACCAAACAGAATGTACATATAAGATAGCCCCAGAAGCATATTCTGTTAGACTGGTTGAGATATTTCAATAAACAAAAAAGTTGTTTATAGTAAAGCTTAATTCGACTGATTGTTCCTATGGCAGCTATATGATATAGCGGGCCGATTTCAATTAAACTTGGTCAGAATGTATAAGATCACCCCAAATGCATATTCTGTTAGATTGGTTGAGATATCTCAAACAACAAAAAAGGTTTTTATACTAATGCATGATTTTCGACTGATCGTTCCTATGGCAGCTATATGATATAGTTTTTCGATTTCAACCAAATTTGGTCAGGATGTATAGGACCATCTAATATGCATATTCTGTCAGTTTGGTTGAGATATCTCAAACAACAAAAAAATATCTTGTTATATATTGGTTGTATCGTTTGTGTCAGCGCGGGCAAAAGTCAAAAAGGTGTCGATAGGGAACCTGTTGTGGGGGTGGCAACTCCAACGAAGGAGTGAGATGGCTGGTGGCTGCTAAGTGAGACGAATATATGTAGTGTGCCTTTCATGCCCCTGATCCGCACTCGAGAAATGAGTGGAAATGCCCTTCTGCAATTGCAACGGTTTGTTTTCGGATAGAAATGAGCAATTTTGGTCGAGACGAAACCACGTTGCTGCTGCAGAAGGGAGTCTGATTCTATATACGGTCGAGAGCGGACGTATTTCACTCCAAGGCGTCGTAGTGGACATAACCTTGTAGAGAAAAAACTTAGATTAAACCACGTGCGCTAATTCATCAGGTAAAAGTGCGACGGTTGACCAATCAGGTGCCGGCGAGCACGGTACCCTAATAAATCAGCTGCCGACTCAGGAGTATTTTTCTTTTGGTTTTTCCTGGCCAGCCACACCCGGAGGCTATCATCCCTACTGGGCCATCAACCACTACTGCCAGCCCGAACGAGCAAACGCCCAGGCCCGGATAGCTGTTTACTTTGGGCAGAGAAGTCCTTTCCTCTTTTTTTTGCTTTGCGATCGGCCACCGTCTGCAGAAAAAGCGTTCATCCAAAGTGAGTCTGTTCCATTGCCCCGCTACAAGTCCGTGGCCGGAAAGCACTCCAAACCCTGAAGCCCCTACGGCAGACCATCGATCAACAAAAAAACAGCAATTATATATATACATCTTTATTTAGAAAAAACAAAAGCAAAAAAGCCAGAATAAAAATTAAGAAACTTAAAAAAATCATATAAAAAATTGAAAATTCTACAAAAAAAGGAATATAAAATTTAGACTTAAAGTTAGCAATTTCAATATAAATATTTAATTAAAATAAATAAATAAATTAAAAAATAATTTAAATCGTAATATAAAAACTTAAAGAAAATTAAAATAAACAAAAGGAAACTAAAAGTTATTAGACAGACTACAGTTTAGGAACAAGTCAAAATCGAATTTACAAAAAAAAATTAAATAAAATGCATACAAGGTATTAAATACATATATATATCTATATGTAACATAAAACGCAAGAACCATAAATAACGTTAATTTCGCCCCTTACCTACAAAAGAGCTCTTTTAGGCAGGCAAGGTAGCTTTAACATTTACACACAAACACATACGTATTAACAATTATCAAACGATCCATACTCATTATATGTACATTTAATAAATATTTTTCCCACGGCGTCTCCATAAACAGCAGGTGCACCTTGCTGCACCTGACTTGATACACAGTTGTGTTGTTCCGGTGTTCCTCAGCTGTCTTCTTGTTGATCCTTTTCTGTTAAATTGTACCTGCAAAACCCAATGTTAAAATAAGTATAAATGTTGCTAAGAATTAGAAATTTAAAACGAATTATACTCACCTGAAGTTGACATAATGTCCGGCTAACTTTTCGTGAAAGGGGGGAGGGAAAACATGACAGCCGACGCAGGCTGATATTTGGCCAAGTTGGGCCGGTGGCTGGCACAAGGGAGATGCTGGGCGGTTCCATCTCAGGCAGGGCGGGTACGCGTGGGTTTGGATAAAGGCGGATTAGTGTTGCGTATTTAGTGTTTGTATTTTCAGATTGTACTTACGTATTGTTTACCTTTCATCGTTGCAATTTTTTTGTCACTTAATTGCGTCTTTGTTTTAGTTTTGTAGCTAGTGAAGATAATTTCAGCCAGAGATCAGCTGACGAAAGTATCGATAGAGTATCGATAATTGTTTGGACTGCGGGCCAGGGCTGGTACCCACTCCCTGAGTGTTCCGATTAATGAGCTAGTCGGCGCGGCCCACCGAGAAGACCAGCAGTTCATAACAATGTGTGCGTCAAGATAGCCACGGTTCGCCAGCAACGAAAAACGGAACTTGGTTCATGAGTCGAAACCAGTTATGAATTTTATCATTTTAAAATGTTTTTCCACACTAAATCAATAAAGTAATGATGCAGAATTGTAGAAAATTGATTTATTTATAGTTTTTTTTTAGCAATTTTATGGCAATTTCAGGCTTTAAGCTGGGTGAAACAAGGGAAGATAATAACTGAAAAAGTTTACACTTTCACCATTTCTTAAATATCTAAGCTCAAAGAGAACGGCCCCGAAACCGCTAATGCACTATTAAAGTCTAACATTTCACCTTTCTAATTGGACCATTTTTAAAAAAAGTTTTCAGAACGTTTTTGAGATATTTTAGAATGAACTCAGCTACCTCAGTCAAAGTCCCATACAAAATGACCGCCAAAATATATGCCTTGTTCTCAAACCTTAATATCTTTTCTCAGAAAGAACGGCCCAAAAAGCAGCACATGGCAAATTAAAGCTACAAGTTTGTGAAAGCTTTTTCAATTAAATTTAAAGAAAGTTATCGGACAGTTTTTTAGAAAATTAATTTATTGTAAATTAACCCCAAAAAGTTCATAAGCAAGTCCTATTGAACTGGTAGCTCCAACGTGAACTGAACTACTTCGCAACAGAAAGCTGGATGATATGGCACGGAGAAAGCAGAAAGCTGACTGCTAAATAATTTCATTGCTAAATTTTTAATCTTTTTTTAATTATTTAAGTCACGGCCCCAGTTGCACGGTATGGGAAAATATAGGCCCCAATTTTACTAACATTTTGCTGCAACTTTCATCAATTTCTATCAGACAGTTTTTGAGAAACTCGCATTTTTAGTTTTATGCATTTCAGTTGAAATGCACATGCATAAAACAACGTGGCAGCGCTAAAAATCGTTGCTAATTATTTTAAGCGCGCGGCCCCAGATGCACGGTATTGGGGAATATAGGCCCCAATTTTACTAACATTTTGCCGCAACTTTCATCAATTTCTATCAGACAGTTTTTGAGAAATTCGCATTTTTGATATTTTGCATTTCAGCTGAAATGCACATGCTTAAAACAACGTGGCAGCATTTGTACATATGTAAGTAGAAAATGTGGCTCCGCTAAATATCGTTGCTAACTATTTTATGCGCGCGGCCCTAGATGCACGGTATCGGGGAATATAGGACCCAATTTTACTAACATTTTGCCGCAATTTTCATCAATTTCTATCAGACAGTTTTTGAGAAATTCGCATTTTTGATATTTTACATTTCAGCTGAAATGCACATGCTTAAAACAACGTGGCAGCGTTTGTACATAAGTAAGAAATGTGGCACCGCTAAAAAATCGTTGCTAACTATTTTAAGCGCGGCCCCAGTTGCACGGTATCGGGGAATATAGGCCCCAATTTTACTAACATTTTGCCGCAACTTTCATCAATTTCTATCAGACAGTTTTTGAGAAATTCGCATTTTTGATATTTTGCATTTCAGCTGAAATGCACATGCTTAAAACAACGTGGCAGCATTTGTACATATGTAAGTAGAAAATGTGGCTCCGCTAAATATCGTTGCTAACTATTTTATGCGCGCGGCCCCAGATGCACGGTATTGGGGAATATAGGCCCCAATTTTACTAACATTTTGCCGCAACTTTCATCAATTTCTATCAGACAGTTTTTGAGAAATTCGCATTTTTGATATTTTGCATTTCAGCTGAAATGCACATGCTTAAAACAACGTGGCAGCATTTGTACATATGTAAGTAGAAAATGTGGCTCCGCTAAATATCGTTGCTAACTATTTTATGCGCGCGGCCCCAGATGCACGGTATCGGGGAATATAGGACCCAATTTTACTAACATTTTGCCGCAATTTTCATCAATTTCTATCAGACAGTTTTTGAGAAATTCGCATTTTTGATATTTTGCATTTCAGCTGAAATGCACATGCTTAAAACAACGTGGCAGCATTTGTACATATGTAAGTAAGAAATATGGCACCGCTAAAAAATCGTTGCTAACTATTTTAAGCGCGCGGCCCCAGTTGCACGGTATCGGGGAATATAGGCCCCAATTTTACTAACATTTTGCCGCAACTTTCATCAATTTCTATCAGACAGTTTTTGAGAAATTCGCATCTTTAGTTTTATGCATTTTAGCTGAAATGCACATGCTTAAAACAACGTGGCAGCGTTTGTACATATGTAAGTAGAAAATGTGGCACCGCTAAAAATCGTTGCTAACTATTTTAAGCGCGGCCCCAGTTGCACGGTATCGGGGAATATAGGCCCCAATTTTACTAACATTTTGCCGCAACTTTCATCAATTTCTATCAGACAGTTTTTGAGAAATTCGCATTTTTAGTTTTATGCATTTTAGCTGAAATGCACATGCTTAAAACAACGTGGCAACATTGGTACATAAGTAAGAAATGTGGCACCGCTAAAAAATCGTTGCTAACTATTTTAAGCGCGCGGCCCCAGTTGCTCGGTATCGGGGAATATAGGCCCCAATTTTACTAACATTTTGCCGCAACTTTCATCAATTTCTATCAGACAGTTTTTGAGAAATTCGCATCTTTAGTTTTATGCATTTTAGCTGAAATGCACATGCTTAAAACAACGTGGCAGCGTTTGTACATATGTAAGTAGAAAATGTGGCACCGCTAAAAATCGTTGCTAACTATTTTAAGCGCGCGGCCCCAGTTGCACGGTATCGGGGAATATAGGCCCAAATTTTACTAACATTTTGCTGCAATTTCTATCAGACAGTTTTTGAGAAATTCGCATTTTAAGTTTTATGCATTTTAGCTGAAATGCACATGCATAAAACAACGTGGCAGCATTTGTACATGTACAAAGTGAATAAAGGCTGCCTGACTGATGCACATAGTCGTGATCATTTCACTTTTTATGAATGAAAATTACCGAATATATACTAAATTTTTACATGAATGTCATTATTTATTCAATATGTTTATGTTAAGCAGGCATTTTTTAAGTAATTAGCATTATGTATTTTGGCGCATTGTCGCCTTATGTTATTGTGGGCTGCCAACCTGATGACCTTCGCAATATACGTCGATATTAAACTAGGTGGCAGCCTTGCACATAACGGAACTTTAATGTTTAATTTCCAAGAAGTGTGTGAACGCAGTAAAATAAAAAAGCGCAACAATTAATCCAAATAATAATAACATTGACCGCCTTAGGGCACTACAATTAATTATAAATCGGAATATTCAAGCCATGGAGACAAATCCACAAATGCCTTACCATGGCATTAAAAACTTCATCAAGCAAATAAAAGTGGAGCTGAAAAAAATTTAAAAAAATCAAGTTAAGCTTGAAAAGGTAGTGCAGCAGCAGCAAAAATAACTGGATTGTATATTAAACCATTTACAACAGCAACAAATGCAAATTGAGCAGCTGGGCCTGCAGCAACCGGTGCTGCGGCAGATGGGCCTGCAGCAGCCGGTGCTGTCGTACCCGGTGCTGCTGCAGCCGGTACAGCAACAATATGCAGTACAGCAACAGCCGGCGCAACAACAGCCTGCGCACATGCCTCAGTGGCGGCAGCCGCGGCCATAATAAAAAAACATTTATTTTTGTATTTTTTTTGAGTTCAATTTTTTATTTTTGTTCAGTTATTGCTTACAATTAGGTAAGTTAAGCAATCCAAATATAATTTTTTATTAAAATACTAATTATTTTTACGGCTTCCAGATATCAACACAAAAGGCAAAACGAAATCTTTAGGCACAGGCTGAGACAGAGATAGAGACGGAGGCAGCCACGAAAGCAGAAATCGGTTGACAATTCGTAATCCAAGAGAGAAAGAGGTGCACCGTCCCTAACATCATGTCGAACTGTGCAGCGGGACCCACAAAACAAGAAATCGAAGCCGTGTTCAGTCGACTGCGACTGCGTTCATCTGACCGTTGTGCGGAGCACCAACCTGGATACCAACTGGACCTGGTTGCGTCAGATGCAGCTCGGCGGCAATGCCAATGCTGCCCAATACTTTCGCGCTCACAACTGCACCAGCAGCGACGCCCAGGTCAAATACAATTAGATTTGTTGAATTCCTCTGTGGCGCCTGCAGCGGTGCCCTCATCCATCGGCGTTCGCAAGATTCAGCCTAAGAAGGGAGCAGTAAGTGAACTACAAACATATAATCCAAGCTGAATCTAAATCTCATCATTTACATTCCAGCTAGGAACACGCAAAGTAGGCGGTCTAGGCGCTACCAAGGTTAAGACCAATTTTGCGGACATTGAAGCGTGCGCCAATGCGGCGAATGAGATCAAATCGGCAGCAGCTGCAGCGGGACCTATAGACAAGCCACAAACAGCCGAGGAGGAGATGGAGACTGTGGCAAGCATGCGGTTGGCAAATGGAACGTCTGGGAATAGGTTTTAATTTGAGAGGTTCTGATGTGGCGCACTCGGCATTAAGCGATATGGAGACACTTCAACAGTCCGCTGCACCCAAGACCAGCACACAGAGCAAATTGGCAGCGCTAGAGAATGATAACTTTTTTAACGAGCATTCTCTGAACTAGTACGGCGGCGGCGGCGACAAGAAGGAGAGCAGCACCAGCAGCTCCAGCAAGCTGGACAAATTCGAATTGGATGCGCTGGGCTATGAGACCATTGAGCCGATTGGCGGAACGCATAGTAACATTACCTCAATGTTTGCTGCCAGCAGTGACTATGATAAGCCCAAGGCGACCACCGGAAGCAGTAGTAGCGGATCATTTTCCAGCAAGAGCAGAAGCAGAAGTAGCAACTCTAGCCTTGACCCCGTCGCGGCGCAGCAGAAGTTTGGCAATGCCAAGGGCTTTGGCTCGGACCAGTTCTTTGCGAGCGAACAATCATCGGCCGATATCAGCGCTAATCTTAATCGATTCCAGGGCTCGCGTGCTATATCCTCGTCAGACTACTTTGGAGATGGCTCGTCAGGAGGTGGCATGAGCAATCGCAGCAGTTATAACAATTCTGTACTATTTGCCTAACTATTGTAATTTACACACTTTGTTTATTTGCAGGCACAGGTGGATACTCGACTGCGGTCAACTTTAATGCACCAGATCTAGATGATGTCAAGGAGAGCGTTCGCCAAGGCGTTCACAAAGTTGCCGGCAGGCTGAGCAACCTGGCCAACGATGTCATGTCGTCGTTACAAGACAAATATGGCTACTGATAGTGGGCATCAGCAGTGGCAGCAGATGCCGAGTTAATTTTAATGATTTTTATACATATTAGTCTCACTCCAATTAAGCACATGTGCAAAAAGGTTATAAACAATTCCAAGCCGAAAGCCAGGTAGCGTTGAATTAAAGGATCAAATTCCAACAATATTGTATAATATGAAACCAAGAAAGCAACCAAGTTAAGCGTAGTGTCTTCTGATTTCATATACACTGAAATATTGTAAAATTAGCGCATTGAATGCAGAAGCATAATAAACCAGAAAATTATACACATAATATCACTATCGAGACACAACCATTAGCTCTTAAGTCAAATCTGATGGCTGACGTTTATTTTTTAATGAAATTTCGTTTTTTATTACATTTATTTAAGGCATTTACTTTGCTAAGTTGTATTCTTTTGTTAATTCTATTGAATCATTGGTTTCGTATACTGTATTAATTTTGATCTGCGTTTATTGTGTTTGAAATTATTATGAAACTGAAGAGTATGAAATAAATCCAATTACGCATTGCTAAAGGTAATTGGGTATATTATTTGATATGATAAGCAGGTCTAGAATATTTCCGCTGCGTAAAATAACTATCTCACACTAAACTACAAATTTTAAAAATTGTAAAACGAATATATATATAAATATATAAAATACAAAATTAAAAAAGGGATTTAAATAATCTTTGTAATTTAACTCTTTTCCGCACCACCATTGAGGTAGAGTTATCAGTGCGTTTTTTTTTAGTGTGGTATCCCCAGTAGGCCTAATCCACAACACAAACTTTTGTGTATTTACTTAAATACATTTAAGATTATGTTTTATAAATATAAGTACAAAATATATTTCTAAATGCATATATTATTTGAAAGTATATGAACTAAGCTCACATATCTTGCAAATAATATTTTCTAAATTCGTTTTATAAAATTTTTTGGTACAAAACTCACATATAAAACGATCACAATTAGAGCATATGGATTTTGAGAATAATTTAGTCTTAAACGCGCAGTGAAGACATAAATCATTTAAAGAATCTCCAAATTTGAGAATTTTATCAAACATTTCGCTTCTGTATAAGTCATTAGACTTTAAGTTTGTAAGTGAAACGTTCGACAGATACGATTCTGCAAATTGTAAAATTAAAATTCCGCAATTGTAATCATCCAATTGCTTGTCATGTTGAATTGAAGCCACTGAATAATTTTCTTCTGGCTTCAAACGTTTCAACATTTTGAGATAGTAATTTTCAAATAGACTAACCCAATATGGTTTCCCAAATGGGTCTAAAAAGACAATCTCGTTTTTCTTTTGATTGATAAATAGTATATAAAAATGATTCTGGAAACAATCAGGTATTATTAAATTGGTATTATTATTTAAAACACTTTTAATAACCTCCTCATTAATGAAACAATTTTTATTGAGTTGACATGGCAAGTTTATAAAAGACTCATCTCTATTTTCGTATAAAATGGCTGTTAGGCAAACATCGACAATAAAATTTGTTAGCCACTCACAGCCGTTTAACGAAAATAAATCTTTTATAGTTATGTGAAACATAAAGGCAGGTGAATTGGTGCCAGCATGTACACATGAAAACAATGTTTCACAACTTAAAATGTAAAGTTCTGAAATATTGTTTAAATTGCTATGCTTTTTTAATGTGGACAAATATTTATTATATTTTAGTTCCATTTTAAAAGAATTTTTGCCCTCTATTGAAGTGTAGGAATGGTCATGGCATATTAATGCCTCATGATTTTCTTGAATTTTTAATAAACCAGAAAAATCACTTTTGAACATACCTACTTTTAATCTTTTACTTAGCGATTTTTTTCAACTTTCCTTATGCTTGGGAAGCTTTCTCTTGCACGACATTTCATCAAAACCTTTTGTAGATTTTGATCTAAAATGTTTTTCTCGTGGTTTCACTAAATGGTTGCAGAACTTCTGGTTTTGCAAGTTCAACTTGTCTGCCAATGGACTTTGAAAAGTCATTTAACTGACGAATAAATCGTCCTAGCTTTAAGCCATTTTTGTTTTTCGTTTTAATAACACTATGTTTAAGTGTTCTGAAAAACGATTCTACTGGAGCATTACTGGGCCTTTTATTAGATTTATCAATAAAATGTCCAATAATATTGGTCCAAAATGGCGCGTACACAATATACTTATTTAAAATTAAGTCCAACATTTTTGGACACAAATAAGTATTTAATGTACAGATGATGCTCTTATTTTGTAATATGAGTTCTTGTACTTCTGTAAGTATTTTTTGAAATTTAACTCTAAATGGACTTTTTTCAGCAATAGACTGCAATGTTTGGTCTTTAATAACATTGCTAGTCTCTGCTAATATTATATTATCCATTAAGTTAAGTGTGGATGGCTGTTCAGAATAATTTGAAAAATAATGAATAGCATCATCCACATTTTTATCAATATTTGGGGAAAGAAGAATAATTGCAATACATTCTTCTAAATCTCCAGCACTGTTTATTGAGTAAGCACAACCCAAAGCGTTTCTTAAAAACGTTCTGAGTTCAATATTGTTCAAGCCAACAACTTCGTCTATGTTACGACACATAATTTTGAAGTAATGGCTTGTACAAAATTGAACACAGACTTTGGGTGAAGTGCTACTAATATTATAAACGAAATTATAACAAATTTCGTTATATGGCCCCAATTATTGCAAAACTAACATCAGTTGTTATTCTTTTGCAAAGAGGCCATTTTAGTTAATTTTTTTTGCAAAACTCCCTCAGATCGTATACAAATCTGCCTATATCATTATATGTATGATTAGAGAGAATTGCATGTGCGACAGGGAAAACAATTTTACTATCTGGAATATGAGCAACCAATGAATATAAAAATATACGTTTTTTAACGAAGCTCATCGGTTTCACTATATTTCCAGTAGCATCAATATGTAGAGTGTGCGGTTTTATATGGGTCAAAAGCATATTTATATGTTCTTTGTCCCACAAGAAAACTTCTAGTTTCGTGGAAAGAAACTGAATAAAATGAGAAAACCCATTGGAAATCATATCGTAGGCATCCTTAAACGGATCCTTGTCGAAATCAAATTTTCGATTTTCCTCCGATATTAAATTTCTGTAAAAGGGTAATTTCTCATTGGTAATCTGGTCATTACCAACTCTAGCTCGAGACATATTGAGATTGTTTAATTTTTGGGATCTATAGTCAAACGCAGTTCTGTTTCTAATAGCAGCCTTTTCAATAAATCTATTAATAGATCTGCACTGCGTTGACTTTTTAAATCCAATTGTGTGGGAAATTTGTTGACTGCTTGTGTATACTTTTACAAGCCCATCATAAGACCCACGAAACAAAAAGTGGTTGCATGATGGATGTTTACAGTATCCATATGCAACAAACGACCTTTTGTTTAATCTTACATTTTTAAAATATAGAACACATGCATTATTTAAAGAAGTGTATGCTTCTCGAAGGGTGTGTTCAATACTTGCTTTTTTGGAAAAAATACTACATAATTCATTTAAAGTGACTTTAAATTGAGAAATACTCATTTCAGTGTCAAAATTTATGCAATTTGAAAATGTTGCTGGGCAACTTTTCAAATTAGCGATTAAATGAACTGATCTGTTTAAACTTTCGTTAAACTTGTGGCATTTTTTTCTAAAGCATTTTAATGCACCTTCAACATAGCTTGCGTCTATAATATTGTTGGACGAACTATTATCGATGCAACTTAATATAGAAATATTATTAGTGTCTATGTTAGACATAGCACTAATAATATTACTATTATTGATCAATTTTGGACTAGAAATATTATTAGTGTCTATGTTAGACATAGCACTAATAATATTACTATTATTGATCAATTTTGGACTAGAAATATTATTAGTGTCTATGTTAGACATAGCAGTAATAATATTACTATTATTGATAAATTTTGAACTAGAAATAATATTATTGTCTATGTTGGACATATCACTAATATTATTAATCACTAAGTTCGAAGAGTTTATTTTACCCAGATTTGTGCAGTTAGCAGATTTATCTTTTGCACTTTCTAGCATTTCCTTTAAGCGTTTCTCACGAATCTGAAAAAAAAATTGTATAATACATATTGGGCCTGTATAATAAGAACACTTACTCGCTTAAAACTTTTGTTGATAATTTTTCTCTGCTAAACATTTACTGTCAGTTGAACACCGGCCCAGTTTTGCTTTATAAGCTTATTGTTAACAGTAAGAATTATATATTCATAATCAGACTGTCTAAGATTTTCAACTGGAGATATTATGTTCAGGTCAATGGCATCCTCAACAGCATCTCTGAATAGGTTTCTGAAAAAAGTTTATTTTCAATTTAAAAGAATACGCAAAACAAAAAAAAAACGAATACTTTAATATGCATCGTACATAAGTGTGTGTATTATTTTGGCAATAAGTCCTTAAATAGTTTTCACAATTTCCAAAATCAAAATATGATTTTATCTTTTACATGTCTATATCGGATTCAGGTAGCAATTAATATTTTTAAACAAACTTGTACTGAACGGGGTATACAAGAACTTGAATGCCAAATCTCAACATCTTTTAGACTCCGAGAACAACGCACTCATACAGACGGACAGACGAACATTAGCACAAAGCAATATCCCATTTTCAGGATGTATAATCACACACACTTACATACATCATACAAGCACAGCCTGTAACATATAATTGCAAGCCATACCTTTTTGCCAATGCTCGGAACATTTTAAGCTATTTTGTAAATACGAATCTTTTGTAAATAATTCTATTTAGCAAAACGCAACTATGTACATATGTACGGTTTTTCTTTTTGCTTGGCATACACACACTTCTTGGAATTGAAACTTTAAAGCTCCGTTATGTGCAAGGCTGCCACCTAGTTTAATATCGACGCATATTGCGAAAGTCATCAGGTTGGCAGCCCACAATAACATAAGGCGGCAATGCGCCAAAATACATAATGCTATTTACTTAAAAAATGCCTGCTTAACATAAATATATTGTATAAATAATGACATTCATGTACAAATTTAGTATATATTCGGTAATTTTCATTCATAAAAAGTGAAATGATCACGACTATGTGCATCAGTCAGGCAGCCTTTATTCACATATGAACATGTACAAATGCTGCCACGTTGTTTTATGCATGTGCATTTCAGCTGAAATGCGAATTTCTCAAAAACTGTCTGATAGAAATTGATGAATTGCAGTAAAATGTTAGTAAAATTTGGGCCTATATTCCCCGATACCGTGCAACTGGGGCCGCGCGCTTAAAATAGTTAGCAACGATTTTTTAGCGGTGCCACATTTCTTACTTATGTACAAATACTGCCACGTTGTTTTAAGCATGTGCATTTCAGCTAAAATGCATAAAACTTAAAATGCGAATTTCTCAAAAACTGTCTGATAGAAATTGATGAATTGCAGCAAAATGTTAGTAAAATTTGGGCCTATATTCCCCGATACCGTGCAACTGGGGCCGCGCGCTTAAAAAAGAAAGCAACGATTTTTTAGCGGTGCCACATTTCTTACTTATGTACAAATGCTGCCACGTTGTTTTAAGCATGTGCATTTCAGCTAAAATGCGTAAAACTAAAAATGCGAATTTCTCAAAAACTGTCTGATAGAAATTGATGAAAGTTGCGGCAAAATGTTAGTAAAATTGGGGCCTATATTCCCCGATACCGTGCAACTGGGGCCGCGCTTAAAATAGTTAGCAACGATTTTTTAGCGGTGCCACATTTCTTACTTATGTACAAATGCTGCCACGTTGTTTTAAGCATGTGCATTTCAGCTGAAATGTAAAATATCAAAAATGCGAATTTCTCAAAAACTGTCTGATAGAAATTGATGAAAGTTGCGGCAAAATGTTAGTAAAATTGGGGCCTATATTCCCCGATACCGTGCATCTGGGGCCGAGCGCTTAAAATAATTAGCAACGATTTTTAGCGCTGCCACGTTGTTTTATGCATGTGCATTTCAACTGAAATGCATAAAACTAAAAATGCGAATTTCTCAAAAACTGTCTGATAGAAATTGATGAAAGTTGCAGCAAAATGTTAGTAAAATTGGGGCCTATATTTTCCCATACCGTGCAACTGGGGCCGTGACTTAAATAATTAAAAAAAGATTAAAAATTTAGCAATGAAATTATTTAGCAGTCAGCTTTCTGCTGTAGACAAACGAATATAATCCGTGCCATATCATCCAGCTTTCTGTTGCGTAGTAGTTCAGTTCACGTTGGAGCTACCAGTTCAATAGGACTTGCTTATGAACTTTTTGGGGTTAATTTACAATAAATTATTTTTCTAAAAAACTGTCTGATAACTTTCCTTAAATTTAATTGAAAAAGCTTCCACAAACTTGTAGCTTTAATTTGCCATGTGCCGCTTTTCGGGCCGTTCTTTCTGAGAAAAGATATAAAGGTTTGAGAACAAGGCATATATTTTGGCGGTCATTGTGTATGGGACTTTCACTGAGGTAGCTGAGTTCATTCCAAAATATCTCAAAAACGTTCTGAACACTTTTTTTAAAAATGGTCCCATTAGAAAGGTGAAATGGTAGATATTTAAGAAATGGTGAAAGTGTAAACTTTTTTAGTTTTTATCTATAAATAAATCAATTTTCTACAATTCTGCATCATTACTTTATTGATTTAGTGTGGAAAAACATTTTAAAATGATAAAATTCATAACTGGTTCCGACTCATGAACCAAGTTCCGTTTTTCGTTGCTGGCGAACCGTTGCTATCTTGACGCACATGTTGTTTGGAATAAAATAAAAAAAAGGATAGTCTGTCGATACAAAATGCAATTTTTCTCGCCTCCGGGATTTGATGTCTTATGTGGCACTATAGGTGGCCCATAATCGCTCAGTGTGCAGCGTAATTCCGGAGTGCGACGAAACCATTGGCCAAGCCTGATGTTCCCTGTTGAGCGGGAGAGTTTTGTTTGTATTGAGTGGCAGCGGTCGACACGTTCGCACGTTGGCGAATTGTTCGCGACTGGCTACCATAGCCTGATGGTACTCATGCAAGAGAATATAATTCTGTGCTACAAGGTGATATTAGGTTAGGTGTTTGTTTTGTTGGTTAGTTTTAGTAATTTTGCATTCCATACTATTCGTTCTGTCTCCTTCTGTGTTTGCATCGGATTCGTGCTGACCTTTGTTTTGTAGAGCATCGGTGACAGGTGACCCAGGGCAATATAGGATTGTCTCTGCGCCGCATCTGCCCCACAGCACGCTCCGAATAGCCAGCAATTAGCGCTTCTGGGATGCCGTTCCTCATCCAAGTGAGGAATACAGCATCTCACGAGTGCTTAAATGTTTGTCCGCTGTTCAAATTGTGCGTAGTAAAGTGTTGGTTAGCCTGTGCTAGGATTTGTTTTCTCTCCCCTTTTTTGTTATATGTATTGTGAAAAAAATATATAGATGTTTTTTTTTGCGAGTTAGCTGTTTTAAGATATATTTAATTATTTATTTGCTAGGTTTGTAAGTATTTAGGCAGTAGTCATTTATTCGATTTCTATTCGTTTTGCGTTTGAAGGCGATTAGTTTCTGGTTATGGCAGACGAAAAAGAATGGGAAGCTGAAGAAGCAGCGGGTCTGCCACCGCCACGTCCGTCGGGGGGCTTAGCGAGGACTGCGATGAACTTCCGTGGGTTTCCGGAAAGGATGCCTCCGCCAAACGAGGATTTGAGGGCGTTTATCAGGGAGACGGCGAAACAGGACCAGCTTCAGTCTGATTTGCAATTCCCAAAGGAGACAAAAGATTCCGCTCTCAATTCGGCGGTAAATGTCGCGGTGGCACAGGCACACGAAACGTATCGCACCTCGTTGCTGTCAGGGGTCGGGAATTCTCTCCGGGATGAGATTCGAGCTGGGTTTATGGAAATGATGAAGCTCATAAACGATGTGCAAAGGCCGCAAACGGGTGGCTCAAGGAGCGAAGCCTCAGCCGCAATACGCCCAAATGTGCGAGGGCCCGATCCGAGCACAGGAGCCGTGCCCAAACGAATAGAAACGCAACAGCAAGGATCTCGACCACCGGCCTTGATGCCAAGGCGACCGCTACCATTCCATCAGCCAGAATCGAGTAGTCCGGTTTTCGAGCCCGATACACAAGCGACCAGCTGGAGGAATCCAAATGGCAGGAGTTCGCGGCTAAACGAGAGGAGAGAGGATGAGAACACGGGCAACAATGCTCGAGACCGAACTCACCTGAAGCTGGAGCGATGGAATGTGAAGTTCGACGGCGAAGATTCCATACACTCGGTCGAGAGGCAATACCAATGCGCTTGGAGGAAGATTCTGCGGGGATTCCACATTCTGCTGACCGGTCGGGCCAGAGAATGGTATTGGGTGCACGTACGACACTCTAGAGTCGACACTTGGTCGCACCTCCGTCAGGCGCTGCTTGACCGTTTCAGGGGCTACCAGACGGAGCACGACATCATGCAGGAGCTACTGCAGCGAGAGCAAAATGCCAGCGAAGGGGTGGGTGACTACATACATCATATGCGCCTGCTTGCCGCGCGTTTCCAGAAGCCGCTCAGGGACCGGAGCTGGTTAAAATAATTAAACGAGGGTTAAAGGAAAGTTTGGCAAAATATGTATATGCGATGGATGTGATTACCGTGGACGAGCTGCAACAGGAATGCATCGAAGTGGAGAGGTATGCCAATCGGAGGACACGCACCGGGTACACACACCAGACACGGTATTCTCAAGGAGCGAAGCCGTCAGTCCACGAAGTGGAAGTCCCATCGTGCCAGCCCGAACCGCCACCCGAGGATATCGAGGAGGCGTCAATGAGGCCGAGATTGGTCTGCTGGAACTGCGGCCAATTTGATCACATTCTCCAAGACTGTCTCGCGAAGGAACGGAAGGTCTTCTGCTACGGATGTGGCAATCCAGACACCTTTTTCCCGCAGTGTGAAGGATGTCCGGGAAACTTCAGGCTGAGCGCGTTGCGAGCGGGACAAGCGCGCTCGGGAACGGCGACCGCGGACAGGAGGGACGCAAAATTCGTCAAGGTGTAGAACGGAGGCAATGTTCTATTGGCAAACCGGAGGAAAAGGGAGGAAATAAATACTACACTAATAAGGATAATTACAATAGGATAAAAAAGGCTACGGATAATGATAGTATTAAGGATAATAACATCGTTAGAGGAAAACTACTGAAAGGCATACCATATGAGTAACGTGTCCGGGCATACATGTCGGACTGCAACACGGATCCACGTATATTCGCAGATGTGGAAATAGACGGACGAAGGATGAAGGGACTGTTGGACACGGGAGCGTCAGTATGTTTGCTAGGACGAGGCTGCCGTGAATTGGTCGAAGAGCTGGGATGGCCGGTGCAACCATACGCCTCAATGGTGAGGACAGCGGCAGGGGCCAGTCGTCCAATTTTGGGACGCGTTGTGCTGCCGGTAAAATATAAAATTAGAACGGAAGAAATCATATTTATATGTGTCCCGACCTGAAGCAGGAGTTGTATCTTGGGATCGACTTATGGAGAGCGTTTGAAATCGCTCCTGACGTGCTCGGGGCTCCAACCGATAGCGAGGCGAATCCCGAAGTTTCTGAGGCGACGGTTGTTAATACGGACATTTCGTATTATCAGGACGAAGATGATGTCGAGTCTGATCCAGAGATGTGGGACCTGGAAGAGAGGCAGAAGAGTCAGTTGGAAGAAGTAAAACGCAAATTTCTCCAGTTCGAGAAGGACGGTTTAGGCAAGACTCACCTGCTACAGCATCGGATACAGCTGATTGAACCGAACCCGTGAAAGACCGACATTATCCTCTGTCGCCGGCTAAACAGGAGATAGTATGGGCTGAAGTGGATAAAATGCTACAGTTGGGCATTATCGAAGAAAGCAACAGTCCCTGGAGCAACCGAACGACAGTAGTCATGCGTCCTGGGAAAAACAAGTTTTGCTTAGATGCGCGGAAGCTAAATAGCGTGACGGTAAAGGATGCTTACCCACTGCCATGCATAGAAGGCATTTTGTCACGGATCGACGAGACGCACTTTATCTCGAGCGTCGACCTGAAGTTCGCTTTTTGGCAGATTGAGCTGGAGGAGAAGAGCAGGGCCTATACCGCGTTTACAGTCCCAGGGAGGCCACTGTACCAGTTTCGGCACATGCCATTCGGCCTCTGCAAAGCTGCACAACAATTATGCAGGCTCATGGACAAGGTGATCCCGACGGCGTTGCGGTCGAACGTCTTCGTCTATTTGGACGATCTCCTGATAATTTCTGCAGATTTTCCAACGCACATGAAATATCTCAGGTTAGTTGCGGAGTGTTTGAGAAAGGCCAATCTCACCATAGGAATGGCAAAATCCAAGTTTTGCTTCCGGAACCTCAATTACCTAGGATTTATCATCGGTGGCGGAACGTTATGGATGGTTCTGGGCCGAGTAGAGGCGATTAAAAACATTCCGACTCCGAGGAACACGAAGGAGCTGATGAGTTTCCTGGGCACCGCGGGATGGTATCGGCGGTTCATAAAGAATTTCGCCGAGATCGAGCAGAAAGGCAAATTTTAGCTAAGTGAGGAAGCAGTCGAAGCAGTGGAACGCTTAAAAGCAGCACTCACCACGGCTCCAGTGTTAGTACACGCGGACTTCAAGAAGCCATTCTACATCCAGTGTGATGCCTCGCATTTTGGAGTGGGAGCCGTTTTGTTTCAGCTGGACGAGGAGCAGCAGGAGAGGCCGATCGCATTCTTCTCGGCGAAGTTGAATAAGCACCAAATCAATTACACAGTGACGGAGAAGGAATGCTTGGCCGCGAAGCTCGCGATCCATCGTTTCCGGCAATATGTGGAGATGATGCCGTTCACTGTGATCACCGACCATGCCAGCCTACAGTGGCTTATGAGTCTCAAGGACTTAAGCGGCAGACTAGCGAGATGGTCATTGGAGCTGCAGGCTTTTCCATTCTCGATGCGCTATAAGAAGGGCGCCGATAACGTGGTGGCAGACACGTTATCCAGGAGTGTGGAAGAGGTGGAGGTGACACCGGAGGAACTACTCGGTTACCAGACTCTGGAGTTTGAGTCCGCCGAATACCAGGAGTTGATCCAAGAGGCGACGAGCCAGAAGCAGCGATTACCCGACTTGAAGGTCCAGAATGGGATGCTGTTCAAGAGAATGGCTAATGCAGCACTGGAGAAAGAAATGGAGGGGACAGACTGGAAACTGTGGATCCCAGAGTCGCTGACAGCAGGGCTCATCCAGAGGGCGCATACAGAGGAGACAGCTGCCCATGGAGGCATGGGAGAGACTCTGCACGTGCTACGGAGGAAATTCTACTGGCCCGGCATGGTCATACAAGTCCGCGATTTCGTGCGGAAATGCGAGATCTGCAAGGAGACGAAGGCACAGAATTACAGGATGCAAGTTGGAATTGGAAAAGAGGTAGTTACAGATCGTCCATTCCAGAAAATTTACATTGGCGATGAACGAGGCGTTTGGGATAACACATTTGCACACGCCCGTGTACTCACCTCAGAGCAACGCCGCCGAGCGAGTAAACCGATCCGTGCTATCGGCAATAAGTACGTATTTAGAACAGGATCACAGAGAATGGGACGCATACTTACCCGAAGTGGAAGTTTCAATCCGGAATGCGGTACGGCCACGGGAGTGACCCCGTTCCTTGCCGTGTTTGGCCAACACATGTATCTGAACGGAGCCTCCTATAAACTGGCCAGGAAACTGAGATCGCTTTCCGACCATGACATCTCGGATCTGGACGCAAAGGACAGATTAGCCGTAATCCGAGGACAGGTGAAGGAGCATCTACACTCCGCTTATGAGCGAAGTCGGCAGCGTTATGATCAACGCGCACGGCAGTTCCACCTAGAGCCGGGACAGGAGGTCTGGAGACGCAATTGTGTTGTTATATATTGGTTGTATCGTTTGAGTCAGTGCGGGCAAAAGTCAAAAGGGTGTCGATAAATGTGGCAATCGATAGTGAACCTGTTGTGGGGGTGGCAACTCCAACGAAGGAGTGAGGTGTCTGGTGGCTGCTGATTGAGACGAATATATGTAGTGTGCCCCTCATGCCCCTGACCCGCACTCGAGAAATGAGTGGAAATGCCTTTCTGCAATTGCAACGGTTTGTTTTCGGATAGAAATGAGCAATTTTGGTCGAGACGAAACCACGTTGCTGCTGCAGAAGGGAGTCTGATTCTATATACGGTCGAGAGCGGATGTATATCACTCCAAGGCGTCGTAGTGGACATAACCTTGTAGAGAAAAAACTAAGATTAAGCCACGTTCGCTAATTCATCAGGTAAAAGTGCGCCAAAATCCAACGGTTGACCAATCAGGTGCCGGCGAGCACGGCAACCTAATAAATCAGCTGCCGACTCAGGAGTATTTTTCTTTTGGTTTTTCCTGGCCAGCCACACCCGGAGGCTATCATCCCTACTGGGCCATCAACCACTACTGCCAGCCCGAACGAGCAAACGCCCAGGCCCGGATAGCTGTTTACTTTGGACAGAGAAGTCCTTTCCTCTTTTTTTTGCTTTGCGATCGGCCACCGTCAGCAGGAAAAGCGTTCATCCAGAGTGAGTCTGTTCCATTGCCCCGCTACAAGTCCGTGGCCGGAAAGCACTCCAAATCCTGAAGCCCCTACGCCAGACCATCGAGCAATAAAAAAATCAGCAATTAAATATATACATCTTTATTTGGAAAAAACAAAAGCGAAAACGACAGAACAAAAATTAAGAAACTTAAAAAAATCATATAAAAAATTGAAAATTCTACAAAAAAAGGAATATAAAATTTAGACTTAAAGTTAGCAATTTCAATATAAATATTTAATTAAAATAAATAATGACAAAAAAATAATTTAAATCGTAATATAAAAACTTAAAGAAAATTAAAGTAAACAAAAGGAAACTAAAAGTTATTAGACAGACTACAGTTTGGGAACAAGTCAAAATCGAATTTACAAAAAAAAATTAAATAAAATGCATACAAGGTATTAAATACATGTATTTATATCTATATGTAACATAAAACGCAAGAACCATAAATAACGTTCATTTCGCCCCTTACCTACAAAAGAGCTCTTTTAGGCAGGCAAGGTAGCTTTAACATTTACACACAAACACATACGTATTAACAATTATCAAAGGATCCATACGCACTATATGTAAGTTAACGAATTCTTGCACGCGCAATGCTAAAGCGTGAGAACGCCGTCAGCATTCCCGCTGCAGACGGCAACGGCGGTAATTGGATGCCTCTGTTATGCAGTATCCGTTATCGCGCATATGCTTGGTCGGCTTGCCGACCACGACCTGGCTGCATGCTATTATGTTTTTAAATTGTAATATTTTGTATCTAGCTCTTAATAACTTTTATAATGTTAAATTTAGTTCTGAAATTTACGTCGTCGATAGCACACGTCACAACTCCGGCAACAGGTCGTCAGTCTGTTAAATACACGTCGCGATGTTAATCCGACATTAAGTTAACATTGTAACCCATACCTGCCAAACTGGCAAACAATAAATAAATTTAACTAACACAACAAAGACTTATAATTTGTACATTTAATAAATATTTTTCCCTCGGCGTCTCCGTAAACAGCAGGTGCACCTTGCTGCACCTGACTTGATACACAGTTGTGTTGTTCCGGTGTGCCTCAGCTGTCTTCTTGTTGATCCTTTTCTGTTAAATTGTACCTGCAAATCCCAATGTTAAAATAAGTATAAATGTTGTTAAAAATTAGAAATTTAAAACGAATTATACTCACCTGAAGTTGACATGATGTCCGGCTAACTTTTCGTGAAAGGGGGAGGGAAAACATGACAGCCGACGCAGGCTGATATTTGGCCAAGTTGGGCCGGTGGCCGGCACAAGGGAGATGTTGAGCGGTTCCATCTCAGGCAGGGCGGGTACGCGTGGGTCCATTAAGGGACTCTGTTTGGATAAAGGCGGATTAGTGTTGCGTATTTAGTGTTTGTATTTTCAGATTGTACTTACCTGTTGTTTACCTTTCGTCGTTGCAGTTTTTTTTGTCACATAATTGCGTCTTTGTTTTGGTTTTGTAGCTAGCGAAGATAATTTCAGCCAGAGATCAGCTGACGAAAGTATCGATAGAGTATCGATAATTGTTTGGACTGCGGGCCAGGGTTGGTACCCACTCCCTGAGTGTTCCGATTAATGAGCTAGTCGGCGCGGCCCACCGAGATGACCAGCAGTTCATAACAATCTTTTAAATTGTCTTCTTAGTTATGGCACTGGTAATTTCTGCAGTGAACTTGCAAGTACTAAGCAAGCAATGTAAAGGTATATATAGTCAACAGGTAATATCTTGCCGAAACGAATTTTCACAGATATGTGTTATATGTCAAATAACGGGGAATTCAATTGACTATATCATATAACATATCTTAAAGTGATTTGAAGTGTAGATTTCTTTTTAATCGCCAAAAAAGTATATTTTTACCTGTAGATTTTTACCTATGTACTCCAGAGAAAAGTATTTAAAGTATGTCTAAAAGATCAAAATACCTTTTTAACGATAGAACATATCTGTAGCTTCTATCGTTTGGATTCTACGGTGGTTTAGCAAATTTTTAGCAATTTCCCGCTAAGCTAGCGATTTTTCAATAAAGTCGTAGAAAAAAGTTTCTAATTTTATGATTGGGAATAAGAGATGGGCACTGGCCTTCCTTTAAAGGCCCGAGCCCGAAACAAATTTGTAAGGCCCGGCCCGGTCAAATTTTCAAGAGGCCGAAAAAAAATTAATTTTTTCCTTATTCATTTTGCCGCTTTGTCGCCTTCATCTTCTTATAAGCACACGTAAAGTTAAGTTTGACAAACTTATCGATAAGTGTCTTATCGACAAAAGAGATGTGTAAATAATATAGCAGTGAATTATAGGCCCGAGCCCGCACGAAAAAAAGCCCGTTTTCGAATTTCATGCACGAAGCCCGGGGATTTTTTGAAGAGGCCCGCGGGATACGAAGCCCGCACAGTCCAGTGCGCATCTCTATTGGGCATAGATCCACATTCACACATTTTAGCTCTTTCAACGCTTTTATACAAACAAACAGACAAACTAACTTTTCATCTTATTTTGGGAAAGCCATTAAAAATTTCAGAATTGATTATCTTTTGAACCACTGAACGGATTTTTATGAGCATTCAAAGCGTATTTTTGATAAAAATAAAAGAAAATTAAAAAAATTGTAACAAATGGCTCCAACGGCCCCATTTGCAGCAATCATCTTAATTTCGCCCCTCCCACATACACTTGATTGTCCAACGAACTAGGTGAGTATCCTAAAGTCTAAGTATGCACTTTTGTTGGATAAAACTATACCTTTTGGTCGGTATATAACTCGATCTGATCGGACAGTTACAGCAAATTTTCCATTCATCCTGTATATATTGCTAGTCGCCTTTGCACCCTTCGTAATGCTTTCGTCCCTAGCGCGGACAGCCGTCCGCAGTGATTTAACACTGTAGCCGTAACAAGTGCTCCCAAATCAGTAATTTTTTCGACGTCTCGCACGACGCCTTCTAAGCTGGCGCAACATAAGGGGAAGGCCTATGAGAAGACCTTGCCTCTAGACAATTGAAAATTCATTTCATAATATTGTAATTAATTAGTATTACCTAGCTTTTAGACTAAGTTGTATTTAAAGTTACCGTATAAGTTTAATTTAAGTAGTTGTAAAAAATAACAGAATAATTAAATAATAAAGCATAGTACCCAGTTGCTAAAAATATTTTGGGCGCTCAAAATGTTCAATGTTTTGATATCTGGCTTACAAACTTCAGTGTGACATCTCTGAAAAGTTGACTGGTCGCACTGTTGTGTCAGCTGTGCACAACAAACAAACAAATAAAAATGCGAATAACAAAAGTAAGATAATTTACCAAATGGACATGACATGAGAAGTGGCAGCGACTATACCCTAATTATGGGATTAATGGCCACTAATATGCTGTTCTGAAAGAGGCGGAAGAAGAGCTGGAACGCAAACGGCGAAAATATTGTGCGAAAAATAAACATCAAGGGGCGATATAGTAACGTAGCTTTCCCAGGCACTTTTATCCCACAAGATTGGCCTTTATTTCACCTCGTCAATCAGCCTTATTCGCTCTTCATTTTTGAAAAGATAAATTCGGCTCTTATTTCGCTGCTTGTTGCTGGCCGTCTTTTTTGTTCAAAAAAATTTCGACTAGTCGAAACACTGAATCAATCGATATTTTGAAAGGTCAATATAAAACTACTAGCTGTTTACCAAATTGAGTTGTAAAACAACCAAAAATTTTCTCAGCAGCCCACATTTAGGTACTGAATACAAGGATTTAGGTATTGAATATTTTCGAGCCACTTTGCAACCTTTTATTTCATATGGAGCTGATACCTTCTCTGATACTAAGCTTAACATTTTTATACATCGTATCTTTTTTAAATTTTATCCGATGTTTCGTGATTGACAATTAACACTAAAGCTAAGTACTGAAACTTAAACAATTTCTAGCGGCGTAAAATGCTCAATCTTTTTATGTCTACGAGCAGAAAGGCAGTGTTGCCAATGCAACACGAACAAATAACAAAAAGTTGAGTGGTAACTCTATACCTCAACTGTAGTTTGTTTTAAATTTGAACAACGCCAGTTGCTTATCTGGCATCTCCGTTTTTATCGAGTTTTAGGATCTACTAGCGGAGCTTAATGTCAAGTTCTTCTTCACATTACGCCAGCGTTTTTTTTTATGAAGTTTGGGTTTCTACGCGGCCTTTTTCAACTGTCAGTACTATGCTTAAGCAAACAACCTATAGAGAACTCAACCCATACAAACAAATGTATCATTCATTTTCATTCCCGGCCTGGAAAATTTTGAGAGTGGACGCTCCACGAAAGGGACTTTACTTTTGTGGCGCTTCAGTCGACTGGCAGAGCTCGTAGCTTGCACAGCAAGCGAAACACAAAACATGCACACTATGAAATAAACTCTACCCTCAAAACATTTTACCCACATTATTTTATACAAAAGAGCGCCCTAAATGGAATAGATAAGTTAAGTTTGATGATCAAACAAATGCAAAGATTTGTTGTATCATCTATAAATATTTAAATAACCTCTAAAATTTTTTATTAATCATTTACCTCGTACATGGTATGAGAGTCTACATTAAAAATCTTATTCGCAGCAACGAAAAAGCAAAGCATTGTTGCACATTCTCTCAATACGGCACAAGCTACCCATACAACCCAGTAAGACTTGTCACCTTCCAAAACTTACTTATAGATGCGCTCTTTTTCCTAGCAGAACTACTAATGAAACCTTAAATCTCTAATTTGCTTTTATACAGGGGCGAGACATTGGTTTCAGTAGGAATTAAAAGGTGCTTTGACAGCGCCTCTGTTATGTGCACTGCTAACTAACATTTTCGTTTCCAATGCTCATTTCCAAAAACTAGTGCTTAGAATGTGGAAAGTAGTAGCACTAAGCAAATAACCTATAGAGAACTCATCCCATACAAACGAAATTGGACATGCAGAAGTCTTTAGATTGAGTCCCCCTGAGAGAATTTTCCCGGGGACGTGATGTCAGGGACTTTATTTTTGCGGCAGCTTCAGTCGAATGGCCGAACTCGTAGCTCACACAGCTATGCAAATCAAAAACATGAGCACTACGAAATACCCTTTCCCCTTAAAAATTTTTATTTTCATTATTTTTATCATAAGAACATCGAAAAATAAATAAATTTAATATGGTTGATGATTAAATAAAAAAAATAATTTGTTATTTCAGTAATAAATATTTTATTCACCTAAAAAAAATTATATTAAAAATGTAACATGTACAGGGTATGAGAGTTTGCATACAAAATTTTAATGGCACCAAAGAAGAAGCAAAGCAATGTTGCAAATACTCGCATCTCGACACATGCAACCCACACATATGCGCACACTTATTGTAAGATGCACACATACAATCATCAGTCTTGGCTCTCGGTTATTTCTTTCTCTGTCTGGCTTTATCAGAGTACGATTGTGCAAAGAGGATGAGAGATGAATATTCTCATTCTGTATGCTTTTTCGACTCGCGTTACTTTTGTGCCAACAGAATTGCTTCTAGACGACTTTTGGGCAAAGCTTTACCCTTCCACAACCAGGTACTATACTTTTGAAAAAGAACACAGTAGTGGTAGTAGGCAGAAAAGCATATAATGCGGCGTTCGCTTCCAAAAGAAGGTGGTTTGGAAGGTTCCTTTAGAACGTACATTAAAACACAATAAATATTGGAAAACTCTATATTTTGTATGAAATTAGATAAACAAATAGGTACATGATGAAAAATTTGATTTAAATTTGCTTTTTACTGTTGCTTTGGGCTCCTTCAGTTTGATTATTTTCGTTACTTTATTTTCTTCTGTAACAATGGCGTCGGGCTGCTTTCGAATATGTACATCCACGCTAAGAGGAAAGAAAAAAATTATTATATTTTTAAATAACTTATATGATTTTACAATAATGCTATACATAATTATAAGGTGTATACTTACATTTTTAAAAGGGAATCGAGTTTTAATAATTCATCACATACATATGTATAAACATATTTACATACATTTATGTATTTAAAATTGACGGCACTAAAATTAATATATAAAAGGTAATATTAATATTTCTTTTATTGCAAATTAATAACATATGTACATATATACTATAAATGCAAAAGTATTGTATTGTATTTTAGTACTTACTTGACGTTAAAACGAATAATTTCACAAGTTTTTCACATTGAAAAACAACCAATCCTCGTCTGAACTCGACGGCAGCTTCTTCTTTTTTGAGATGTTAAAATTACAAGCAGATGCAGATCATAAGCATTTAGAATAACAGGGCCAAAAAGCAAACAGAAATAACACTTTCGCTTTTCTGCTTTGCGCGCTCTTTCCTGTTAGTTTACAGACTTTAATCCTCTGTTTACGAAGGCAAAGGCTTAACAGAATTACAAAGCAGAGCAGGTACGCGTAGCGGTCGCTGTAAGCGTTTTAAGAAATTAAGCCTTCTAATTTTAGTAAATTGCAACTGGTAGCATTTTCTACTTCTAAAAAGCAGTTCTGGCTCATGAAAAAAGGAACATACTGATTATTCGGCATGAAAATAGAACCTGACAGCAACGTTGTTTGGAAACACACATTCCAAAATGTTTTATTTTGAATTTGCAACATTTCTTTGCCCATTCTTTGATGTCATTAAGATTTTGTATGTAAACTCTCATACCCTTAACAGATTAAATTTTGATATAAAATTTTCAAGGTAAAAAAAAGCTATAATTGAAACAAATTATTTTTTTTATTTGATCATCAACCGTAATAAAATTATATATTTTACAATGTACTTATGTTAAAAGTAATGAGGGTAGAGGGTATTTCATAGTGTGCATGCTTTTGATTTCCCTAGCTGTGCAAGCTACGAGCTCTGCCAGTCGACTGAAGCGGCCGCAAAAATAAAGTCCCTTAGATCACGTCCCGGAGAAATTTTCTCAGGGGGACTCAATGTTAAGTCTTCTGCATGTGTCATTTCGTTTGTATGGGATGATTTCTCTGTAGGTTATTTGCTTAGTGCTAACATCTATTCATTCATATAACAGAAGTACTAATTTTAAAGTGGTTCAGTCTTTTAAGAATATAACACAAAAAATTAAAGGATAACAATTCACAGTACAAATAGAAAACTCAATAAAATTAACTTAAATTAATAGAAGATCCAAATATTATCAAATAATAAATGAGAAAAAAATAAAACAAACAAACGAGTGCGGAGTTTGTCTTGCTTGATTTTTCAAGTTGTCTGCACTGCCAAGACTGATAATTGCATGTGTGCATCTTACAATAAGTATGCGCAGAAGTATGGGTTGCATGTATCGAATTGAGAAAATTTTCAACATTGCATTGCCTCTTCTTTGATGTCATTATGATTTGTATGCAGACCCTGTAATTGTTACATTTCTAAAATAAAATTTTTTAGGTGAATGAAATATTTATAGCTGAAATAACAAATAATATTTATTACTTAATCCTCAACCATAATACATTTATTTATTATTTAAATAATAAAAATAAAAATTTTTGAGTGTAAAGGGTATTTCATAGTGCGCATGTTTTTTAATTTGCATAGCTGTACGAGCTACGAGCTCGGCCAGTCGACTGAAGCGGCCGCAAAAAAATATCAGGTCCCCGTTGAAAATTTCTCAGGGGGACTCAATGTCAAGTCTTCTGCATGTGCCATTTTGTTTGTATGGGATGAGTTCTCTATAGGTTATTTGCTTAGTGATTTCAGGCTATAAGCTATTTGCAAATTTTATAAGCTATTCCATTTTCAAATATGCTAGGTCTAGCCTGAAATAATCTAAACTGGCAACACTGATTGGTGAATCGAACAGTTGATTCGCACGCCTGCGAGACTTTGCCCATCATTTTTATAAGTTAGGTATAAAATTGATAATGGAGGCCGATTAGTCGCACCGATAAGCTTATTATCAGCATCCCTGGTATACTGCCGTCTACAAGCAGTCTGGCAACATTTAACAACCAGTTGAATGCAAGAGCTAGCGTGTTTCTGAAAATATATCAATTATTTTATTTTTTTCGTGTGCAAAACGTGTGTGTTTCTTAAGAATAACTGTTGCGAAGCAAACTATATGTGAGGAATAACGACTTCAGCATAGAATGTGACATTAAACATATAACTTAATGTTTTAAAAGCAGCCACAATTTTGACATACAACACACAACACATACAATCGCAACGCGTGCAAAAACATATGAGCTAAGCATAGAAAAAACAACACCACAATAACAACAACCACATCAACAGTAGCGCATGGGTGCAAATTAAACCCGTTGCGGAACGAGAGTGTGGAATCAAAAGCAATATTATTGATAGAAAACAACTAAAACGGTAGCCGATTTTACGCCAAGCAATAAGACAGAAGGCAACAAATGAAACGATAAAAGGGTGAACCAGACTATTTATTTCTATGTACCGCGTCGTCGTTGTCCCTGTGTCAATCGCCTAAATGCATAACAAAATTTTACTAAAAATAGCAACAAATACACAAAACCCTGCTGACGTACTCTTAGTTCGAACTTTGGGTTTCGTCGTCGTTTGTGAAGTGTTGGTTAGTTATAATTGGTTTGTTGTCTGAGCTTAGAAGTGGAAACAAAACAAAAAAATTTAATAAAGATAACTGAGTAAAAGAAGTATTAAAAAAACGTATTTTTGTTATTTTGTTTTGTTTCGCTTTGTTTGTTTGGAGCGTATACGAACCCACGACAACCACAAAAATAACAGTAAAAAGAGCAGAAACGGCGATAACAAAGGGTCTATACAATGCTTTTGAAATTCACAAAAACCAGTGGAGCCATGCAAGCGACTACAATATATGCGGTACACGGAGGAGGAACAGGTTTGTTATTAATTATTCCTACTTATCTTTTGCCTTTTCTTCGCTTTTAGCTTTACATACAAGCACACTCAGCCCAAAGTTTAGTGGTACACTAGTAATTTAATATTATTTTGCTAAAAGTACAGCTGACTTACAAAATTACAATTTTTTTCAAAATGATTAAAATAAAACTTTTTGCATGGTTTTTTGAGCAATTTTTCAATAAAATGAAACGTTTACCAACACTACTTTTTCTTTGACGTTAATTTTTGGCAAACTAACACTGTCGAAGTCGCAATGTATAAATAAAATAACAAATAATTAATCTTCTTTGGAATTGGTGGTCCTGAAAAAGACCGGTTGTAGAGATGTTAATAGTGCAACGCAGGCAAAATTGTTTTTCAAGATTAAATCGCGCGATTTTTAGCCTGCTGCGCAGATTTCACACAACTCGGACACTTTTTCATAAATTGCATAGAGATTTCACTGTTCTTTTTTCTCCTGCAAATGAATAAGAGGAAAACAAACGTTGCCTCTCTAAGAAGTGGATTTGCAAACCGCACCACATTTTTGGTGAAAATTATGCTGTGAAGGAGTAAAAGGTCAAACGACTCACTCTCGCTAGCTTTGATAAAATCCTGCATCGACAAAAAACAAAGAACAACCTGCGCACGACATTGTTTCAAAATTAACCACACATAAAATCATTAACACGATTCCGTTATACGTAGTTTTGGAAAACAGGGGATAAAATGGCCAAATTAGAAAATATGAGTGTTGGTAAACGTTTCATATTAGTTACAACTTGCACAAAACAAACATGGAAATGTTCATTTTGCCTTTAAATTTCAAAATTCAATTTAAAGTTGTGGAGACCCGCAAATATTGCCTATATTCATTACAAATCGCCCTCTTTCTATGGGTTTTTTTTGAGAGTAGCCGCAGTTAGCAAAGTACCCAGTAACTGAAAACATTTTGGCCGCTCAAAATGTTCAATGTTTTGACATCTGGCTTACAAACTGCAGTGTGACAGCACAACACCAAAAATCTCTGAAAAATTGGTTGGTCACACTGTAGCGTCACTGTGCACAACAAACAAATAAATAATATTGCGAATAACTAAAGTGACAAAATGGACCAAATGAACATGATATGGGAAGTGGCAGCGACTAATAGCTTAATTATGGGATTAATGGCCACTTATATGCTGTTCTGAAAGAGGCGGAAGAAGAGCAGAAACGCAAACGGTGCAAATATAAGGTGAGCCCATATTTGCGAAAAATAATCTTCCAGGGGCGGTATAGTAACCCAGGCACTTTTTATTAAATACCCTCAAAATGTTTCTTGTCGGTCAAGTCCCACAAGATTGGCCTATGTTGCACCTCTTCTATTATCCCAATTCGCCCTTTCTTTCTTGAAGAGCTTAATTGGGCTTTTATTTTGTTGCTTTTGGTTGGCCGCCATTTCTCATCAAAAACATTTCGACTAGTCGAAACACTGATTGAATCGATGTTTTGAAAGGACAAAATAAATCTACTAGCTGTTAAACAAACTGTGCTGTAAAACACCCGAACATTTTCTGAGCAGCCCACATTTAGGTACGGAATACAAGAGTTTAGAAGTAGTCTTACAAAATAATTTCAAGCCAGTTTGTAACCCTTTTTTTATATGGAGTTGATACCTTTCAAACATGATTTTCAGCTACTGGGTACTTTGCTTTAGATACTGAATACAAGGGCTTAGAAATAGCCTTACGAAATAATTTCGAGCCAGTTTGCAACCCTTTTTATACCCTGAAAATGGTAAAAAAAAGGGTATAATGGTTTTGTTAAATGTATGTAGGCAGAAGGAAGCATCTCCGACCCTATAAAGTATATATTTTCTTGACCAGTATCAACAACCGAGTCGATTGAGCCATGTCTGTCTGTCCGTCCGTCTGTTTAAGTAAAAGGATCTCTGAGACTATAAGAGCTAGAGACTTCAAATTTGGTATGTAAGTTCCTGGATAGCGGGCGCAGAAAACTTTTTTTTTTGTTGTTTAATATATCTCAACCAAACTGACATAATATGCATATGGGATGGTACTATACCTCCTGATTAAATTTGGTTGACATTGGACCACTATATCATATAGCTGTCATTCCAAATCAAGTTTTAGTATGAAAACCTTTTTTGTTGTTTGAAATATCTCAACAAAACCTACAGGATATGCATGGGGTGGTCCTATACATTCTGATCAAATAAGGTTGAAATCGGAACACTATATCATATAGCTGTCATATGAACGGTCAGTCGAAAATTAAGATTTAGTATGAAATTGTTTGTTGTTTTTTAAGGTACCCCAGTAGAGCTCCCAAAATGGGAATTTTTTATTGTATTTAACATTATGATCGAACTTGGTATAAGTCCGTTCAGTAGAATTAGTCGACAATTTAATGCCGCATTATCAAACCTTCGGCATGCCTAACGGCTTGCAAATAGGTATGGGCTATCGAAAAGCCAGGGCCCAGGGTATCCTACAGTTGAGCACACTCGACTGTAGCCGCACCTCGCACCGCGAGTGAAGTGAGCAGGGGCGGAGCCCCCTTGTTTTTATATGGAGTTGATACCTTTCAAAAATGATTTTCAGCTACGAGGTACTTTGCTTTACCAACAATTGAAAGTGTACTCTTTTATTTTCATGCTATACTCATTGTGTACCTGAAAATAACGGCTATATTATTTTCGTATATTATAAAGAAAAAAAACTGTTCTCTTATTATCTGCAATATAGACATACGAGTACTTCTTTACGTACCTACAAGCATATACACATAACTAAGTAAAGTAAAATCTTTTAATGAAGTACATTTGTATGTACATATATACAAAGCATGATAACGGCATATCAAATAAAATAAGTTAGAACGTTCTTGCTAAAAGGGCACAAATACGAGATACCCTGTGCCCTAGGCTTTGCCATCGGGGCCGAAAATAATCGGATTTTTACACAGAAGTCGAAATCAGTCAGAAATCGTTCTTTGCAGTGGACGAAAGCGCAAATTTTATGACAGTATCCAGTGACGCACTATTAAATTAAGCCCCCTACATTATGGATTACCAAGTGTGACTGTTAAGATTTCCATCAGAAGATTTCGAATTTTTATTTAGAACAAATTAATAAGAAATAAAAAAAAATTTTAATGTAAAATAAAATTGTATTGGTGAAAAAATTAATTTTTTTTGCTATATGGGCTATTTGCGTGTCACACTTAGATGAAAATATAATTATTTTTTTTGGGATTTGAAAAGATATACCGTCGACTTTTGTATATTGTTTAGAGGGATTAAAATGTACTTTAGAATGGCATTAAATATAATTTCATTAGTTTATTTTTGCGAAATAATTATTCGTAATGTGCTACAGAAAGTGGAAGTAACTTGTAAATTTTCTGTGTCATTTGAAATTTAAGCAAATTATGCTTAATAAAGCACACAAAATCCAAAATCAGAAAGAAAGCTGAGAATAATAGAATGCAAAAACAAGTTATTTTGAATCCAAAAAGTTTATGGGTTTTTAGCAAACGCCGTTAACTCACAGTGTCGCACGATACGTAGCGCAAGCAAAATTTTTTCCAGTATATATTTAAGTTGTTTCCGTCTCCCCTTTTTTTAAATTATATATCGAAAGCAGTTTAAAAACTTGTTTTAAATTAAACATTTAATATATTTCTATGTATTAAAATGGTTAATGTTACAATCTTACTTAGTGTGATTGTTAGAATACAAACGGTACATTTTAAAAGTTAATTTTTAAGAAAATCGGCAAAAATATATAAAATGTGAATTTATTCCAACGTAGAATCGGTATGCTCATCCCAGTCATGTTCTTCTGGCGTATATTGCTTAAATAAATAACTTGAATATATTTCTGGAAGAAAATTGAACAAGATGTGAATTTTTGATCAATCTTAAGTTTTTGGTCGCGGTGGACTGTTTCTGGCATTTTCCCATATAGCAAATGCATTACATACATTAATACAAGCCTGTCAATATAGATTTTTCATATAGCATTTGCATTACAGCAGCTCATAGTCACAATTTTGAAATTATAATCGATGTTATGGGCAGCTGCTTTTGTAACTTTAGCCATTGTAGTGTCTGAGATATACACATTAGAGTGGATCAATTAGTATGACGTAAAAATAAATTTTTTTCGATTCCAAGCGGTTGTGGAAATTGTAATCTACAACGAACTCTAACAAGATTTGCCCAAGAATCCATGGGTCAAAATCGAGCACTGTATTGAGAGAAAAAGTTAAATTCATGCGACATTGCGTTATGTGAGAATGCGGTCGGTATTTTCGTACTTCAAATCACCACCTAAATATTCCCCTTAACTTAAAACTTGTTTTAGTAACTGCGTAACCCCACACCAAAAATTATGGCTTGAAACAAAAGTTGTAACCAAAAAAATAATTGAACATTGAATAGAGTTGCTTGGCTATATCTTACAGTGCATAAAATAAGCCATGCGCGCATAGCCTCCCCGTTCAACGTTCTGGCAGCAACTGACTTAGCTCTGTTCGTCGGGCTCAGGTTTCGTGTATGTATTGATGAATTGAAAAGCTGATTCGCACGCGTGCGAGACTGTGCCCATCACTGTTTTAGACCCATGATTTCTTGGGTAAGGTATAATGTAAGGATATCAATTTATATCACTTAATTCTGCAAATATTTTTTTCAATTTACAGATATGAACTTAATAAAAGCAGAATTCGTTGTTTTAACTACATTTAAAACAAATCAATTACGTATTATATCCTTAAGCATAGTATCCAGTAGATCGAAATAGTTTGAGTGCCAAAAGTGCTCAATAGTTTGATGCCTGGCTAGCGAACGGTAGATTGACAGCATAACACCAAAAGTCCCTGAAAAGTTGAGTGGTCGTAGTGTTGCGTCAGCTATGCATAACAAACAAATAATTAATAAATGGCAATAAATTGCCGGTCAAGTCCTACAATATTGGCCTCTGTTGCACCTCTTGAATTAGCTGAATTCTCAATCCGGCTTTTATGTTGCTTATCGGCGGCCATGTATCTTCAGAAGTATTTCAACTACTCGAAACACTGAATCAATCGATATTTCGAGGTGTCGAAATAAATCCACCAGTTGTTTGCCAGACAGTGCTGTAAAACGCATTTTACTTTTCGAGCACCCGAAATGCTATGTACTGGATATTGACTATCGAAACAGCCCTACGAAATAATTTCGAGCCCACTTCGCAACCTTTTCTTTATAAAGAGTTGATACCCTTCAAACTGGATTTGGAGCTACTGGATATTATGCTTAAGCGTAAAGCTCTAAACAAATTAACACACTTTCAGTTCTTTTTAATTTTTGTTAGCAATATCTTTTAATTTTTAATAATAATCGCTGTGGTCTACTCTGTGACGAAAGCATCAGGAAGAGTGCGAAAGGCGACTAGCAATATATACAGGAAGAATGAAAAATTTTCTAATGTAGCTATATACCGACCGAATGGTATAAGTAGTTTAAATCAGAGGTGCTCAGCCCAATTTCTCTGTGGGCTCCTTTGTTTTTGTAATTCCTCCGAAGATAGGAAACAAATAATCGTAAATAGGGCTCGAAGTATACAAAAAGCCAACACATGCAAACAACTTCGTGAGAATGCAATGCATAGAACTAAAACCGGTTTTGTTCTCTTCTTTGATTGGTGTTTGCGCGCACAAGCAAACTGGCCAACAACAATTTCAATAATTTTGTTTTTGCTTTACCCAACTTCAATGTGATTTTGCTAATGGCTTCTCTTCAAGTTTACACTTAAAAAAAACGGTATTGATTTTAACCTGTCGGCAAAATGTTTGACATCACAGTGCTTAAAATCATTTGTTGAATTTTTTTTTATTTTATTCACATTAGAGAAAATGTATTTTTTATTATTTGTATTTCTTTATAATATTTCAAATGTGTACTTAGGGACAATCATAAAATTGTGTGGCTTTTAGCTTTAGCGAATATACATATCTTCTAAAAAATACCTCTTTACAAGGTAAAATTCTAGTGACGAAAACATTTCCATGCCCCAACATTTCTGATATCTAATTTTGTGACGAACGATATTAAATTGAATATATAACTTATTCTTAAAAAATAGTGGTCCGATTTCAACCAAATTTGATCAGAATGTATAGGACCATCCCAAACGTATATCCTGTCAGTTTCGTCGAGATATTTCAAACAACAAAAAAGTTTTTCATACTAAAACTTGATTTTGGACTGATCGCTCCTATGGCAGCTATATGATATAGAGGTCCGATCCTAATTTTAAAACAAACTTGATCTGCGCCCGCTATCCAGGAACTTACATACCAGGTTTGAAGTCTCTAGCTCTTAAAGTCTCTGAGATCCTTTGGCTCAAACACACGGACAGACAGACGGACATGGCTCAATCGACTCGGCTATTGATACTGGTCAAGAATATATATACTTTATAGGGTCGGAGATGCTTCCTTCTGCCTGTTACATACATTGCCCAAAACCATTATACCCTTTTTGACCATTTTCAATGGACACAGGGTATAAAAAATAATTAAGAGAATAAGAACACATTTAGTCAAAATGCATTCCAGGAATGCGTTCCTTCTTGCAAAACAAAAACAAACTATTTGGCATCACTGAAACAAAAGCTGTCAGCTATGGGTTCTATTGTGCACTGCTTGCAATGCTTGCACTGTTGCTGCTGCCATCATTCAATGCTAAGGAATTAAGATAGTCAGGCAATACGTAATATCTTGCCGACACGAATTTTCACAGATATGTGTTATATGTCAAAAAACGCGGAAATAAGCTGACTATAACATATAATAATTTTATAGTGATTTTGAGTGTAGATTTTTTTTAAATCGCCAATGAAATTTTAATTCACTTGTAGCTTCTTACCTATGTACTCCAGAAATTTTTACAGGTATGCCTACAAGATCTTCAAAATACCTTTTCAACGATATATAGAACTTATCTGTAGCTTCTATCGTTTGGATTTCCCGCTAAACTAGCTTTTTTTTCGAAAAAGTCGTAGAACAAAAGTTTCTAATTTTATGATAGGGATTAGATCCTGATCCACATATTTTAGCTATTTCAACGCTTTGATACAAACAAATACACAAACAGACAAACTGACTTTTCATCTCATTTTGGGAAGGCTACTAAGAATTTTAAATTTAATTATCTTTTGAACCACTTAACAGATATTTATGATTGGGGTCATTCGACGCGTATTTTATAAGAATCATAGAAAATTAAAAAAATTTACCAAAAGGCTCCAACGGCCCCATTTGCTGCAATCATCTAAATTTCGCCCCTCCCATTTACACCTGTTTATCTCACGAACCAGGTGAGCTTCCAAAAGTCTTAGTATGCACTTTTGTTAGTTAGAGCTATACCTTTCGATAGGTATATAGCTGGACCTGATCGGACAGTTATAACAAATTTTCCATTCTGCCTGTATATATTGCTAGTCGCCTTTCGCACCCTTCGTGATGCTTTCGTCACTAGCGCGGACTGCCGTCCGCAGTGATGAGTATATATGTATATTTTATTTATAACTGTCCATTTTTTGAACTTCTCATTTCTGTTTTTGTGTGATTCGAACCCCAGTTATTAAACAGAGAAGTTTTGTGGCAGGTCGGCGACTCTAATCATAAAGCCACGAGACCACCAGTGAAAATGTATGCACACATTTTTTCCAGTGCACAAATTTAAATAGAAAAAATTTGTTCTTTTCTTGGTATTGGTGTTTTTGTTTGTGAGTATGTGTGAGAACTCTGACGTATGCTGGCTTTGAGCATGCTTGGATTAAACTAACAAAAGTGCATTTTTAGACTTTTGGTAGCTCACCTGGCTCGTGTGATAAGGTGGTGTATTTAAGTGGGGGAAGCAAAATTTAAATGATTGTAGCGTATGCGCCGTTGCTCCTTTTGCTTAAATTTCTTAATTTGTGCTTAAAAATTATTCTTGTAAAAAACAAGCGTGCAATGATGCCTCGATCGTCTCAATCCGACTAAGGCTCAAAAGATATAAATTGTGCATTTTTAGTGACCTTTCCAAAATGAGATAGAAAGTCTGTCCTCTTGTTTGTATCAAAGCGTTTAGATAGCTTTAATGACTTGTGGCCCTATTCCGTATCATAAATCTAAAAATATTTTCTCGACGACTTTTTGAAAAAACTGCTTCTTTAGAGGAAAAACACTTAAGCCACAGAAGTTATGTTCTATATGCCGTTGGAAAGGTATTTTTAAGGATCTTGCCTTTAAACTTTTTGTTTTAATGTTCTTGTGTTAAATCCAAAAGGTTAAACACTGTTTAATAATTCACATTTTCACAATTTTTAAGAGAATGACACCCTAGATCACTATCAATACAAAATGTATATATCGTTATATATAACATATATGTCAAAATTCGCTTATGTAAGATATTACCTTCTAATTGTAAATATACATTTTATTTAGAATTGAAAGAGGAAAGGAGCAACAAAGTGTCGTAAAAAGCATAGCTTGTTAAAACGTACGTAAGAACAATTGCCCAATTAGAAGCACTAATCAAATAAACTATAGAGAACTCATCCCATACAAACGAAATGGCACATGCAGAAGACTTTAGATTGAGTCCCCCTGAGAAAATTTCCCCGGGGACCTGATGGAAGGTACTTTAAGGGACACAGCTATGCAAATCAAAACAAGTGGGCGCCGGCTACAGTCGAGTGTGCTCGACTGTATAATACCCTGTGCCCTAGCTCTCCGATAGTTCATACGTAGGTGCGCTACGTTAGGCATGCCGAAGGTGTGATGATGCGGCATTAACTTTTTGGCTAATTGTTCGTATTACATCTACATATGTGATCTAGTGAACCGATTTAAACCAAATTACAACTTCTCAATCTGTGAGTTTGGTTGACTTATCTCTAAAAACAACAATAATTTTCGTACTTTATCTTAAAATTCGTTCCTATGGCAGCTATTTGATATCAGATTTCAACCAAACTTGTTCAGGATGTAGAATACCATCCCAAATGCGTATTCTGTTAGTTTGGTTGAGACACCTCAAACAACAAAAAAGTTTATCATACTAAAACTTGATTTTGGACTGATCGTTCCTATGGCAGCTATATGATATACTGGTCCGATTTCAACCAAATTTTTACCTATTAGTTTGGTCGAGATCTTTCAAACAACCAAAAAGTTTATTTTCGACTGATCTTTCTTATGACAGCAATATGATATTGTGGTCCGATTGAATAAATTGTATTTAATTTAATTAAAATAGTAAATCTTAAATCGTAATCGTAATCGTAGTCGCTTAAATCGATGTTGCTCATGCCAAGAGTAGCCATTATCTAAAATTTGCTCAGCTTGCTGAAGTCCGGCAACTCCAAATAATCTCTCCCACTCTTCTTATTCAACGAAATCAGCTGTTTAAGGCTGCTGCATTGCGCGCGCAATTTAAATTTAAGTGCTATGCTTTAATATTTGTGATTCTTTTTGCAGAATTTGTTAAGCATTTGAATACAATGATAATAATTGAAAACCTATTGAGCATATGTGCGAGCTTACTAGCTTATTATTAAACATAATAATTATTATAAATTCAGAGATTTCAGTGTTGTAAAACGATCTGTCGTCGAGGTGCAAAATTATAAAGTGGCATTTATACATATCGCTTTTTGCAATGCATACTAATATCTACATACATATATTTTAACACAATCGTAAATATGTATTAACTTAAACCATGTTAATATATTAAAATAGGATAGAAATTGTAGCCAAATATCGATAACTTTGCCTATCGCTCGTATTTGCGTTCGCACTCTGCGTACACGTGCTCACTGTTATGTTTTTGCACAAGCAAATGTGCATATGCTATCTCGCTCGCACTTGCCTATGTCTATAATTTTGATTTATGTGAATTAAAAGCAAATTCGAAATATCTTCTCTATTAAATAGTCAATCGCTTTGAAACTTTCAGGGTCACTAAATTAGCTTACTTCTTATCTTCCTGTTTAATAAGAAGTGTTTATATTAAAGATCACGTCTGTTAATCGTTTTTTGCGATTGGCGGGCGAAAGAGGCGTGGCATCTAAAATTTAAAACAAACTTGATCTGCGCCCGCTATCCAGCAACCTTCATACCAAATTTGAAGTCTCTAGCTTTTATAGTCTCTGAGATCCTTTGACTCAAACAGACGGACAGACGGACAGACGGACAGACAGACGGACATGGCTCAATCGACTCGGCTATTGATGCTGATCAAGAATATATATACTTTATAGGGTCGGAGATGCTTCCTTCTGCCTGTTACATACATTGCACAAATCCATTATACCCTTTTGACCATTTTCAATGGGCACGGGTATAAAAACATGCGCACTATGACCTCCTACCCTCAAAACTTTTTATTTTCATTACTTTTATCATAAGAACATCGTAAAATAAATAAATTTATTATGGTTGATGATTAAGGCCTGTCTCCAGCGACGCGAAAAATGTATGTCTGGAATTTGCTAGTTATTTCGTGTGAGCGGGACATAACTAAAACTGTGTAACCATGTACCTAAAACTTGTGACCATATTTAAAAACATACATGGTCACTCTGTCGAATTAGCTGTGTATTTGGCTTCATTTTTCACTAGACACACGCGAAATAATTGACAGCAATATATTCCAGAGCTGTGAATCAGCTGTTCTCTCAGTCCACAAACGCATTGGATAGGCAATTTTTCGATATCATTTGGGGATTTCGTTTACGTTGCTGGATACTCAAGAAACGAAAACGTAAAATAAAAATTCCTGGCACAGTTTTTTTCAAATGAATTTTGACAGGAATTTTTATTTTCCGCGGTGCGGTGCTTCGTCTTGAAGCAATTCTGTTGGAACAGAAAGTAACGCGCGTCGAAAAAGCGTACAGAATGAGAATATTCATCTCTCATCCTCTTTGCACATTCGTACTCAGATATAGCCAGACAGAGACAATAATAGTCGAGGGCCGAGGCTGATGATTGTATGTGTGCATCTTACAATAAGTGTGCGCATATGTATGGGTGGCATGTGTCGAGCTGCGAGAATTTGCAACATTGCATTGCCTCTTCTTTGGTGCCATTAAAATTTTGTATGAAAACTCTCATTTCCTGTTACATTTTTAATATACAATTTTTTAGGTGAATCAAATATTTATACTGAATTACCAAATTTTTTTTTTGTTTAATCATCAACCATAATAAATTTATTTATTTTACGATGTTTTTATACCCGTGCCCATTGAAAATGGTCAAAAGGGTATAATGGATTTGTGCAATGTATGTAACAGGCAGAAGGAAGCATCTCCGACCCTATAAAGTATATATATTCTTGATCAGCATCAATAGCCGAGTCGATTGAGCCATGTCCGTCTGTCTGTCCGTCTGTCCGTCTGTCCGTCTGTTTGAGTCAAAGGATCTCAGAGACTATAAAAGCTAGAGACTTCAAATTTGGTATGAAGGTTGCTGGATAGCGGGCGCAGATCAAGTTTGTTTTAAATTTTAGATGCCACGCCTCTTTCGCCCGCCAATCGCAAAAAACGATTAACAGACGTGATCTTTAATATAAACACTTCTTATTAAACAGGAAGATAAGAAGTAAGCTAATTTAGTGACCCTGAAAGTTTCAAAGCGATTGACTATTTAATAGAGAAGATATTTCGAATTTGCTTTTAATTCACATAAATCAAAATTATAGACATAGGCAAGTGCGAGCGAGATAGCATATGCACATTTGCTTGTGCAAAAACATAACAGTGAGCACGTGTACGCAGAGTGCGAACGCAAATACGAGCGATAGGCAAAGTTATCGATATTTGGCTACAATTTCTATCCTATTTTAATATATTAACATGGTTTAAGTTAATACATATTTACGATTGTGTTAAAATATATGTATGTAGATATTAGTATGCATTGCAAAAAGCGATATGTATAAATGCCACTTTATAATTTTGCACCTCGACGACAGATCGTTTTACAACACTGAAATCTCTGAATTTATAATAATTATTATGTTTAATAATAAGCTAGTAAGCTCGCACATATGCTCAATAGGTTTTCAATTATTATCATTGTATTCAAATGCTTAACAAATTCTGCAAAAAGAATCACAAATATTAAAGCATAGCACTTAAATTTAAATTGCGCGCGCAATGCAGCAGCCTTAAACAGCTGATTTCGTTGAATAAGAAGAGTGGGAGAGATTATTTGGAGTTGCCGGACTTCAGCAAGCTGAGCAAATTTTAGATAATGGCTACTCTTGGCATGAGCAACATCGATTTAAGCGACTACGATTACGATTACGATTTAAGATTTACTATTTTAATTAAATTAAATACAATTTATTCAATCGGACCACAATATCATATTGCTGTCATAAGAAAGATCAGTCGAAAATAAACTTTTTGGTTGTTTGAAAGATCTCGACCAAACTAATAGGTAAAAATTTGGTTGAAATCGGACCAGTATATCATATAGCTGCCATAGGAACGATCAGTCCAAAATCAAGTTTTAGTATGATAAACTTTTTTGTTGTTTGAGGTGTCTCAACCAAACTAACAGAATACGCATTTGGGATGGTATTCTACATCCTGAACAAGTTTGGTTGAAATCTGATATCAAATAGCTGCCATAGGAACGAATTTTAAGATAAAGTACGAAAATTATTGTTGTTTTTAGAGATAAGTCAACCAAACTCACAGATTGAGAATTTGTAATTTGGTTTAAATCGGTTCACTAGATCACATATGTAGATGTAATACGAACAATTAGCCAAAAAGTTAATGCCGCATCATCACACCTTCGGCATGCCTAACGTAGCGCACCTACGTATGAACTATCGGAGAGCTAGGGCACAGGGTATTATACAGTCGAGCACACTCGACTGTAGCCGGCGCCCACTTGTTATGATAAAAATAATGAGAATAAAAAGTTTTGAGGGTAGAGGGTATTTCAAAGTGCGCATGTTTTTGATTTGCATGGCTGTGCAAGCTACGAGCTCTGCCAGTTTACTGAAGCGGCCGCAAAAATAAAGTCCCTTCCCTTGCTTAGTGTTAGAAGCTAATAGCTTTTGGGCTGCGAAAATTACCGGAGTAGCCAGACAGTTTGTATTTGCTATATTTGTACGGGCTTTCTGTGATTCTGTGCCTATTAAAACACAAGAAATGTAAAACGTTTGACTTATTGTGCGTTGGAGCGCTCAGTCCAAACTATTGTTTTTTGAGATATCTTAACCAATTTGACAGAATATGCATCTTGGTTGGTCTTTTACATCTTGACCAAATTTGGTTAAAATCAGTCTACTATATCATATGTATACCTGTCATTGGAATGATTAGTCGAAAGTAAATATTTAGTATGCAAATCTATATTGTTTTGATAGTTATCTCAACAAAACTTGCAGATTGGTAATGTTATATTGTCTTATGGAACCCGAAAAAATTTGGTTGAAATCGGTTCAATATCACAGCGGTCGGCAGTCCCCGTAAGTGACGAAAGCATCACGAAGGGTGGGAAAGCCGACGAGCAATATACACAACATACAACTGACCTGGTTCGTGAGATAATCAGGTGTAAGTGGGAGGGGCGAAATTCAGATGATTGCAGCAAGTGTGGCCGTTGGAGCCTTTTGGTACAATTTTTTATTTTGCTACTATTTTTATTTTATACGCGTCTTAAATACGCATCGAATGACACCTCAATCATAAAAATCCGTTCAGTTGTTCAAAAGGTAATAAAATTGGAAACTTTTAGTCGCCTTTCAAAAATGAGAGGAAAAGTCAGTTTTTCTGCTTGTGTGTTTTTGTATCAAAGTTTAAACTGCTCATAGATCTAGACATTTTTGTCCTCCGTGTAAAAACCCGAGAGAATTGATACGCCCGTAGTATCAAACGATAAAGGCTACAGATATTTTACCTTTCTAAGGTACATATGTAGAAGGCCACAGGTGAAATATGTCTTTTTTCACTATAAAACTTCAATGTGTTATAGTCACATAACACATATCTGTAAAACTTCGTTACTGCAAGATATTACCTGTTATCTGTTTATATATACCAATACACTGCTTGCTTACATATATGTTCACTGCTTGCAGCGTCATGCTTGCAGAGTGGTGATTTTTGCTTGCCGCAGATAAAGCGTTTCATAATTGCGATTACTGCAAAATTTTTATACATTTTTAATATGTTGTAATTTGGTAGGGTCGATAAGCGCATCCTAGTAAATTTCTTCTAGCGTATATTGCTTAAATATATAACATGAATATATTTCTGGAAGAAAATTTCAGAAGATGTGAGTTTTTGATCAATTTAACGTTTTGTTGGCGGGGTGTACCTTTTTCTGGAAATGCCAATATGAAACATTTCTTTCAGCCAACGGGCCAAACTTTTTTAAAAAATAGGTTATACACTACTGGCCAAAATATTAAGTACATAGGTATCATGTTAATTTGTTATGAAAAAACTCGATTGATTTTGAATGCACGGCTCCCAATTGTTTATATTTTGAAAAGTTACAGTATTGTTAAGCATTTACATCAAAAATGAAAGTGGTGAACCACCTTTTCTAAATTCTAAGCATATATTTGTGCTGGACGGTCATTTTTGGTCTGGTCAAAATAATAAGTACACCGGTGTTATTTATAAATTTTGAGAGATTAGATCAAGATTTGTTGGTTTTTATAGACTCCTTGCATATTTAAAGACATCAGAGTTAAAAAAATTCTTAAAATGGGCCGAAAAAAATTTACTCGTTAAAAAAAGATTGCCATAAACCTCCAAAATTAGAGAAAAGTAGTCAAGAAATTCCAAATAGTCTTGGATGGCTGGTGTTTTTGTTCAGAATGCCTTAAAAGTTATACATATATACAATTTAATATCGTTCGCAGAGCTCGTAAAATATGGTCAGCCAAATTTTTCTGAGCGGTCTGCGTACTCAAAAAACCGACATGAGGCAGAATCCCTCAGAGTTAGAACAGCAACTCGTTTTTTCGTTTCGTTTGTGTTCTCGCTCTCGGGTTTCGGGTGGAGCGTAACACACGAATCGGTCTCTTACTGACCGCTCGATACGAACAAAATCGTTCGTCGCTCAGCTACTGAGCGACAAAAAGGGTCTTTATTTTTGTTGGTGCGTTTGCCTTATGTTGTTGCCTTAGATATTTCGTCACAGGCAAATCCTTAAAGAGGAAGGGGCAAGAGGATAGTGCGCTCATTTGTGTCCATACCCAATATATATGCATATATGCGTGTGTTTACCTATCCACACGCGCAGCACACAAACATGCTCAAAAGACCCTTTTCCGAGATTTTTCGATGTAATGGGTCTTGACTGAACACATGAGCCGAGCAAACGAACAAAAACGCTCGTCGGTTGAGCGTCGAGCAAGTCAAAGACGAACGAAGTTTGAGGGTTTTTTTGAGACAGTTTCGCATTGTGTCAGTGAACGAGTGATTTTTTTCTGACACTTGCACGAGTGAGACCAAATCTTACGAGTTCTGATAGTTCGTCATAAAATATAATATCACAAATTTTGCGGCATGGAAATATTTTTGTCACTAGACTTTTACCTTGTAAAGTTGTTTTTTTTTTCTCGCAGCAAATGGGGCCCCAATTAACTTTTCAATGCACTTCAATTTCTTTACTATATTATGCACTTCGAATGAACTGATTCAAAAGAAATTAAAATGTAGATGAAAAGTCCACTTGTCTGTTTGTTTGTATCAAAGGTATAGACAGAAAATTCTGAACAATTATGTTAAGAAGAAGAAAATACTTGGAAAATTATTTCCGATGTATCGAAATGATCCGAATAAGTAGTGGAGCACCCTTACACTAAATATATACAATGTATATAACAGTTGTTTAAATTGCTGAGAGAAACGAAAATCCTTTCTTCTCGATGTTTGTTCTTATTATCGCGCACACCTATGTAATTTTCGGCTTAAAACAACAAAATTGCTATTAAAAAAAATATCTAAAGACCTGAGCATATCCTACAGTCGAGTATGTAGAAAACTTAAATTGAGTATCATTCGTCACAAAATGGATATCAGAAATTTTAAGGCGTAAAAATACTTTTGTCATTGAATGTACGAATGTGCTCTAATTATCCGCAAAAGGAAATTTATCTTTACTACGAGTATGAAAACCAGATCTACAGTGTCTGTTGATGTGTCAAAATTGAGTGTACGAAAAAATTTTGGGTTGATTGTGGATATGTATATATGTATTTGTATATAAAACATCAAGAAATTTCTTATTTATTTGTACTTTCGTGATATTTAGATCGCAAACATTTGTGATTTTATTAGCAATACAATCAAATTGACTTTTTCAAAATCGGCCAATTAGTTAAATCATGAACCTATTCTGTTCAGCAGCAGTGTACATAGCTGATGTACTTTAGATTTAAACCTAGTAATATCGTGTAGAAAATTCATTTGAAACGTTCGCAAGGAAAACCCAGATATCATAAAAAACAATAATAATAGTAACAACGTGCAGTAACAACAACAAACACTAATCATTAATCGTTAATCACTAATCGCTTTGACGCTGTCTCTGCGCTGACGTTGTCTTGCGAGGTAGCAAATATAACAGCAATTCTACCAAAACGCTAGAGAGAGGGAGACTAAATATCTAATAAGGCATTACTGCCTATAAACAGGCAGTCGAATTTCTGTGAACAACGTCGTAACAATAAAATTATTGAGGTGGAGGCTCGCCAAAATATTAAACGCACCACAACAAATGATAATATGAGAGAGATGAAGATCAATAACAATGCACAGTGGGCAACTTTTCGATTTTTTTTTTGGCATAAAGTCTCCATATAAAGCTAGGGACTTGAAATTTTACACTCATTTAAAATTAGTTTTTTTTTGACTTGGACCAAGTCTTCACCCCCGCCACCCATCCGACTATGAGGAATAAGTGTAAAATATTTATATAAAATCTAAATATACAGTTATACAGTTAGATGTATCTTCTTTTGCTTTTTAAATGCACCTTGTCTTCGACCCCTTTCTACCCGACTCAGTGAAAAAAATTTTTTTTTTAATAATCTTATCACTGTGGACGGAAGTCCGCGCTAGTGACGAAAGCATCCCGAAGGGTGCGAAAGGCGACTAGCAATATATACAGGCAGAATGGAAAATTTGCTATAACTGTCCGATCAGGTCGAGTTATATACCTATCGAAAGGTATAGCTCTAACTAACAAAAGGGCATACTAAGACTTTTGGAAGCTCCCCTGGTTCGCGAGATAAACAGGTGTAAATGGGAGGGTCGAAATTTAGATTTCTACGATTCTTATCAATATACGCGTCGAATGACAACACAATCATAAAAATCTGTTTAGTGGTTCAAAAGATAATTAAATTTGAAATTTTTAGTAGCCTTCCCAAAATTAGATGAAAAGTCAGTTTGTCTGTTTGTGTGTTTGTTTGTATCAAAGCGTTGAAATAACTAAAATGTGTGAATCAGGATCTATTCCCAATCATAGAATTAGAAACCTTTGTTCTACGACTTTTTCGAAAAAAAAACTAGTTTAGCGGGAAATCGCTAGAATTTGATAAACTTGAAACCATTATAGTATTCAAACGAAGCTACAGATATTAAATTGAATGTATAACTTATTCTTTAAAAAAATGTTTGGCATTCGGCACATTGCGCAATAAAGTCCCTATCCTTCTTACCTAATAAAAATAACTTTTTTGCGCAGTGCCGAATGCCAAACTTTTTTTTAAGAATAAGTTATGTATTCAATTTAATATCGTTCGTCACAAAATTGGATATCAGAAATATTGGGGCATGGAAATATTTTCGTCACTAGAATTTTACCTCGTAAAGAGGTTTTTCTTAGTATATAAAGCGAGATATTAAAAAATTTTCATGTTTGCTAATTAGTCTAAATTATAATTCAGAACTCTTTTGGTTTTTTTAATTTGAACATTTCCTCATCCCCTCCCTATCTGGCTCCGTGAAAAATCCTATATTTTATTACAAATGCACACCTGTAACATGTGATTTATCACGAAAACGCGCAAGAATGAGCAAACAAGGCATTTAACATTTGATTTAATACACTTCTCTAAATACCATGCTTCATAAAAGTTCGGCCGATTAGATTTTAATGCAACAACACGTAAGCAAAACATTAGACAATCCTCAGTAATGGTTTTGACAAACTAACACTAAACACATATTCTACATACCTGTACGAATATTTTCCATTTTCCCGATTTACTTTTTCAGAAAAATTGCGATCGTGTCAGGGTGCGAGGGTGTCAGCAAAATTCCTATTTAATTTTTATCTATTTGGAGAATGTAGATTCCATAAAGTAAAATAATTTTTCACAACAGAAATGTGAAAAATTTGATTTTATGCCAAACAAAATTCAAAAATTCCCCACTGTGCACTGACAGAAATTATATTCACAATTCAATTGAATAACCAACTTGTATTGCACGGTTGTCGATACTGTTTGAAGCTTTGCTTACCAATACTAGTATAACCTGAAAACAAAGCCGTGCTACAACGCCCCTCGATCGTTAACTTATCTAGATAGCAGAAAATTGCATTTAATATAGTGACTAAGTCTAGTCACGAGACTTGGAGGACAATTACAGACACATAGAGGGAAGAACAAAAAGTGTGGCCAGAAAGATGTACATACTTATCTAAATTGTTACTTTCTGCAGCTTCTAGTATAAATATTATACATATACACTACCGGCCAAAATAATAAGTTCATAGGTCTCGTGATAATTTGTTTTGAAATAACTCGATTGTTATTGAATGCACGGTTGTCAATTGTTTTTATTTCGAAAGGTTACAGTATTGTTAAGCATTTAGATCAAAAATGAAAATGGTGAACCACCTTTACTGCATTCGAAGCATGAATTTGTGCTAGATGGCAATTTTTGGTCTGGTCAAAATAATAAGTACACTGTTGTTATTTATAAATTTTAATGGATTACATCAGGATTTGCTCAAAGATTTGTTGGTTTTAATAGACTCCTGGCATAATTAAGTATATCAAAATTAAAAAAAAAATTCTTCAGATGGGCCGAAGAAGGCATTCACTCCCGAAAAAAAGTAGATTGCCATTAATCTTCAAAATTAAGGGAAAGTCGTCGGGAAATTCCGAAAAGTCTTGGATGGTTGGTGTGTTTTGTTCAGAATATCTTAAATGCAAAAGCGCTTACTAAAAATTTAGGACGGAAGAAGAATTCTTCCCAAGCAACGGACACCTGCATCGCCAGTCTTGCAAAAAAGGATCCCATCATGTCTTTCAAGGCCATTTCCGCCCAAATTAACAATGAAATATCATCTCGGACTGCTCGTCGTAGACATCAATAAGTATAGTTACCAGGACGTATAGTCCGAAAAGTTCCTTTAATCCGAGGAACATTTTTTTAGATGAAGCCACAGCGTGACGAAGAACATTTGGCATGGTCCATAGCCATGGGTGTCTAAAAAGTGGTATAATATGTTATAGAGCGACGAAATAAAAATAAATCTTTTTGGACATAGCTTCAGAAGATATGTACGACGCCCCAAATACAAAGAATTCGAGGTCTGGTACACAAAATTAACCGTTAAGCACAGAGGCGAGCGTGTAGTGGTCTGTGCCTGTTTTTTCTTGGCATGGCGCTGTGCGGGTTCATGGCATAACTGATAGTACGGCCCAATTCGGTTTCAAAAAACAAATTTATTGACAATTCGCAACCATATGCTGAGGAAAACATGTCCTAGAGATGGGTCTTTCTACAGGACAACGACCCAAACCCCACCGCAAAGCTGGTCTACGCATAGTATACGGAGATCAAGGTAAACGGTATGAGATGGTCAAGTCAGTTTTCAGACTCACAACGAATTGAAAACCTATGGGGAGACTTAAAAGTCGAATTGCTACAGATGCATTTCGAAATGCCGAAGAATTGTGGAAATTTTTACAAAACCTCATATAAGGTTCCAGTGGTTTCTTGCTGCAAACTTATTGCTAGTATGTCAACAAGAATCGCCAAAGTCATACACAATAAGGTTGGCTATATCGAATACTAGCATAAGATTACTAATAATAAAAAAATATTGGAAAAAGTTTGATACGCTTTGAGTTTTGGGCTTTGTAGAATTTGTGTACTTATTATTTTGACCACACCTTGTTCATCATTTTTAGATATAATCGATCACAAACTATATATTTGAGTTGGAAAATGCTTATGTTCAATATTTTTATAATCTACAGTATAACCTACCGAAATCTGAAAGTGAATTGAATTTTTTCCTTATGTTTATTAAAAAAATTGTACGAGACGTGAAAGAAAGCTCATGACTTACTTATTATTTTGGCCAGTAGTGCACATAAGTATATATTTATTGTAAGCAGCAACAACCGATATCAATATATTTATAGTCATGATACAACTGACAATGCGTTTCAAATTCTATCTTAAAATTAGGCAAGTAGGTGCCGATCGCGACAAACGTTATTTATCGATATGCACTTTTCTTTTGCGAATTTCATTTTTCAAATATATGTATTTCAGCAATAAGCATGGGACATAGCTCAGAGAAATGTGGTTTTCAACATGCACCGAATAAAATGATATATTTTGCGAAATGCAATATAATATTTATAAGGGATTAATTTTAGACTGAATTAGAATTTGCAGTGTTCCATTGATTGTTGGCCAGATGGAATTATGCATGAGTTATGTTTTGTAGATTTATATAATTTAGCATGCTATATATTTTTCCATTATATTCTATATACAAATTAATGTATTTCAACTTTAGGAGAAATTTTTAAAAAAAAATTCTCAAGATTGCATTGCCTTCTTTGTAATTTTGATTAGATCATTGCTATTGCAAGAATGATATTGTGAAAGATTTGTTTTAACGCAACATCTCTCACACTAGAAAATTGTACTGAAAACAAGCAAAAATATAAAAATACAGCATTATAAATTGAATGTTAAACTTCCCAGTCTTTATTATTATTATTTATTATTATTATCATTATTTTCAATTATTTATTTTTTTCTTCATATTACTTCTTATTTTTTTAGTTCGTATATACACTTTTGTCAGTGCTTTTTTCAGTTTTAATAACTTTAAAAGTAAATATTTGCAATAAAAAGTTTTAAAATAAACTTGCATCATTACTTTTCTTTCAAATGCTTTAGAACTTGTTAAATTTAAAAAAGGGGTCGTATTTAGACTTTTGCCTGCCACTGTATGTAAGCACTTGTTTGGTGGAAAGTGATATTTGTTTTTATGAACAGAAACCATACCGATATTTCAAAACCTAAACACACAAAAAACCGGTAACCGTTACGAAACCTTTATTTAAAGATTTTGCGTAATCGATAACCGAAAACCTAAATGCGACATAACCGAAATCGTAACTGAAACCGATATTCGTTTCGGTTTGATACCCTGATTATTAATTTATAAATAAAATATTTATTTATTCCCTCCGTTTAAAAAAACGGCGAAACAACGTTTTTACAAAACGACATAACTCCATAATAAAAGTAACATTGCTCCACATTTTAATGTCTTGCCGCTGAAACCTATTGTCAATAAGCGTCTTCGGCCACTTGTGTTATTTGCTTAAAACGTAAAAAAAAATTAGGGTATTCAGAAACTATGATAAATTAATAAACGGATAAATTAAAAACACTGTAGCTAGGGAGTGAACTTTTGAAGTTTCTGTTGTCGTCTTTGTGTAAAATTAGCTGTTCTGTCATTGTAAAAAAATTAATTTAATCATTTAAAATTAATTTTTTATTTTTATCTCTTTATTTAGATTTAAAATCTGTTCTAAGAAACAATCATTAAGGTGTAATGCTTTAACATTAACGTATATGTATATATTTTAATGGAATATGGCATTTATGGGATTCGAACTAGAGATGGGCACGGGCCTCCCCTTGAAGGCCCGAGCCCGAAACTAATTTTTAAGGCCCGGCCCGGCCCGTACCGGTAAAATTTTCAAGAGGCCCGGCCCGGACCGATATTACTACAGAAAAAAAATTTAATTTTTTCCTTATTCATTTTACCGCTTTGTCGCCTTCTTCTTCTTATAAACACACGTGAAATTATGCTTGACAAACTTATCGATAAGTGTCATATCGACAAAAGAGATGTGTAAATAATATAGCAGTGAAATATAGAAATATTTTTACCAATCGATAATAAAATATTTTTTAATACGAGCTGTGCTTGCGTGCCATAGCATATTTCTCCTATATTAACATTATTTGACATTTTCCGTTGCCTATCCTCTCCTCGTTTTACCCAAATCAGATTTTCATGTTCAAATTTAAAGCTTAGTACTCAAACTTAAACAAATTTTAGCGGCGTAAAATGATCAATCTTTTTCTATCAACGAGCAGAAAGGCAGTGTTGCCAATGCAACACGAACAAATAACAAAAAGTTGAGTGGTAACTCTATACCTCAACTGTAGTTTGTTTTAAATTTGAACATGCAAAGCTGATTTTGGTAAAAAGAGGAGAGAATACGCAATGGAAAATGTAAATTAATGTTAATATAGGAGCAATATGCCATGGCACGCAAGCACAGCAAGTTTTGGGTGCACCCATCTTCTAATTTAGATTCTCCATTTGTATTAATAAAAAAAAAAAAAAAAGTATTCTATTTATGTCCACAAACACGATTTCAGTTTACGTTCTTGCTTATAATCAACTAATATTGTCGTCTTTATTGACCAAATTCATGCATTCGTCTGCATTTTCACTTGTGTGCCGTACATTTCTCTGCTATATACCTAGTAAAACTCTAAACAGCTCGATGTTCTTCAAGGCCTGTCAAACAGTGCTGGACAACGCCAGTTGCTTATCTGGCAACTCCGTTTTTATCGAGTCTCAGGATCTACTAGCGGAGCTAAATGTCAAGTTCTCTTCTTCACATTACGCCAGCGTTTTTTTTATATGGAGTTCAGGTTTCTACGAGGCCTTTTTTTAACTGTCAGTACTATGCTTAAAGCAAACCACAGTTGGCGCATAGAGTTACCATTCAACTTTTTGTTATTTTTTCGTGTTGCATTGGCAACACTGTTTTTCTGCTCGTCGACAGAAAAATATTGAGCATTTTACGCCGCTAAAAATTTTTTAAATTTCAGTACTAAGCTTAACCATAGAGCCTCCGGTCCAAGAAAAATTACTTACTTTTACAAGCAAGACCAATACCAACCCTAGTGTGACCCAATTTCGTTAGTAACTTTTAACAGTCTGGCAACCTTTCTCAATTTGCCACTTTCTCACAAGTTCGACGATTTTTGGATACATAACCCAGGGTATCTTTACTTTGATAAATTTTTATCAGTGCGTTCGGCAATGCGCAAGAAAGTTATTTTTATTAGGTAAGAAGGTTTGGGACCTTATTGCGCAATGTGCCGAATGCCGAAACTTTTTTTTGTACCCGTGCCCATTGAAAATGGTCAAAAAGGGTATAATGGTTTTGTGCAATGTATGTAACAGGCAGAAGGAAGCATCTCCGACCCTATAAAGTATATATATTCTTGATCAGCATCAATAGCCGAGTCGATTGAGCCATGTCCGTCTGTCTGTCCGTCTGTTTGAGTCAAAGGATCTCAGAGACTATAAAAGCTAGAGACTTCAAATTTGGTATGAAGGTTGCTGGATAGCGGGCGCAGATCAAGGTTGTTTTAAAATTTAGGTGACACGCCTCTTTCGCCTGCCAACCGCAAACAACGATTACCAGACGCGATCTTTAATAAAACACTTCTTAATTAAACAGGAAGATAAGAAGTAAGCCAATTTAATGACCCTAAAAGTTTCAAAGCGATTGACTATTAAATAGAGAAGAAATTTCAAATTTGCTTTTAATTCACATAAATCAAAATCATAGACATAGGCAAGTGCGAGCGAGATAGCATATGCACATTTGTTTGCGCAAAAACATAACAGTCAGCACGTGTACGAAGAGTGCGAACGCAAATACGAGCGATAGGCAAAATTATCGATATTTGGCTACAATTTCTATCCTATTTTAATATATAAACATGGTTTAAGTTAATACATATTTACGATTGTGTTAAAATATATGTATGTAGATATTAGTATGCATTGCAAAAAGCGATATGTATGAATGCCACTTTATAATTTTGCACCTTGACACCTCGACGACAGATCCTTTTACAACACTGAAATCTCTGAATTTATAATAATTATTATGTTTAATAATAAGCTAGTAAGCTCGCACATATGTTCAATAGGTTTTCATTTATTATCATTGTATTTATATGCTTAACAAATTCTGCAAAAAGAATCACAAATATTAAAGCATAGCATTTAAATTTAAATTGCGTGCGCAACGCAGCAGCGTTTAACAGCTGATTTCGATGATTAAGAAGAGTGGGAGAGAATATTTGGTGTTGCCGGACTTCAACAAGCTGAGCAAATTTTAGATAATGGCTACTCTTGGCATGAGCAACATCGATTTAAGCGATTTCGATTACGATTACGATTTACGATTTACTATTTTAATTAAATTAAATACAATTTATTCAATCGGACCACAAAATCATATTGCTGTCATAAGAACGATCAGTCGAAAATTAACTTTTTTGTTGTTTGAAAGATCTTGACCAAACTAATAGGATATGCATTTGAAATGGTCCAATATATCCTGATAAAATTTGGTCGAAATCGGACCACTATATCATATAGCTGCCATAGGAACGATCAGTCCAAAATCAAGTTTTGGTATGATAAACTTTTTTGTTGTTTGAGGTATCTCAACCAAACTAACAGAATACGCATTTGGGATGGTATTCTACATCCTGAACAAGTTTGGTTGAAATCTGATATCAAATAGCTGCCATAGGAACGAATTTTAAGATAAAGTACGAAAATTATTGTTGTTTTTAGAGATTAGTCAACCAAACTCACAGATTGAGAATTTGTAATTTGGTTTAAATCGGTTCACTAGATCACATAGATGTAGTACGAACAATTAGTCAAAAAACTAATGCCGCATCATCACACCTTCGGCATGCCTAACGTAGCGCACCTACGTATGACCTATCGGAGAGCCAGGGCGCAGGGTATTCTAAAGTCGAGCACACTCGACTGTAGCCGGCGCCCCCTTGTTTAAGAATAAGTTATTTATAATTTAATATTGCTTTTCACAAAATTAGATATCAGAAATTATGGGGCATGGAAATATTTTCGTCACTAGAATTTTACCTCGTAAAGAAGTTTTTTTTTTAAAAGATATCAGTCGTTTTTGAATTTGCCTGTACCATGCCTAGGTACCATAAAAAAAATTAGTAAAGTGAATAAGAACACATTAAATCATGCTGTGTCTGAAAAATCATGTCGGCGGTGGTTTGGTCGCATTAACGGTGGTGATTTTGAGCTCTAAGACAAGGAACGGCCGGGTCAAACCAAAAAGTCGAGGACGAAGAATTGGAATCATTGGGAGTCGACGAGTTGACAGTCAGCAAACTAAATTGATTCAAAAGCAATAAATCCGTAAATTTTGAAGAGAAGGTCAATTATTTCAAGGCTCCAATATTTTGCTAAAATATTAAGACCATAACATGGTATTTGTTTTACGGACCCAATGTAGCTAAAAAAGCTGATCTAGCCCTTTGTGTGTTGTTGTGGTTGTTGTTGTTGTTATTATTGTGTTGAAACGCCATCGGCATTTGCTTTTCAATAACAATTTTTTCCATGTACACCGAAGTGTGTATGCTCTTCTGTGTCAGTAGTAAGAGAGAGTTGCTTACCATTACAGATATTCCTGCGTGTCGACCGTTTATTGCTCTAAAAAAAAATGTGTTTGTTTTTCCGACCTTTTTACTTGTTAATAAGTGAGTGACTTGAGGTCTAATATTGTCGATATGATAGGTGTTTAGTGTTTGTAGAAATATACCTCAGTACCATGACCAAGATAATAATAATAAATTACTTTAAATTAAAGTACGTTGCAGAAAGACCCTAAAAGTTAATTCACTTGAATAAATTAAAGCCCGCAATCTTACAAGCAATAACAAACTGTCTGGCATCACTGGTTCCTTTTGCAATGCACAAATATTAAGGTCAACTCTCTTGTATGAAATATTATTTCAAATAATATATTTTTAGCTCTGGCGGCTGCGACACTTTGTTGCTGCTCTTCTATCAATTCTAAGTGAAATGTATATTTTCAGCTGACAAGTAATTTAGCAATTTTCGATACACCAAAAACAGTTTATTTCTGTAGTTTAACAATTGCACGTCTGCACGAGCACACGACGATACGATTCACATTGAACTCTTAACACATTATTCTTATACGTTAAAAAATACACGAAAAAAAATATCGAAAAATATTCAATTACAACACAAATAGCAACCCTAAATATGCACCGATCTTGCTGTAATCGCAATTATGAAATGAAATCACTACTTACTTTACTTTATAAAACATGCTAAAAATTATTCAAAATAAAAATCTATCAAAAATTAAAGTCTTTCGAAACTTATGTTTTTTGCTCAAAAATAATTTTTTTTTTTAAATTTTTATTCAAACCATTTCACCCTTCTTTGCTAATTTTCAATGGCCTATGCCCTTATAAAAAGTAAAAAATTAAATTAAGTTTGGAAAATCAATAAATCGTTAAAACATTACAAATATTTAAATCAATATTAAATGTTATTCAAAGACTGATTTAATAAAAATAAATTTTAATCAAGAAAAAGCTTTTTAAAGTCTGAAATATAAGTTTATTGGCTGTTTGCAGTTATATTGTTATTAAAAACAATTTGAAAGACTTTAAAGAAGAGCTGCCCAGCCTCATATACCGCGAGTATACACCAACCGACAAAAAAGACGCACTCTGCCATTTCAAGAATTTTCGCCATCTTTCGTCAGAGGATCCCTCAAATGTTATTCTATTCGTTTTTTTTTTGGTTGTTAATTAATCGATTTTACACAAAATCACATACATTTTGTTTTTATTTAACAATCACATAATTAGAAACAAACATTTTTTTAAAATTAAACTTTTGAATCGACTTTTAAGAAATTTGACCAGTTGTAAAAAAAATAAATAATAATAAAAAAAAGCTTTTTTGTTTCATACAAATAAAATGTTTTTTCCAATCATTTACACTATTTACTATTTACAGATTTTTATATCCTCAAACCATACTTTTGCTATAGTCTCCATTAATTCATCCACAGTTTTTGGCTTCCGCTTTTCTATTGCCGCACTCATAAGAGCCCAAAGATTATCTATGGGTCAGGCCTGTTACTTGGCTAATCTAAGGACTTAATGCCCAATTCCGCCTTTAAAGTTGTTGTCTGTCGTTTAAGAATAGTTAAAAGTACTTAAAACAAGTTTGATTAAGATATCTCTAGAAAGGGCAATCATTTTAATATTAATCCTTAATTATCGACCAATCGTTTCTATACATACATATATGATATAAATTAATGTATGTACCAACTTGCACGATATCATTAAATTTTTTAAATGCATTAAAAGGGAAAAATAAAAAAAACGATAGTTAAAATATATTTGAACGTCACAACCAAGACTCGAGAACCCACGACCTCTTACTCTCGAATTCAGGCCTATACATTCAGGCAGACAATTCAAATAAACGAAAAACATAAAATTCAACATTCACCGCCTGGTCTCGAACTCGGGTCTCATGTTTAGCATGCCGCTCACCTACCACTTCGACCACTGTGCCGGTTAGGCGGATGCTAGCTAACTCGATATGCATACATTCTGGCAGAGTAAATATAAAATGAATTAATTAATCATTTTAATTATATTTCCTTGCTGCCACAAAATTGTTAATATCTTCACTATTTATGAACCAATCTGGTTGAAAGTTGGTGATTAGTTGCTGAGCATGATCCTACACCCGTTAGCATTAAATTAAATTAAATTAACATTTAAAAATTTAACTTAAAACCCTAAATTAAAGGGGATATCAGTTTTTTCCAATTACGCCCTACACAGGGCGTGTCAAAATTTCAACATAAACAGGTATTGCCTGACCCTATGGCGAGTCTATATTCTAATTTTGGTGGTCCTAGCCCTTACCATATCTGAGATTCTTTTGTTTACACGGACAAGGGTAGATCGACTCGGCTGTTGAAGCTGATCAAGAATATATACTATATACAGAGTGGCCCACGAAAAAGTTGCCTTTTAAAATGTCTACAAAAATAACGGGTGGATATTTTTTACATATTTTTTTTATTGAATAGCCCCAACCTTGCGGCTTATTTGTGGAAGACCACTTCATTCATATGGCTGCCCCGGGAGGCCTTGCTTGTGGATGCATTGCCTTCTCCAAGACGACGTGCGGGTTTTCGGAGCCCCAAATGCGGCAATTCTGCTTATTGACGTAACCACCGAGGTGGAAGTGAGCTTTATCTGAAAAGATGATTTTTCGATAAAAATGATCATCTTCCACCACTCACCAATTTGGAAGTAAGTTTTCAGTATTTCCCAATTTTCTTCGAGCGTAAACTTAACCATTTCGTTAACCGCAAACCTTTAACTAAATATTTGACACTCTATCAATGTCATTCGAGCTGTCAACGTCAAAAAGCAACCGCAAAATGGGCCACCCTGTACTTGTGTCTGAGATGCTTCCTTCTGCCCGTTACATACTTTTAACAAACTTTATATACCCCAGTTCCACGGCGAACTGTTCGGTATCCAGCGGTTCCAATAAGGTTGAATTATCCGAGAAGACTTTAATTCGTGACCACTCAGATTCACCAAAATTTTTATTATCCTTCGCCCAATTTAAGCGAACTTTCTTCATTCGAAGATTTAGAAGTGGCTTTTTGACAAGTGTCCTTGCCATTAATCCCATCTTCTTTAGGCCACGCTGAATAGTTCGAGCCGAAATATACCTTGAATAACTTTGCTGCATGACATTTCAAAGTGGGCACCTAAGACGCTATCTTAACAGCATTTTAAAACGATCTTGGAGGCTCATAATAGCTCGATCTTTCCTTACACTTGTGCATTTTTTTCTGCCCAATCCTTCCTTCCGCTCCAGTCTCACGATATTTTTTAAAAATCGTCTCACTGAGCTTTCATTAAAGTTAATTTTATTCTCGATTTTATGAATTGACACATTTTGTTCAGCCAATGCAATAATTTTTGCTTTTTCAGACAGGGTCTGTTGCGTTCCTCTAGCAATAATTTTTAAAGAGCTCTAAGAATAAGATGAGCAAAATGTGCTTTTAGCAACTGAGACGCCGAAAATGACACGTAATTTGAAGAAAACAATCAGGGGGTCTCACAAAAATTAAAATTAAACGACTAGAATAACATTTGGGGAAACCCCGTGGTAGAGATGGCTAAAATGCATGACATTTCAAATTGTGGCTTTTTTTCCCCTGGGTGTATTCTTTTTCTCTGCCGGCGCACGCACAGTATAAACGTTTCAAGTGGCTTAGGCATGCGTCTTCGGTTTTTTTATCCGCTTCGGTCCGCTTTTTGTCACTTCCGCGAATCGCGCAGAGCGGGGAGCGACAGAAAAACAGAAACAGTGAGAGGCAAGAAATTAGAGAAAAATAAAAAGTGGGAAATTAAATTAGAAAATATTTAAAAAAAATATCGAGACTGCAGGCAATAACCGTTTTTCAGAACTGGTCACTTTCAGACTCTTCTATCGTTGCCATGGTCAAATGGAGAAGTAGAGAGGGTTGTGTTAGTTTGATAAAAACTAAATTGCGGAACCGTCTAGAAATATAGACGTTAAATGCTATTTTGACTATTAGGTAAATGTATATGTCAGGTGAACATTAGAATAATCATTTTCTTTATTAGAAGACATTTTCCACTTTCTTTAACTGCGCGATTGTAGATGGCGAATAAACTTGAGTGCACTGCTCTGTAGTAATTTTGTAATTGATTTACCCTCTTATATGCAACGTTTTACCAAAACTCCTTATACTAACTTCAGTTGCAAGGGATATTTAGTGTTCTCCGTCTCACGCAGTGACTCAGGGGTACACGACTGACAATCGCTTAGTGCGTAACTCTTCTCTCAATCTGCAGTCAAACTTTCTTTTGTCACGTACGTGTCACGTATGAACAGAATAGATTCGTTACAGTGACACTTACATTCTTAGACCCGACACGGCCATACTGACACTTACACGTCCTCGTGTACTATATAGTGTCGACAAACTTTACTCACATTATCCCATAAATTAATTAATAGGCATCATCTGATTATATTTTCTGTTTTCAATGCCTAACTTATGGTATTATTTCTTATTTCAATATATTTTCTCACTTTTAGCATTTTTTTGCTCAGTTATTCCTTTTAACATTTTCTTCATGCATAGTTAGATTTATCTTAACATTTTATTTAGTTTCATTTTAAAAATTTAAAATTCGACTCTAGTTATTATCCCTATGGTTACCCTTTGATTATGAGCATGGTTCCGTCAAGAGCGCCGCACGCCATGTTTCAACTTTCGTTTTTCACTTGTACTTGCCCAATGACGCGGGTATCTCAAATCTCAAAACCATATTTTCAAACTCTACATTTCAATCAAATATAACATGCAACAACTTTGCACAAACTATGCATCCGTAGGTTATTTCCATTCGAATTCACAAGCACCATCTTTATGGTCTTCCGCCATCCACAACCATTGCAACCAACCACAACACATGTGGAAAATTTTCATCACACAACAATCTTAACAAGTCTCAGGCGGGTATTCCAATTCACTCAAAATAAAAGCAACTGTCATCTTTCTCAGATTCTCATGGCAATATTTATACGTTCTCTTATTATGCAATGACTTCAGGATATATCCATCTCCTTCTTGAACTTCACTAACCAAAAATTGGCCTCTGAACTTTGCATCATTTGAATTGTCGCCGTTCTTTATTGTCAATGAAAAATTTTTCAACAAACTGCTGCTTTGTTTCTATCAAATCTGATTTTGTCGTAAGTATCTTTAACATCTTATTTGTCTACCTGTATCTCTATGTCTCACTGCGAAATCAAACCCAGAGGGCGTGCCTCTTTGCCGATTAGCAACTCCAGAGGACTTGCTTTGATTATATTACTAACTGTGCAATTTAATGCAAGTTGTACCTCTTTCAGAGCATCCTGCCAAGATCGGTGACTTGATAGAGATTCTTAAGCGTGCTCATTACGCGCGTAACTTTCCCGTTCACACGGCTTCCTCCTGTAACTATAAGGTTAAGTTTATAGGTTCCCACTAGTGCTCATAAGTCCTTGCGACATCGTCTGCCAATTCTTTAAAATTAAGTTTGTTAATAATATCAGTAATTTCAGAATCCTGTTTCTATTCGGGAGTAATTCAATCGCTGGAGATTTCTACTGAGCTTACACGCTTTTCAGGGACCTTACACTTTTCATTTTTTGTTGCCTTTTTATTATTTATTGTAGCATGACTAAAAGCAGTCAGTAAAATTAAATTTATTTAGGCAAATTAAACTAAGATTAAAATTAAAAAGTAATAAAATAAAATTAAATAAAGCTAATGATTAAAACTGAAATGAAGAAGAAGTTAAATTAAATAAATTTAAATTTAAGTTTATGTCTGGGGTAAGCAAGAGATTATAATTGATCCAACATTTGTTGCAAGGATTGGGGAAAACCCAGAAAAACCCAATCAAATCTATAGAAAATATTTAAGTTGTAATACAAACTCACGGAAGATCACTGATCCCAGGAGTCGGAGACAAGTGAGATCAGAGATTTACCGGAGGTGATTAAAAAGAGAAGCTTTAATAAGGTGGAGAGAGAGATTGTTTGATTTTAAGTGGTATAATTCATTGTAGTTAGAGCAGAGTACTCTAAAACGATTATGCAAAGGCTAGTCAGTAGTGCATGTAGGCAAAAATAATGGAGCGAAGTTCCTAGTTGCCCTAAAGGGGACATTGAAGCTAACCCGTCCTAGTAATGATGGAGAGCTAATATCGCCATTAATTAACTTATGAAGAAAGATAACTCCAAGAACTGTTCTACGGTGAGCAAGTGATGGGAAGATTGAGAAGCAGAAGTCTGCTTGAATAAGGTGGCAAAAGGAGATTTGGATTCCAAGCAAAATCCCGAAGTGCAAAAAGAAGAAATTGCTTCTGAATAGACTCAATTTGATCTTGATATATTTTGTGCTGAGGATTCCAAACACAAGAGCAATATTCAAGAATAGGTCGAACTAAGGAAGTGTATAATAGTTTTGTGACATACGGGTCATTAAATTCTTTAGACCAACGCTTTAGTGCCCTTTGCCTTATTAAAAATAAAAGAAATATGTAGGGTGAAACCTAATTTATTATCAAAGAGGACACCAAGATCTTCGACAGTCGATATGCGCTGCAAATTAACTTTATCGATCGAACATGTTCCCAAGTAAGGAGTTACCCTGTTTAAAGTCATAAACAGGCATTTATAAAAATTTAAGTTCAAGTGATTTGCAATGCACCAACTATGCATTGAGTTTAAATCATCTTGTAATAGCTTATGGTGTCCAGGCTCCTTATATGATAATATAAGTTTCACATCATCTGCATACATAGGTATGCGACAGTGTGATAAAGCGCATGGAAGATCATTAATAAAGAGATTAAAAAATAAGGGGCCTAGATGACTACCTTGAGGAACACCAGATGTGACCTGGACAGATTTTGAGGTGGCTGATCTGAGTAGTACTCTTTGGGTCCTATCAGAGAGGTAGGAAGAGATCCATTAAAGGAATGAAGGGGGGAAACCAATTCGGTCAAGCTTTAAGAAAAGAAGCTTATGGTTTACAGAGTCAAATGCTTTACTGAAGTCCGTGTATATGACATCAGTTTGCATTTTATTGAGGAAAGCCTCATTTACCAGGGAAGTGAACTCTAGTAAATTGGACGAAGTTGACCGACTCTTAACGAAACCATCTTGGGGAGGGGAGATAATCGACGTGCAGAGATGCAAAGAAGATGTAATTATTTTTTCGAAAAGCTTAGGGATTGCTGATAACTATGCAATTCCCCTGTAGTTTGAAATATCCGCTTTGCACCCTTTTTTGTGCAGAGGGACAATGAAGGATTCTTTCCATATTGCTGGAAAGACAGTTGACTGTAGGGATAGATTAAAAAGAGTTAATAAAGGGCTTACTAGGGAACTATAACACTATTTCAACACACAGCTAGGTATGTTGTCAGGGTTAGAAGAGTAAGAAGGTTTAAGTGTTTTAATTGAAGAGATTAGGCAACTATCGGTTATTGTAGGTAAAAGAAAAGAATTTGATGATGGAGGAGAATAAAAATAATAGTTGTTAGTAGGCGATATAGAGGAATAAGTAGATTGGAAAAAATCAGCGAAAAGATCGGACGCACCGAAATATTCGCTAACTTTATAATTGTTAAGGAAAAAATTATTAGGTAATGAGGAATTTCGACGCTTGGAGTTTACGAAGGAGTAGAATTGTTTAGGATCCCGCGCAAATTGATGCTTGCAACGAATGAGATATTTTTCATAACATTGAGAATTTTTAATAGTGAAATTAGCTTTAGCTTTTGAATATTTTAAAAAGTCCAAATTAGATCCAGTCAATCGGCTCAACCACAGGCGAAGATCTAGTGACAGTTGCACTAGACAAATCATTGACAAAAATAAGATCAAGAATCCTGTTAAGATAATTCGATGTTGAATTAATTTGAAAAACTGAAAGCTCAGTTTAACCGTCTAAGAAATCATGCTGAGCTGAGGGAACTAAGTAGTTCAAGTCATTAAAAAATTAATACAGGGGATGTTGGGCAGGTTAAAATCACCGACAACAATAAATATGTCTTTATCACGCACTAGGCTTGAAATTTCTTTTATGTGACTAAGATATCTCATAAAGATTTGAATTTTAGATGAAGGTGGTATATACGAGCAGGAAATATATAAGGCACATGACGGAAAAGTAACCTTTACAGCAACAAATTCTATATCGTCAGGCGTAAGAACGTTAATAATTTCTGAGTGAAAAGAGGATTTAACAGAATCAAGTACACCACCTCCTCGGCTATTATGTCGATCTCGTCAAAAGGTAGTAAAATTCGATAACATTATCTCATTATTAGATATGCTTGAATTAAGCCAAGTCTCTGAAAATGCGATGATGTCAAAATCAAAAGAAGAACTATTTAAATAAAGATTTTTAATTTAGACCTAAGACCTCGAAAATTCTGATATTGAATATTAATTTGGTCATGGTCTAGTTTTTTGGGGCATTAATAGGTGCAGCTTGGGTCGAAGTGCTAGGAGTTGGAAGACTATGGGAGTGGAACGTGGTCTATTTTTATACCCGTGCCCATTGAAAATGGTCAAAAAGGGTATAATGGGTTTGTGCAATGTATGTAACAGGCAGAAGGAAGCATCTCCGACCCTATAAAGTATATATATTCTTGATCAGTATCAATAGCCGAGTCGATTGAGCCATGTCCGTCTGTCTGTCCGTCTGTCCGTCAGCTTGAGTCAAAGGATCTCAGAGACTATAAAAGCTAGAGACTTCAAATTTGGTATGAAGGTTTCTGGATAGCGGGCGCAGATCAAGTTTGTTTTAAATTTTAGATGCCACGCCTCTTTCGCCTGCCAATCGCAAAAAACGATTATCAGACGCGATCTTTAATAAAACACTTCTTAATTAAACAGGAAGATAAGTAGTAAGCCAATTTAATGACCCTGAAAGTTTCAAAGCGATTGACTATTAAATAGAGAAGATATTTCAAATTTGCTTTTAATTCACATAAATCAAAATCATAGACATAGGCAAGTGCGAGCGAGATAGCATATGCACATTTGTTTGCGCAAAAACATAACAGTGAGCACGTGTACGAAGAGTGCGAACGCAAATACGAGCAATAGGCAAAATTATCGATATTTGGCTACAATTTCTATCCTATTTTAATATATTAACATGGTTTAAATTAATACATATTTACGATTGTTTTAAAATATATGTATGTAGATATTAGTATGCATTGCAAAAAGCGATATGTATAAATGCCACTTTATAATTTTGCACCTCGACACCTCGACGACAGATCATTTTACAACACTGAAATCTCTGAATTTATAATATTTATTATGTTTAATAATAAGCTAGTAAGCTCGCACATATGTTCAATAGGTTTTCATTTATTATTATTGTATTTATATGCTTAACAAATCCTGCAAAAAGAATCACAAGTATTAAAGCATTGCATGGGAGAGATTATTTGGTGTTGCCGGACTTCAACAAGCTGAGCAAATTTTAGATATGTCCCTACCAATTACAATATCAACTGTTAGATGCTTGTCTGATATTATCGGGAACGCTGCTCGAATAGCTCAACATTTCGCACCGGAGTCGAAACAAATAGGAAAGGTCTCACCTCGGTGTGTCAAACTCCCTTGGCTCAGACACAAAGCATTGATTACATTTCTTGTCAGTAACCGGTCCAGATTTTGTTGCATTACTTGTGCACCGATTTGCAAAATGTCGACGTCGGTAACAGATTATATTCTGCAAGTCTCGCTGCTGTTTATCATCCGATTCAGAATATTTAAATCTACAATCCGCCATTTCATGTCCTGGTTTCTTGCATAAGTGGCATACAATTTTAGCTCGTTTGTTTTCGCCGTTAGTGCCATCAGTATTTCCAGCGCAACGCTTTTTTTTTTTAAATGTAAATGCCTTCAGCTCCATTTGAAGTTGTCTTCTCGTTTGTACGTTTAAAGAAAACACCATTCGCTGCAAACGATTGTCGAAGTTGGCCATGTGTGCAAGCACAGTCGACACAGCTATTTCCTCTACACTCATGTTTCGCTATTTTGTTAATAACGACGTCACCAATGGTGCTGCAACGGGTAGATTCGAGTTGAATTGTTCTCCGTTGCCCTGCTTACGCTCGAGTAGAGTGTACGATTTGTTACTTGTTGTGAATCGTTGACACAAACGGATCAGAAAAGGAGTAACGAATCGTATCACTACTCGAGTCATGACTCGAGTTACTCGTTACGGACCGGGCAGGAGAGAGCAGCAGCAACCTCGCTGAAGTTTACCTATTGTGTCGATCTACCCAAATGTGCGAGCAAAAAAAAAAGGTCTACACTGAAAGAAATTATTGAGCAGCAGAATAATTATATTATAATAAACCACATTTTAAAAATCATAAAGTCATCAAACCTACTTTATCGTTTCACTCAGTGTACAAATTGCCGCGGCGCACACACAAGATGCGCCTTTGCTATGTTGTTATTGTTGATTTTTATGACGGTCATAAATGTGAAGGGTCGAAAATGCCTCGACTCGACTCGAGTCGTGTGTGCGACGTCGCTTGCCCCTACCCCGCCAACCCCCTGCGTGCTTACCGTTGCTAAACACACATTGCAATGTGAAGCATAAGCACTGCGAGCGTGCGTTTGGGTTATTAGTTTGTGTGATACGTTTGTGTGATTCGTTTGGGTGATACGTTTGGGTGATACGTTTGGGTGATTCGTTTGAGTCATTCATTTGTGTCATGCGATTGTGTCTGGCGTTTGTGTCATGCGTTTGTGTCATGCGTTTGTGTGATTCGTTTTGTTTGAGTCGCGCAAATTTTATATTTAGACGAGGCGAATGATAAAAAAATAATGATATTCAGTAAATAATAAAAACGCGACTGTTACTTTTCAGTGGTGAGACTTGACTAATCTTTCTTTATTAATCTGGGTTTAATGAAAGTTTACAAAATGCTTAGTTATAAATGCTGATTAGACTTATTCTATATGTGTATGTCTTATGCTCTACTTGGCTTGACATGTGTACTTATTGGGAAATTTGGTATTTCCTGTTGTGTCTGAATTTAAGAGTTCAATAACTGCAAATATTATGTGTTAGTTAGCATTTTCTGAATTACTAGGAATTTTAAGAGCTCGTTAATTGCAAATATTATAAATCATCTTATTTGGCATTTTACATCGTTTCCGTTGTTGCGAATAAAATTATTTGGAATTTCAGAAATGCTGCGTCTGTAGTTACTTGCTATCTAGAGAGTTTAACAACTCTTGTACTTTGTTGCTTATTGTATGTGTGTATGTGTGTGGTGTTGGTGGATTATACATAACTTCTCCCCACTTTAGATAAGAGTTCTCCTGAATTCGGTTTTGAAATTTAATTTTGATTTTCTTATGTTTTACAATCATGTATATTATGCTTACCATTACGACAATAATTATTAGTGTGTTACACGTATAATTTATGTTTTTGTGTGTTTTTAAATTCTTAATGTTTGCGCAATTGATTTTATATTTTACTAGAATGTTTTCAAAAGTTATTTGCTTAGTGAAATTTTGGATATGGTTTTCTTTCTTTTCATATAATGTTCTTATGTTTTCAAATTCGTAAGTGTTAGTGAAGTAATTGTTATCTATATTTATTGTGCAATTTGTAAAATGAATTAACATATTTCTTTTAAGGTTTATTTTGTTTTTATTACAATTTTGTTCAAATGTTTCATTTTTGATATTTTTTATTATTAAAGTTTCTTCATCTAATTCTATTATTTCGAATTCAATTTTATTAACCAATTGGCAATTTTTCTTATAAATACAGTATTTACTTTTTCTTAATTCCTTTAATTTCTTATTTATTTCATATGTGTAGGTTACATTATTATAAATGAATACCTGTTCTACTGCTTGGTCTATTTAAAAATTTTCATCGTTTGGTATTGGAACTATTTTTGTAATGTTTACTGATATAAACGTTTTAGGTATTTCTATTGCAAAAACTAAAAGATTATTTTGAAATAAAGCCGTTGCCAACTTTATTTGATTAAGCTTGTTAAAATGTATGTTATACTTAATTATTTCTTCGTTCGTCAAAATATTAGGATGTAATATATTATATCTTGTTGATGCTACATTGTCTTGTAGGTGTTCTATTTTGTTTTTTATTAATTGGATTTTTAGCAATTGATCATAGTAAAAATGTTCTTGCATTATGGAGTTTTCATGTTTATTTATTGAATTAACTTGTTTTTCTATCACTATTCTATCTGCTTTTATCAAATGTTGTATGTATTGAATTGTAACATTAAAATAAGTATTGATAAAAATCTGTTTGTTTTTCTCACTTTCTAATTCTTGTAAGTCGTCTTTGTAAGTTGTAAGATGTTTTTCAATTACTTTCCTATCTTCTTCGTCCATGGTACCAAATAGCCATCTTGCTGACTTTCCTATTATGTTAACTTATCCTCTTCGTTTTCTTATTTGATTTGAATATAGTGTATATAATTTGTTTCTAGCTTCCGTTAATTGTGTTTGTAGTAACTGTTTTTTTTCGATTTGTATCATGTGTATATTACTTTCAATACTTTGTAGAATTTTGTAAGTTTCTTCTAAATTGATGATATGTACTACGATGTCAGTTGATGTTACTATTTCTTGTGTCTTCATTCCAACCTGTGTAAATCCGTCTTGGTCAGTTATTTGTTGTACTGCCAGTGTTCCCGTTGTTGTTGTTAACATTGTCATTATTGTCAGAATCAGTATCCATAGTTTCTGTAAATTTATAAGGTCTTTTAATATTCGTCGGATCAATATTTTCTAACTGCGCTTTCTTATATTTTGGGGCTTCCTTGTGCCTAACTGCTTTATAATTCTTAATATAACCTGTTTTCCGTGTTTCCCTATAATCTTCTCTGTTTTTATTTAGTTTTTCTCTCATTTTTCTTTTTGCTTCGTCTATATTTTCTTTCACTCTTTCCAATTCTACCTTATTGTTTTGTATTTCTATTGGTGTAAATTTTGTTGATGAATGATATCTTTCGTTATAGTTTCTGATGCATTTTTGCATAATTTGCTTTATTGACAGGTTTTGTTTTTCTGTTTTGTATATAACTTTAAATTTCTCTGCAATTGAATTATGTAGTCTTTCAACATCCGCGTTTCCTGTATGACTGTTGGGCTTTGTAAGGTGTAATTCTATGCCTTCATTGTCTAATAATCCTTTGATTCTAATGGAGTTGAATTCATTGTCTGCTATGATTTTGTCCGGTTTTCCCATTTTGTAAAGTAGTCTTCTAATTGTTCTACTATCGTTATATGGTTTCTGTCATTAAGTGGGCTTGCTGTTGCAAATTTTGAAAATTTTTCTATTGTGGTCATAAAATAAGTATTTTTTATTACGTACGTGTCAATGTGTATAACTTGATTTTTATTTGTTGGGGTTTCTGTTTCGCAAAATTTATTTTTAATTGGTTTACGGTCGTACTTGATCTCTTTGCATACATCGCATTGATTAATTACTGTTTGTACTATTTCTAGTAGTTTAGGGAAATATATTCTGTTCTTTATCTGGTTATATGTTTCCTGCATACCTGAATGGATGCTTTCCTTGATATGGTAAAAACGCTATCTGTTTTACTACTTCTTTTTCCTCTTCTATCTTGAGCTCTTAATGTACATTTTATAAACTCTATTTGCTTGTCATTTGAATATAGTTTTATTAATTTTTCCTGTACTACATTATATTCGTGGTAAGATAGTTCTGAATAAATTCCTATTTTTCCTTTTTTTATATAATTTTTAAAAATTTCTCCCATTATTGGAAAATCATATTTTGCTATGAATATGATTCTTTTTCCATGTATTATTTTAATTTCCTCTGTTTTGTTTTCTGTTAGAATAATTTGTGTTTTGTATTTATTTACTATTTCTTCCTTGATAAAAAAAATGATCTTGTAAATTCTCTTCCGCCGAATGTACTGTTGCAATTGACATATTCTCTTCCATATTTGCTATCATATTAATGTCTGACATGCTTGTGTTATGTTCGTTTTTCTTATTTAACTCTATATCTTCTTCTGTATTTGTTTCCTCGATTCTACTCAAAAAATCTGCTACTCTATTTTGTTTGCCTTTTAGGTAATCAATGTTAAAATCGTATTCTCCTAATTTGAGCAACCACCTTTGGTGTCTTGGTGTTATGTCTTTTCCTTTGTATTTTGTATGTAAAAATTTTATTGGCTGATGATCTGTCAAAATTTTAAACTTTCGTCCGTATAAATATGGTCTAAAATAACCTACACTCTATATTATTGCTAAAAATTCCTTATCTGTGGCTGAATAATTTTTTTCATGTGTATTCAAAGTTCGTGATGCGAAACACACCGGATGACCTTCTTGAGAGAGAACGGCACCTATGGCGTAATTTGATGCATCTGTCGTAAGTGTAAATTTTTTCTCAAAGTCGGGGTATCTTAAAATCGGATGAGAACTAAATAATTGTTTTAATTTTTCGAAAGCTTCTATATATGCTGGGTTTTTTGCATTGATTTTTGCCTTTTTCTTTAAATATTTAGTAATAGGCTGTGCAACTTTAGCATAATCTTTAATAAATTTATGGTAGTATGAATATGTCCTAAGAATTCGGTTTCTTTTTTCATGAAGTTGCACTTATCAACTTGGATTTTTAAATTTTTTTCTTGCAAAATTTGAAATATTTCGTTTATTGCCTGTACATGTTCCTGCAACGATGTACTAAAGATGAGGATGTCATCTAAATATGCGACGCATTTTTTATTTATATGGTCGCGAAGAATTTCGTTCAACCCGAATGGCATTCTGATGAATTCGTACAACCCATGGAGTGTCACAAATGCTGTTTTCTTTCTATCTTCTTCCTTTACCATTATCTGATGGTAACCTTTGGCTAAGTCCAATGTAGTGAAATATTGGGCTCGTCCTAACTTGTCAAGTAGAGAATCAATATTTGGTAATGGAAATTTGTCATCTATTGTTATTTCGTTCAATTTTCTGTAATCTATTACTATTCTGAATTTTTTGTTTCCCGAATTATCTACTTTCTTTGGGATTACTATGAGGGGGCTTGAATAACGAGAATTACTTTTCTTGATTATTCCTTGTTCCTCCATTTCTTTGATTTGTTTCCTAACTTCCTCCTCATGTTTTGGGGGGTATCTATATAGTTTGGAATTTAACTGTTCTTCGGTAGTTGTTCGTATCTCGTGTTCTATTTCTGTCGTACTAGTAAGGTTGTCACCCTCTCTAAAAAATAACTTTGCGGATTTTTTTGATTATCTTTTGTTTTTCTTTTCTTTCTTCCGTATTTAGATGTCCCAGTTGTAAATTTTCGAACGTCGTGTCTGTTTGTTCTAATGTACCTATTTCTTCATATACGTACGGATTATTGATAAAGTAGCTTTCTTTTTGATTAAGTATTATTATTTTTCGTTCTAAATTAAAAAAAGTGTTTAAGTAGTTTCAGAGATCTATTCCTATTATGAAATTATACTTTCTACCTTTCAATGGTGCTATCTTCCATCTAATTCTAGCGTTTTTAGGTATATTAAACTCCCTTGGGGCTGTGGTATGTATTTCATAATTAATTACTTCTCTGCCTGTTATGGTGCTATATGGTATTGCCATATTGCCTCGTCATTGTGAGATCTAGTTAGTTCATAGTCATCGTTTGAATATTGGTTTTGTTCATAAATATATTCTGAAACAGTTCGTTCGTATTGATTGTCTTCGTATCTGTTTTGTGCTTCTACGTTGTCTATTTCCATTGGTACTTCCTGATTTGATCTAAAATTTCTACTCTGTCCGGAACCCGATCTTTGTTTCTGCGTCTGTTGGTTATTGTTGTTTTGGTGATAATTGTTATTCTGTCTACTCTGTCCTGTTTGATTACCTCTGAAAGGATTTTGTTGTCTTGGTGTCTATTGATACCTCTGTGGCATATTGTTTTGATTTGGTTGGTTCTGTTGACTGTAATTATTATTTTGTTATGGGAAACTATTCCTATTGTGATTATAATTATTATTTGCCTGACCCTGATTTGGTCTGCCTGTTTGATTATTCTCCTGTGAAGTCCTGTGCATTCTATTCTTCTTATATTGGTACCTGATACAACTATTTTCAAATCTCCTGCGTGTCACTATTTTTATTATCTACCCTAATTCTTTTTCTTCGTAAATTTTATCTAATAAGGTTCCCTGTGTTACTTCCTTTGCCGTATTTACTAGTAAACTTTCAACATTGCTTAAATCTATGAAATTATCATTCTTATGATATACAATAAGTTCATCCGTCTTATATTTAAGATTTTGTAGCTCGACCGCCAGTTCGCTCACCGTATTTACTTTTTGGTTGCAAATCCTTCGGTATATTTGGTGCGGCTCCGTATCTGGTCTATAACGTAGTTTTAATGTTGCCTTGATCATATCCCAATCGTCCGGGGCTGGTATGTTAATAACGACATCCTTCGCCTGTCCTTGAATAGTCTTGTAATAGATTGATCTGGTCGCTTCCTTCTTAATTTGGGGATCCACTATATTCTCTAGCAAGTGTTCCACACTGCTGAAGAATGAGTTGATGGTGATATTTCCTGTGCCAGTAAGATCGGTAAATGCCTGATGTTCTTCATCGTCCTGTCAATATGACCTGAGCTGTTGTTTTGTTGTAACTGCAGGTATGCTGTCTGAAGTTGCTCCAGTTGGCGATCTCTCAATGCGATCTGCTCCAACATATCGACTTGAGGCATCTGATTTCCTTCGTTAGCCATCCTTCTAGAATCGTGTTCTTGTTTACGGTGGTTTCTTCTTAATGCCAGTTTCTTACACTTTTGTTGTTAACTTGTTTTTAGTTACTTTGGTTTTAACTTATTTGTAGTTTAATTGTTGTATCACTGATTTGTAGTGGTTTTGGTACTAGCACTAATCCACTGATTCACTAGGAACTGATTTTTAATTCCTTAAGATATCAAACTGATTTGTATTTTGTTTTCCTCAATTAAACTTATTTTTAGTTTAATTTGTTGCGAGTAACTGATTTAGTTAATTTTTAACTGATTTTTAGTGTTTTTTTTTTATTCCGCCCGAATTATATGAATTTATTTATTTATTTCGGTTCCATCACTAGACGAGGCGAATGATAAAAAAATAATGATATTCAGTAAATAATAAAAACGCGACTGTTACTTTTCAGTGGTGAGACTTGACTAATCTTTCTTTATTAATCTGGGTTTAATGAAAGTTTACAAAATGCTTAATTATAAATGCTGATTAGACTTATTCTATATGTGTATGTCTTATTCTCTACTTGGCTTGACATGTGTACTTATTGGGAAATTTGGTATTTCCTGTTGTGTCTGAATTTAAGAGTTCAATAACTGCAAATATTATGTGTTAGTTAGCATTTTCTGAATTACTAGGCATTTTATTATTGAATTATTTGGCATTTTACATCGTTTCCGTTGTTGCGAATAAAATTATTTGGAATTTCAGAAATGCTGCGTCTGTAGTTACTTGCTATCTAGAGAGTACAACAACTCTTGTACTTTGTTGCTTATTGTATGTGTGTATGTGTGTGGTGTTGGTGGATTATACATAACTCGCATGGTCGTATAAATCGAAAGCGGCAGTCTGTCTTTAATTTGTCTCTTTGATTTTTTTTATTTATAGCCAAATAAAAGAGTGACACAAAATTAATTTTATATAATAAATATTTATTAATTTATATTAGTATTTGAGTTATTTTAGATATTATATATTTTATTTAATTAATGAATTAAAAGGAACTAAAAATTCGATAAATTAAGCCTATTAAAATTAAATGTAAATTTTTATTTTCTAGTACTTAGGTATTAAAATTTTGATAAAATGAGTTTAAAAACAAGTAAATCGTAATCGTAATCGTAATCGCTGAAATCGATGTTGCTCATGCCAAGAGTAGCCATTATCTAAAATTTGCTCAGCTTGTTGAAGTCCGGCAACACCAAATAATCTCTCCCATGCAATGCTTTAATACTTGTGATTCTTTTTGCAGGATTTGTTAAGCATATAAATACAATGATAATAAATGAAAACCTATTGAACATATTTGCGAGCTTACTAGCTTATTATTAAACATAATAATTATTATAAATTCAGAGATTTCAGTGTTGTAAAATGATCTGTCGTCGAGGTGTCGAGGTGCAAAATTATAAAGTGGCATTTATACATATCGCTTTTTGCAATGCATACTAATATCTACATACATATATTTTAACACAATCGTAAATATGTATTAATTTAAATCATGTTAATATATTAAAATAGGATAGAAATTGTAGCCAAATGATATCGATAATTTTGCCTATCGCTCGTATTTGCGCTCGCACTCTTCGTACACGTGCTCACTGTTATGTTTTTGCACAAACAAATGTGCATATGCTATCTCGCTCGCACTTGCCTATGTCTATGATTTTGATTTATGTGAATTAAAAGCAAATTTGAAATATCTTCTCTATTTAATAGTCAATCGCTTTGAAACTTTCAGGGTCATTAAATTGGCTTACTACTTATCTTCCTGTTTAATTAAGAAGTGTTTTATTAAAGATCGCGTCTGATAATCGTTTTTTGCGATTGGCAGGCGAAAGAGGCGTGGCATCTAAAATTTAAAACAAACTTGATCTGCGCCCGCTATCCAGCAACCTTCATACCAAATTTGAAGTCTCTAGCTTTTATAGTCTCTGAGATCCTTTGGCTCAAACACTCGGACAGACGGACAGACAGACGGACAGACAGACGGACAGACAGACGGACAGACAGACGGACAGACAGACGGACATGGCTCAATCGACTCGGCTATTGATGCTGATCAAGAATATATAAATTAAGTGAGGTGTGCTGGTCCAGCGTTGATTACGTAATTGTAGTCTTCTTATGACGATTACGTTGGAGGGTTTGACTTCACCCCCTTTTCTACTCACTGGCCTTGTGGCTCAGCAATGATCAGAAATATAACAAATTTTTTTACGGCAGTGTGCCGGAGTAATGTGGGTTTATTCTTGAAACGTCAATACAAAACTGAAACTGTATTACAAAATTGGATTAAAGCTAAACCTAAAAGTTGGGCGCATGAGTTACAGAGCTACAGCCGGCAAGCCGACTCAGCATAAGCGATAACGCAGATACTTGCAGCATAGTCAAGTATCAGGTTACCGATGCTGACCATTGTGGTCGGGGCGCTGAACTCATGCGTCAGCGGAATATGGTTGGAGTCAATGTGCAAATATTATTATTGTGCAAGATTCTTATACAAAGTATTTATGTGCAATCTTATGTGTTAACTACTCCCCCCTCAAGTTTATGACCGTCCTCGGACACTTTGTAGCTGTTGATGACCCTTTGTACCTCTCGCAAAGCCTGTTTCCTTTTCGTGATATGCCATATGGTGATTAAGCCACTTAGGATGATGCTGAGAGCAACGCCGACAATAGTCCACATATTGGATGAGTCGGCGGACGCCAACTCGTCTTTGAGTTCTTGGATGACACGAAGGTTATTATTGTTCATCCTATGAAGTTGAGGCATACTCAAAACTGGGTCATGACTGACGATGTTGAGTAGTGGTGACCCTGCTATGCCTGGCGCCTTATTTGATATCTCACGCTGGTTCACACATTTTGTGCCATTGATGGTTGCGGAGAAACGGAAGGTGACGAGGTGTGTTCCGTTCGTGGTTATCTCTGGGCCATCGTCTGTACTGACCCTTGCTGTGCTCTCGTTGATGATTATGATTCCATCATCCACTTGCAGGATAGGCTTCAGGTGGCTTGGTTGCGTGCGGCAGGAGGCAGCGCCGCTAGCATGCAGTGCTCGTGCACAGGTGTCTTGTGCCATTTCCTTACAAACGGATGCGAATGTTGTTGATACGCACTCGTTAACCGCTAGAACATCGTCTTTGCATTCGGCTACTGTGTCGTCTTGTAGTTGCAGCATGATATTTTGATGAGATACTGGGAAGATGGTGACCTTGGTACAAATGAACTTAATTCTTGGGTAGGCTATGAGTATATGAACCATGTTCTCGGACTGTAGGACTTTAATTTTTTATGCTTCAGTTAGGCTTACTATGGTAATCTCTACAGGGTGTTCATTTAAAATTGTCTTCAAATCTTCATGATTAAAAATAGTGGGATTTATTATGCCAGCCTTAGCTAATGTAATTGTGAGTATCAAGTTTGAGATTTGGTCTATTAACATTCTATTTCTCGCTAATAGAGTTTTATATAAATGCGGTGTATCAACTAGCTCATTCTTCTTTGCTTTAATTATTTCCTTTATAGCATCTGTGAGTTTATTGATTTGTTTCTGTGTTTCTGAATTAATCACTATTTGCCTATTGTTTGCATCAATTAACTTCGATTCGGACCACCTAACCTTCTCAAAATCGGCCGCATCTGGCGTGCCTGCTATTACCTTTAGTGCTGAGCCTAAAAAGTCTAGGCTCCTTGCCATTCTATGGTGCACTTTTACCACGGACAACAAATTTCTAATGTGTTCTACGTCGACATCTAATAACTTTCGCATATGCGATTGAGGGAATAATTCTGTTAATTTAGCGGTCTCATCTGTCATGATAGTGAACTCTGTCAAGTTGCTTGAATGCCTTAAATAGTCAATTTCTTCCCATACCAACACTTTCCCTTCTATTACCGGAATGTAGTTGGAGTGGGTGTAGTCGATAATCCGATAATGTGCTACTCCTAACAGTACCAGGGCCGCAAGTTTAAACCTGCGAAAGAATAGAGAAGGAGGGAGTAAGAACCATTGTGCGCTTAATTGTCAATCTTAGCCTATGCGATTTCTTCTTGTGTAAGTAAATGCTATTTAAGGTTGTCCTTATGGACCACCCTCCCTCTAATAAGAACAGACGTTCCTAGGTCTGCTTGGATCGCCTCCTCTGTGCAAAGGGGTTTTAACTTATTTCCCAATCTCTTATTGTTCTTTACGAACACTTTTTCGCCTACCTCAAAAACTCTATTTTGCCTATTTGGGTTGGATCTCTCTATGTTGTCACGTTGGGCTTTTGCGATTTTATTTTTAATTGTCTGCCTGAGCTCGTTAGACGCCGCATGAAGTACATCGATCGGGGTTTGGTCTGTGACCGAATGTACGGATCGGTTGTAGGCTACTGTTGCCCTCAGAATCAGCTCAACTGTATCATCAGACATTTTGTCAAGTTTAAAAGATCTAGCTATGTCTGCAAGAGTGCCATGAAAGCGCTCTACTTGCCCATTGGAACAACTGTGAAGAGGCGGTGCATTCACAATGTCTATGTTATATCCGTTCTTTAAAAGCGTTCTTATTGTCTCTGAATTAAAGGCGGCTTCGTTGTCGCAATAAATTGTTTTCGTTTGAGGAAACAAGTTTAGAAGTTGAATAATGGTCATTTTCACATCCATTATGGTACGAGACGCGAGCGGTTGTACAACGGCAAATTTCGAGAACTTGTCAATACAAGTTAAGAAAGATTTTTTGTCCGTTGAGAAAATGTCAATGTGGAACATTTCTCCAGCATATGACGGAATTGGCGTTTCCCCAAGCATCTGTTTCTTTGGGTGCCTGTCATGTTTTGCTATTGTACATGTTTTGCAATTTATTACCACTTCGTTGGTCAACTTCGCCATTTTCGGAAAATAATAATCACGAAGGATTTGTTTTATATTTTCCTGAGCGGCCCTATGTGCGCGATTGTGTTCAGTGGTGATAATTTCAATTTGCTCACCTTTGTCCGTAATGTCTACAACCAAATTCTTACAATGCCAGAATTTTGTTGCCGGAAAATTTAACACTAAATCGTGTTGTATACTGGCTAACGTTGGCAAGTCGCAGTAAATCGCGTTTACTGAGTTGGTGTTAACTAGTGGTTTGATTATTTCGAATATGTTGCTTTTATTAGTGAAACTTATTACGTGTCGGATTTTCCTGCCGAAAAGTATGATTTCTCTTTTTAGGGGAAATTTGGCCTCTTCGAGAACAAACTGGTTTTTGAAACAATTTAATCAACCGTGTAGGTTAACGACAGTTCGCTGTGAATCGTCGCAGCGTCTGATTGAATTTCATTTTCTAAGTTATTTACATTCTGCCGGGACAGGGCATCTGCCACGAAGTTTTCTTTTCCGGGCTTATAGAACACTTTTGTGTTGTGTTCATCAATGAATGATTTCCACCTTTTAATTTTCGCATTTGTGTTTCTGTCGGAGACAGCGAAGGTAAGGTGTTGGTGGTCTGTAAAGATGTTGATTTCTTTTGACCCATACAGGTAATTTTGCAATTTACCTAAAGCCCATACAATGGCTAACAACTCCCTTTCATTTGTGGCATAGTGCGTCTCACTTTGCTTTAGTGTTCGCGAAATCATGGTGATTGGTTTTCCTCCTTGGGAAAGAACCGCACCGATGCCGTGCATGGAAGCGTCGGTGGTTAAATCGAACGGTTGTTTAAAATCCGCGTACATGAGGATAACATCTTCGGATGCCAGGATGTTCTTCAGATTCTCGAAGGCGTTTCGTTGAATTTCATTAAATTCAATTTCTATCTTCTTGGACATATGCTTACTAACCGACCCATTTTCTCCCTTGAGTATGTTGGTCAAACGCCTTGCTATTGCGGCAAAGTCCTTAATGAACCCTCTGTAATAACTAGCTAAGCCAAGGAATGATCGTAAACTAAATAAGTTTTTAGGTTCAATATATTCCTGTATGGCCCTAACCTTTTCTGGATCAGTTTTTGCCCCATTTCTGGTTACTACAAAGCCCAAGAATTCGACGCTTTCTTTAAAAAACTTCGTTTTTTCTTGTGCTACCCTCATATTGGCATCGCTTAAGCATTTCAAAATTGTGTCAATATGTTTTACATGGTCGGTTTCGTTTTCGGAAAAGATTATTACGTCATCGACGTAAACATAACATATCTTTCCTATATGTTCCCTCAGGATGTCGTCAAAAAAGCTCCCCGCATTCTTCAAACCGAAGCGTAGGCGGCAAAACTCATACTTTCCGCCGTTTACCGAGAACGACGTTTTTTCACGGTCTTGTTCTGCTAGGTAAATCTGATGGTACCCCGACTTTAAGTCCAGGGTTGTGAAAAACTTTGCCTTTCCTAGATTCGCTAGGATCATTGGGATGCTCGGCATCGGGTATCGATCGGCTATAGTTCGCTCATTTAGCTTCCTAAAGTCAATTACTAACCGTTTCTTTTTATTACCACTGTTATCGACTCCTTTTTTGTCGACGACCCATATGGTGCGAATCGTGGCAATGACTGAAGTATTAAAGGGTAATGCCTCGTTAGAGGTCGAAAACGCCTTTGACCTTTGCAATATCACGCCTTTGAATTCCTCTTTAACGGACATGGGCACTACTATATCATTAACATCTATGAAGTTTACACTGTGACAGTAATGGAAATTCAATTGCTCTGTTTTATTTTGGTATTTCATAACTTTATTTTTTAAGTCCAATACCGCTCCTGCTTTGTCTAACGAGTCAAAGCCTAAAATGGCATCAAATAGACTTAGTGTGTCAAGCATAAAAAATGGTGAGGTTTGGCCAAACATTTTTAAAAGGCATTTATTTGTTATTTTGCTCGAACCATGTACCGAGCTTACAATGAAGGGTCTTTCGACTTGAATTACTTTTTTTAGCTCCTTTATGGGCTTAACTTAATTTTTTGCCGCCCCTGTATCTACTAGTATTTTTAAAGTTCTCCCACCCAACGGTCGTTTGATATACGGCAGTCGGGATCGTTCCCTAAATAATGTAGTGAGTCATCGTCCCCTAGCGACTGAGCGTCTTCCTCAATCTCAATTACAGCAGCATCTGCTGCGTTTTCATATCTAGGAGCCTCAGCATTGGGGGCACTCTGAACAACATTGTGCAGCTTTTGACGCCTTGGTCCTGTCATTCTCTCGGACGAGTTTGGTCTCTTTTGGGCCTGCTCGACGTTATTTTGAGGTTTAGAGAAATTAGTACGGTGTCTAAACTTAGACGAAGAGTCAACTTCCATTGGCTCCGGTGGTTGTTCCTGTTCATCTCTCTTGCCTTTCTCTTGGTAACTGTTATTTTGTTGTTTCTTGTCAAAATGGGGGTTTTTTTCCCCGCCCCGTTCGTCCCTATTATGCTTTCCCTGTTTTACGTGGGGACGATTTTTATGGTCCTCCCTTGCATGTTCTCTCTCTGCGACGGCTTTCGCGTATGAAGCCGAAAACATGCTACGCTCAATGCTAGCTTCTGCTTCTCTAGCCAACGCTAAAGCGGATGCTAGATCCCTGGGCTGAGCCGGGAAGACAATGGCCTTAAGTGACTTTCTAAGTACTGAGATGAAGGCGTGAAGCGCATCAGCCCTGACCTCATCGTTAAGAAGCGTTGCTTGTACTGACTCATGTGTCATTATGATTTTGTTAGTAACAAGAGTTAATTTCCTCTCAACTTCGTCGTAATATTCCATTAGGGTCAAGTCACCTTGTCTAACCATTTCGAGGCCTTGCCTCAGAAGTCGTAGAGAAGTTTTGTCAGCATAGGAGCAATCTAGTCTAGCTATGATTGCATCAAAATTCAAGACAGTATTGTGTGATACTAATACCGCTCTGGCTGCTCCTCTAACTTTATTTCTAATAATTGTTACCGCTTGGTAATGCTTGCAACTACCATCAAAGGGTTTAAACAACTCGTAAGCATCGACGGCTGATTGCCTCCATGCAACATACTCGTCTGACCCGCCGTTAAATTCTGGGACCGATTTTATTATGTCCAATGGAATATCACAACTGATCTGTGGGCTTACAGAAATTCTTTGGTAGGGTTCAACTTGTGGTGTTTCGATGCACAAGCTATTTACCCGCGCGCTCATAGCGTTAAGCTGAGTTTGGAACCTTTGTTCTTGCTGCGCCAACACTTCTCTAACAGCAGATTCTATTATTGCTTGCACCTGGTTTGCGCCCATGGTGGAGTTCAGTTGGTTCTGTGTCTGGCTAATATTAGACTCTAGGTTTGGGACCTGGCTAGAGATCGTTTGGTTGTGTACCTGGCTGATATGGGGCTCTAGGTTTGGGACTTGGCTATTGTTGTCTTCTGTGTCCCAGTCACTGTCACTATCTCGCTCGGTTTTTATGTCTTTTAACGCGTCTAACCAACTCATATGATCATGTGCATAAAACAAATTCTTAGCAGCGTTTTCACGCAACGGCTTGGAACTTGTTTTAGAAAAAGAATCAAATAGTTGAACCGCATAAATATGATACACAACATAAATTTGGAAAGATCTTTGATTTGGTGTGGCTTTTTTCTTGTCGATTGTATTTTTACCGACACATTCACAATTACATACACTTGCAGTTAATTTAAATTTTGATGTGCGATTTAAAGAAGCAATTTTAAATAAACTTACATAGTGTGGGGATTAGAGTAAGCCTAACTCTAACTAATGTGGGAATCTTTTATGTTGGGCGCCAATTAAGTGAGGTGTGCTGGTCCAGCGATGAACTAGGCGTTGAAGGCAGGTCCAGCGTTGATTACGTAATTGTAGTCTTCTTATGACGATTACGTTGGAGGGTTTGACTTCACCCCCTTTTCTACTCACTGGCCTTGTGGCTCAGCAATGATCAGAAATATAACAAATTTATTTACGGCAGTGTGCCGGAGTAATGTGGGTTTATTCTTGAAACGTCAATACAAAACTGAAACTGTATTACAAAATTGGATTAAAGCTAAACCTAAAAGTTGGGCGCATGAGCTACAGAGCTACAGCCGGCAAGCCGACTCAGCATAAGCGATAACGCAGATACTTGCAGCATAGTCAAGTATCAGGTTACCGATGCTGACCATTGTGGTCGAGGCGCTGAACTCATGCGTCAGCGGAATATGGTTGGAGTCAATGTGCAAATATTATTATTGTGCAAGATTCTTATACAAAGTATTTATGTGCAATCTTATGTGTTCTTCCTTCTGCCTGTTACATAAATTGCACAAAACCATTATACCCTTTTTGACCATTTTCAATGGGCACGGGTATAACAACAAACTATCAATTATACATTTTTGTCAGTCAGTCAGCGAAGATATAGGTGAAATTGCAATTTTAAATTAAAACATTGCTCAAAATATAAATCAAATATGCTTCACATTGCAATGTGTGTTTAGCAACGGTAGGCACGCAGGGGGTTGGCGGGGTAGGGGCAAGCGACGTCGCACACACGACTCGAGTCGAGTCGAGGCATTTTCGACCCTTTTCATTTATGACCGTCATAAAAATTAACAACAACAACATAGCAAAGGCGCATCTTGTGTGTGCGCCGCGGCAATTTGTACACTGAGTGAAACGATAAAGAAGGTTTGAGGACTTTATGATTTTTAAAATGTGGTTTATTATAATATAATTATTCTGCTGCTCAATAATTTCTTTCAGTGCAGACCTTTTTTTTTGCTCGGACATTTGGGTAGATCGACACAGTTAGGTAGACTTCAGCGAGGTTGCTGCTGCTCTCTCTTGCCCGCTCCGTCGCGAACATTTTAAAAACGAGTAACTCGAGTCATGACTCGAGTAGTGATACGATTCGTTACTCCTTTTCTGTTCCGTTTGTGTCAACGATTCACAACAAGTAACAAAACACATCGGTCACAAGTAGATATTCGAGTCTGAGCGAAAACTGTTTACTCGTTGCAGCTCTCGGTCCGAGATATGTGGGGCAATTTTTTTTTTTATTAATTTTGTAAACTTGTGTATCCAATCACTAGTAAATTCACCAATACCCAATCACTAGTGAATTCATCAATATATCATCACTAGTGAATTTACCAAAAACCAATCACTAGTAATTTTTGAAGTCAACAAAAATGTTCACTCTAAATCTTAATTTTCGATCTATCGTTTCTACGGCAGCACAGTGGATCCGCTTGTTTTGAGATGCGGCTGCGCCAGTTATCAGTTTGAGGAGTCCCGTGGGGTAATTTCCATAAATTAATAAACGAATTCAGTTGGTTGGTTTACAAGATTTATTTGGTAGTTTTTAATGAAGACCTTTCGGGTTGTACAATTGAGAATAGACTCTCCTCCTAACTGAGTATGCAAAACATATATAGGGCTCGGAATCCAGCAGTTGCTGTAGATTCCGAGAATTCTGTGGGCGAAAGAGGACGGTGTCAGCGATTTCGCAATCGCTGAGTGGGTCCCCGGTGGTCTGCACGAGTAGCGTAGTCAGCATTTAGACAGGATGTCTAAATGTGTCAAACGTACTAGTGCAAACGCTGCGGTTTGGGAGGAGGAGAAGTGAGGGGTACCGAGTAGGTAACTCCTCCCCCCTGGAATGAAGTGAGGGCCATAACGATGGTATGTCCTGAACTGAGTTGGTAGGTAATATTTCGGGAGTAAAGGTAGTGCTCCTCTTTCCAAAATATAATGTTAGAAATATCAAGATCGCCGAAATGAAGAGCAATGTGTAGACCGCTGTGAGGTGATTGGAGGTCAGCTTGGTGATCCTTAAGATCCTCTCTTGACTGTGTTTGTTTTCCAAATGTAATTTCTCCGGATTGATTTCCTCAATTGTGCTGTTAATTTTTAGTTCTCTCAATAATGGAATTGCTACCCCAATTTTTTCCTGTTGTACTAGGTCAATATCGTCATATCTCAGTTTGCTAATTGTGATTGTGCAGTTACTGTAGGTTAGTTAGGCTGATCCGTTGATGATGAGTGGTTGGTGGCAATCTGCAGATATCGTGGTATTTTTTCCGTTGAAGATGAAGATAAATCCTCTTATCGGCTCGAATATTTGCTCAAATGTGCCGACTTCGGTTATGTCGCAGGTAGCTAATTCTCCATTCAAAATTCCTTTAAGGCAGGTAATGTCCCACGTGGCGCCCTCTATATCTTGTGTTTTGTATATATACTCATTATGAATAAATGTACATTTATTGGAATTTTTAGAAATTTCGAGCTGTTTAACGGTAAAGGAATAATGTTGGCAAAGTTGTACATTGTTTGTTCAAAGATAGTAATTTTTACATGAAAAATAATGTTTGTATCGTTGACTGAAGTAGTCATTTCCAAAAGATTATACAAATGTTCGTTTGTTTTTATCGGCATGTTTTGTTTAGCAAAGATCTGTTCAATTCTGGTAATTTCCTCAGAAGAGAGGATAAATTTCGGTATAATATTTAATTTAGTTAACAATATGCTCTCAAGTATGCTGTTTAAATGATTGTATAGAACATCGATATTTTAGCTTATTATATTAATATATTGTAACATGTGGATCTCATTATGCTCAACACTTAGTTTTTTGAACATTTCGTTTTTATAATTTCTTAAGAATAGGTTTATTATTTCTTGTTCCTGATTAATATGTTCAGTGATATTTTGGAATCTGATGAATGTCTCTTGGTTTTCCACATTAAATTCTTGTACGTTATTTGCTAATTCTATAATGTTTTCCTGGACCGTTCTAACGTCTTTGTTAATTTTGTCTGAGTCTCCCGCGTCCATGTTTCCCGTAATTTGTTTTACAATGGTCCCTAGGTACTCGATTTCTTTTCTAAAAAATTCAGATTTTTCTGGTTGGAGTTTTAAATTTGCTCTGTTTAATCTTTTGAATACTAACTTTAGGTCGTTGACGTGTTCTTGGAGTGATGATGAAAAAACTATAATGTCGTCGAGATAGATTAGACCACAATTACCGTTGAGGTCTGCCGAAATGTTGTCCATCACTCTTTGGAAGGTGGCCGGGGCGTTGGAAAGCCCGAAAGGCATTCTCACAAATTCGAAATGTCCTCCTATTGCCGAAAAGGCAGTTTTGCTAATATCTTTTGGATCCATCTCAACTTGGTGGTATCCGCTTGCTAAGTCTAATGCTGTAAAATATTTAGCTCTGCCTATCCTGTCTAGGACGTCGTTGATGTTTGGCATCGGATATTTATCTTTAATGGTTTTTTCGTTTATTTTTCTATTATCAATCACTAATCTCCACTTTTTTTTATTTGAAGCGTCATGCTTTTTTGACACTAGGAAAATTGGTGCGCTCCAGGGCGAGTGGCTGTGTCTGATAATATCTTGTTCTAAAAGTTTGGCGATTTGTCTTTGTATTTCTTGTCTTTCTGGCTGTATCGGAACGGTTTTGTATGTAATGGAATTTCGTCCGTAGTTTGTATTCTGTGTTTCACTAGGTTAGTGAAGGTCAGGTTATCTCCCTCTTGGTGGAAAAGTTTCGGAAATTTTCTGCAAAGGTTTTTTAAGGCTGTTAACGCTTCTGCACTTAAATGGTTTGTCCGTAGTTGTGTCAGAATATCGGTTTTGTTTTTTGGCTCGTTACTACAACTTCGGAAATAGCATTTATCTCAATGTAGTCGTTTTCGGTGTATTTCTCGACTTGTAATTCTACGTCGAGGCACAATTTCTGTTTATCTTGTAAAAAATTAACTACTTCCATGAAACTAGCGTTATTTCTGGCTTGGTACAATCCTCCTGATATGATGACATTTTCGAAAATTTGTGTTGTTTTGCACCAAAATGCGCCGTTGGCGATGCTAACGGGTAACTTCACTACGTTTTTGGAGGTTTCGTCTAGAATGTGGAGTTCTAAAGTTGTGTTTGTTTCTATGCACATCCTAATATTGGAACGTTGGGTATCCAGTGTTAACTCTGAAATATTGACTATGGCCTTTAATTGTAAGATATTCCGATTAATCCATCGAAGTATGGATGGAATTGAAATAAGATTAGTTGATAACGTGTGTTATCTGAAAATTCTTTAAACAAAGGTAGTACTGTCTTCTGATGTAGATTATGTACGTTGAGTACTGTTTTAATTGAAATTGGACTTGATAAGTTGATTTGGTCTGAATCGTTGACATATTTGGGGTCAATGAATGACAAGGTTGCCCCTGTATCTACTAAAAATTTCAAAGGGTGTCCGGGTTTTAGATGGATTACAACGTAAGGTAAGGGTGACCCTGGCTTTTCTTTCACTAAGTATCCTGTTTGTCTTTCGAGGCACTTCGTGGAAAATTTAAGTCTTCATCTATATTGTGGAGTTGAGGACTCTGCGCAAATTCGGTAGAAGTGTGTTCAATGTTATGAACGGAGCCTCTGGTCTTGTTAAAGTTCGAGTTCTCTAGTCTTTTCTGTCCGTTGTGACGGTTAGTTTGTTGTTCTTTTGGCATAATTGCCGGTACGTTATTCTTTTTATGTTGGTAGTTGTCCTTTTTCGTCAGGGGCGTACTGTCGATAGTCCCTCTTTTTCTCATAGTCTCTTGGCTTATAGGCATTATCTTGATTGCCCTGGTATCCTCTTTGCTGTCCGTTTGACTGACTACTCTGTCCTCTGAAAGTAGATATCCCTTTTTTTAATGGCCCATTCGTAGGCTTCTTGAAGATTGGTAAATCTCATTGATCTCACTGCTAGCCCGAGTGGGCCTTTGATTTCTGTCAAAAACGTAGTTAGACAGGTATCGGCGAAAAAATCTTTCTTGGTCCTGATAGATATCGGGTCGCCCCCTTTAAAATCAACTAGTTTGAAGAAAGTCGATCTGATTTCGTAGATTTTTTCGAATAAGACTTGTATTGAGTACTGTCCATATGCGAGGTTTTGTAATTCGGTCAGGAGGGCTTGATCATCCCGTTTGTCGGAACAATGCAGGATTAATGTCTCCTTTATTTCGACCCAATTAAGGCCGGCACCAGTTGCGTGAACCGCATCATCAGCCTTGCCTTCTAACTTTTGCCTAATCGCCCTCAATAGCATTTGCCCGGTTTTGTCCCTTCCCCTGATAAGGAGGAGGATTTCTTCAACGTTGTTGATAAAGTCGCTTAGTTTTTTCGGGGTGCCGTCATAGGGAGGCAAGAAACGAATCACATCCGGAATCCTGAGCGAAGCAACTAAGTCCATATTGTTGATTGGGACTGAAGCTTGGCTCGGCGGAGGAGAACTAGCTGAGGAATTCTTCGATGATATTGAAGGTATTCTCCTAACAGTCTATAGTTGTTGGTCTGTCTCTTCCCTAATGTCCGTCAAGCTCGTACTAGCCCTTATTCTACTCCTACTATTTGGGATAAGTTTCTTCACTTTCCCAATAGCAGACATCTAATCTTTTCAGTTAATTGGTTGATCTAAGGCTTGATTTTTGAATTGATAACTTGGTGTATATATATATGTTTGTGTAGAATTGTGTGAATGTACTTATTATTAAACAATATTAGTGTTTGTGTACGTGTATGTGTTGAAACTTATTTTTAACTTAATTTGTTATTCGATGTAGTTGGTGTGTTGGTTCTGGAACGTGAAGTAGACTTGCTACTGTCTGAAATTAAAGATTGTGTGAATGTATGTGTTTATGAATGTATTTTCTTTTGTATTTACTGTATACTTGCAGTCGATTTTTATGCTGCGCCCTGCAGGTGTCCCTTCAAATTAGTGCGAACTGCAACTAAGATGAAATGAAACATTAGAATCGATAAGTATTGTGTTTTCTTTTTGTTCTGCCGACAATTTTAGACTGCGCACTGCAGTTGTCTCCTCGTGTCCCTGCGTCCTGCAGTTGACCGAAATAAAACATAGTTTCAGACATAAAAATTGATAGGCATTATATTTAGTTGTTGACTAAAAATTTTGTATATTATTTATTTAATTTATTCTTTATAATTCACCACGTTGCCTCTCGTTTTCATGTTGATTGATTATACTTTTGCATGTTCGTTCGGAACTGTGACGTGATACCAAGGTTTGAACACACTTGTTCGTGTTGGCCGCGGCACTGTTCGTTACGTTAAAAAGGTTGCACTGCTCACGATTGGCACTTAGTGAATTTATACGGTGTTCGTTTTATTTGTCCGATTAGTCTTGCAACGTAAGTCAAGATTTGAACGGACATGTTCGTTCGCATTTGGCCGCTGCGATTGAGTTGGATCGAACATAGAATAACTTGCACCGAACTTGTAATTATATTTGTGTGTTTGATGCGGCTCGACACACATGCTCGATATGTACTGTGCCGTCGTACCAAGGTATGAATCGAACTTGTTCGTTTGCGTTGGTCGTAGCGACTGTGTTGAATCGAACATGGTGTGATTTGCACTTGAACTTGATAATTTTAATTGTGTGTGTGTTTTTTTGTATGTATGATTGAACTGTGAAAATTTTAGCTTTTACTTTTACACATTTAAATTTGTTTAACTTTACAATGCAGTGTTTTCTGCGTGTACCTTAGCACCACCAACTGTCTCACTTCACTTTCCATGCCTTTTTGCACATAGTTGTTGTTAAAATAATTCACTTTTATGTAATCATTTTCTTTTTGACTTAAACTTAACTTAAAAGATTAACAATAATACTATCATGTTTGGATCCGTCGCTGGAGAGTTCAGGAGCTTTTTCTGGTTCGAAGATGCGGCTGCGCCAGTTATCAGTTTGAGGAGTCCCGTGGGGTAATTTCCATAAATTAATAAACGAATTCAGTTGGTTGGTTTACAAGATTTATTTGGTAGTTTTTAATGAAGACCTTTCGGGTTGTACAATTGAGAATAGACTCTCCTCCTAACTGAGTATGCAAAACATATATAGGGCTCGGAATCCAGCAGTTGCTGTAGATTCCGAGAATTCTGTGGGCGAAAGAGGACGGTGTCAGCGATTTCGCAATCGCTGAGTGGGTCCCCGGTGGTCTGCACGAGTAGCGTAGTCAGCATTTAGACAGGATGTCTAAATGTGTCAAACGTACTAGTGCAAACGCTGCGGTTTGGGAGGAGGAGAAGTGAGGGGTACCGAGTAGGTAACTCGTGCGTTTGTGTTATTCGTTTGTGTGATACGTTTGGGTGATACGTTTGTGTGATACGTTTGTGTGATACGTTTGTGTGATACGTTTGGGTGATTCGTTTGAGTCATTCATATGTGTCATGATGCGTTTGTGTGATTTGTTTTGTTTGAGTCGCGCATGCTCGTATAAATCGAAAGCGGCAGTCTGTCTTTGATTTGTCTCTTTGATTTATTTTATTTATAGCCAAATAAAAAGAGTGACACGAAATTAATTTTATAAAATAAAGATTTATTAATTTATATTAGTATTTGAGTTATTTTAGATATTATATATTTTATTTAATTAATAAATTAAAAGGAACTAAAAATTTGATAAATTAAGCCTATTAAAATTAAATGTAAATTTTTATTTTCTAGTACTTAGGTATTACAATTTTGATAAAATGAGTTTAAAAACAACAAACTATCAATTTTAATATTCGTCAGTCAGTCAGCGATGATATATGTGGAATTGCAATTTAAATTAAGACATTGCTCAAAATATAAATCAAATATGCTTCACATTGCAATGTGTGTTTAACAGCGGTAGGTACGCAGGGGGTTGGCGGGGTCGGGGCAGGCGACGTCGCACACAAGACTCGAGGCATTTTCGACCCTTTTCATTTATGACCGTCATAAAAATTAACAACAACAACATAGCAAAGGCGCATCTTGTGTGTGCGCCGCGGCAATTTGTACACTGAGTAAAACAATAAAGTAGGTTTGAGGACTTCATGATTTTTAAAATGTGGTTTATTATAATATAATTACTCTGCTGCTCAATAATTTCTTTCAGTGCAGACCTTTTTTTTTTGCTCGCACATTTGGGTAGATCGACACAGTTAGGTAGACTTCAGCGAGGTTGCTGCTGCTCTCTCTTGCCCGCTCCGTCGCGAACATTTTAAAAACGAGTAACTCGAGTCATGACTCGAGTACTGATACGATTCGTTACTCCTTTTCTGTTCCGTTTGTGTCAACGATTCACAACAAGTAACAAAACACATCGGTCACAAGTAGATATTCGAGTCTGAGCGAAAACTGTTTACTCGTTGCAGCTCTCGGTCCGAGATGTGTGGGGCAATTTTTTTTTTTATTAATTTTGTAAACTTGTGTATCCAATCACTAGTAAATTCACCAATACCCAATCACTAGTGAATTCATCAATATATCATCACTAGTGAATTCACCAAAAACCAATCACTAGTAATTTTTGAAGTCAACAAAAATGTTCACTCTAAATCTTAATTTTCGATATATCGTTCCTACGGCAGCACAGTGGATCCGCTTGTATTGAGGCGCGGCCAAAAATACTTCCAGTAGTAGTAGAGTGCTGAAATTTTCACTAAAGCTCTTAAAAATTATATAAAAAATTTGGTAAAAAGATGAACAGGATTTGTCGTTGAACATCGCCCCCACCCAAAACCCCATCTATAACCATGACCAATATACACCATTTGTAGAATAAGAGAAACGAGCAAATTACAAACTATTTTAATACTATGCTGTTTCTAAAATATATAATGACTCCTCTGGCAAGCCATATACAGATTCAAGTAACGTTGACTTATCCTTTTTTCCAAGCTCCCTCTGTCCGGTTATAAATGGGTCCGATCGTAAAAGGCCACGATGTGCACTCTCCACCATTTGCTGATATTTATTGTGGGTGCGTTTTAATAAAACTGATTCCTTTTGATTCGACCAATCACATTGATTTTGGAGAACTGAAGTTTTTTTACGATCGTAAAGAGTCTAAAAAGCATACATTTTTTTTACATATGTAGCCGATAGATTTCATAAGCTCGGTCAATTTAGATATGTAGCCGTTATTCTCATTATTATGTTGTACAGCAGTGATCACTTCTTGTAATTTTTCTGAGCTTGTTCCCTTTTTTATGCACTATAAATTGAAACTATGTAGGCGTGCCAACACACCCACTGATGCAAATCACTTTCCAATCATAAAATTCGAAACTTTTGCTCTACGACTTTTTGGAAAAATCGCTAGTTTAGCGGGAAGTCGATAAAATTAGCTAAACTTTAAACCACCATAGTATCCAAAGGACAAAAGCTACAGATATGCTTAATATATCGTTTGAAAGGTATTTTGAAGATCAGATTTGAAGAAGGTACAGGTAAAATACGATTTCTTTGGCGATTAAAAAAAATCTACATCTTAAATCTGTATAAAATATGTTATGTTAAATTACCAGTGCTGCCAAATAGTTTAGTTTTTTTATGTGAGAATAAGGGCTTTAATTTATTCAAGTGAGCTAAGCATTAGGGTCTTCCTGCAAATTTATTTTACTTTAATTTTATTTATTATGTGGTTAATGAAATGTTTACAATTAGTCGATATTAATCAATTATTAATTATTATTATTCTTAACTGAATATATACATTTTACTTAGAATAGATAGAAGACTGCAACAACAAAGTGTCGCAGCAGCCAGAGCTCGAGATAACCAGTGCTGCCAGGCAGTTAGTTTTTGTTTTGCAAGATGGCGGTATTTAATTTATTCAAATGAGTTGGACTTGTAGGGTCTTCTTGGAACGCATTTTGATTTAATGTGTTCCTATTCTTATTTTTCATGATACTTAGGCTTTTGTTGTTTCTGGAGAAAACACAATCAGACTCGCAAATTCGGAATTTTCATCTTAAAAAAAAGTTTGGCATTCGACACTGCGCAAAAAAGTTATTTTTATTAGGTAAGAAGGATTGGTTTGATTGGTTGAGATACCTCAATAAACAAGAAAGTTTTTCATACTATAGCTTGATTTTCGACTGATTGTTCCTATAACAGCTATATGATATAGCGCACCGATTTCAACCAAACTTGATCAGAATGTATAAAATTACCCCAGATACATTATCTGCTAGGCTAGTTAAGATATCTCAATAAACAAAAAAGTTTTTCATAGTAAAGCTTGATTTTCGACTGATTGTTCCTATATCCTAGCGGATATTGCGACAGCCAAGCGTTGAACCGCTGGTGGATATCGCAACAGCGCTCGACTCGCCGTCGGGGAGCGGCGAGAGTAGGGGGGGTTAACTTGCATAATCAGTCAGTTTGGTTGAGATATCTCAAACAATAAAAAAGTTGTTCGTACTAAAACTCTGTTTTCGACTGAACATGTATGTATTAAGCAAGCAATGTAAAGGTATATATACAGTTAACAGGTAATTTATTGCCAAAACCAATTTTTCCCAGATATGTGTAACATGTCAAAAAACGAGGAATTTAATTGACTATAACATATCTTAAAGTTATTTGAGGTGTAGATATTATTTTAAATCGCCAAAGAAATTTATTTTCACCTGTAGATTTTTACCTATGTACTTCAGAAAAAAATATATTAAAGGTATCTTCAAAATACCTTTCCAACGATATATAGAACATATCTGTAGCTTTTGTCGTTTGGATACTGTGGTGGTTTAAGTTTTAGCGGGTTTCAGCAATTTCCCGCTAAACTAGCGATTTTTCGAAAAAGTCGTAGAAAAAACGATTCTAAATTTTTGATAAGGGATAGATCCTCATTTAAACTTTTCAGCTATTTAAACGCTTTGATACGAACAGACAAACTGATTTTTCATCTTAATTTGGGAAGGCCACTAAAAATTTCAAACTTAATTATCTTTTTAACCACTATTCGGATATATATATTTTATGATAGAGGTGTCATTCGACGCGTATTTTTGATAAGAATCGTAGAAAATTACCAAAAGGCTCTAACGGTCCCATTTGCTGCAATCCTCTTAATTTCGCCCCTCCCACTTACACCTAATTATCTCACGAACCAGGTGAGTTTCTAAAAGTCTAAATATGCATTTTTTTTAGTTGGAGCTATACCTTTTGATTGGTCTATAACTCGATCCGATCAGACAGTTTTTGCGAATTTTCCATTCTTCCTGTGTATATTACTAGTCGCCTTTCGCAACTTTCGTGATGCTTTCGTCACTAGCGCTGATTGCCGTCCGCAGTGATTAAATTTAATATCGCTCGTGACAAAATTGGGTATCAGAAATTTGGGGGTATGAAAATGTTTCCGTCACTAGAATTTTACCTCGTATTAAAGATTACACGCACATCCGCGAATTTCGGCAACTAACTTTAACAATTTTATAACCTTAAGAATCAGATAAATACAATGGAAAAGAAACCTAAATGGAAATCTTAGGGGAAACCGACTAAAACTTTAAGAAAACATAAGAAAACGCACAAAAAAGGACCAAACAAATAGGTTAACTAAAACATTAATTTCACAAGAATTACAACACAAGTTAGATTTTATTATTTTCTAGGGATAAAATAAATACCTTTAACTTCAAAACCCATTGAAAATCATTTAATTTTGTGAATTACCACACCGTTTTGAAGTGCGCTTTTGCATAGAAATATTCCGCCAGCGTTCAGCTGCCCTTTGCAAATGAGCACGTGCTCATGCTTTTAAGTAATTATATTTTTAGAAGGTCCCGTTAGATTTCCAGAAAAATATGCACACTTTGCATATTCTGTCAGATTTGTTAAGATATCTCAAATTAAAAATGAGTATTCCTTACTAAAACTTGATTTTCGACGGATCGTCATATGGCAGCTATATGATATAGTCGTCCGATTTCAACCAAATTTAGTCAATATGTAAAGGACTATTCTAGTCGTCTGATCCAAATTTAATAACAAACCTGATCTGCGTATGGTATCCAAGTTCCAGGACATACCAAATTTGAAGTCTCTTGGTCTCTGAAATCCACGCGTTCAAACACACGGACAGACAAGGCTAAATCGACTCGGCTGTTGATACAGATTAACTTTTTCCGGGGCACTATAAGAAATCCGTAAAAATTAAACCAAATTTTTATTTTCTTTTATTTATTAGAGTAATCTGATGAAAAAAAAGATTTTAAAAAAATTTTATTCATGCAGGATTCTGCGCAAGGACGTGCTTCCACGATTTTAAAATCTGACATGTGAATATTATGCGCGGTGGTATGAGTCGATTCCATGTAAATCAGAAATTCACAAAATCAATGTTTTTCACTTTTGTAACTTTTATTGTTTATACGACGTTTATAAAACACTTAATCATTAAAAATTGTAGCAAGTATGTGCTAAATTGGCGAGTACATTTTTGACAGTTCACTAATTTTCACTTTTCTTTCTTAAAAACGTGTGTAGTATATTTATCCTTTTCTCGCACATGACATAATTTTGTTTAGGAAATATTAGATCAAATGTACATAGAATTGTGGTATTTGAAGCAGTCCAATGCGCACAGCATGCAGGAAAAATTTCCAAACATGTGGTATAATTTTCATACCACCCGAAGAGTTACGAATATACATACTTACATAATGGGGTCTGCCACACAACATTGCTTTATGCGGTCTGTCACGCCTACTCCTGCCTATTAAATACATTTAACAAAACCTTCATATATTTTTTGTGCCCATTTTCAATGAAATTTTATAAATATTCATATATGTATTTAATTAAATATCGTTTGTCACAAAATCTAATCTCAGAAATCTTGGGACTTAAAATGCTTTCGTCCCTAGACTTTTACCTCATGTAGAGGTTTTTTTTTTTTTTTTAGAAGATATCAGAAAGTTTCATGCAAGTCAATACGTTAACGACGGGTCCCCTACTACGAGATACCCGTTACTCAATGAAAATGTACATATATCTATTATATCAATGATTTTTAATCTCCAGGGTAAGAATAACATACTTTTGGCTGCTTGCGTTTCTTGAAAATAGCAATATCAAGGGTTTCTTTTCAGCACCAGTTATGAAAGATACGTGCCATTTACCAGACAAATGTTATTGAAGATGGATAAAAATCTTTAGGCTCGTGGTACATGTCGGTGGCTAACTTGATTTGGAAACTGTGGGGTTGTCAATTTTAGGAGGTTTTGATAATTTTCCTACTAAACTAAATTATTTTTTTGATATAGTTTCAAAACAAAAGTTCACTGCGGACGGCAGTCTTCGATACTGACGAAACCATCACGAAGGGTGCGAAAGACGACTAGCAATATATACAGGCAGAATGGAAAATTTGCTATAACTGTCCGATCGACTTATATACCGATCGAAAGGTATAGTTTTATCTAACAAAAGTGCATACTAACACTATTGGAAACTCACCAGGTTCGTGAGATAAGCAGGTGTAAGTGGGAGGAGCGAAATTTAGATTATTGCAGCAAACGGGGCCGTTGCAGCTTTTTGGTACAATTTTTTATTTTATTATTATTCTTCTTTTAAAAAATAAGCGTTGAATGCCACCTCGAACATAAAAATCCAACTAATGGTTTGAAAGATAATTAACTTTGAAAAATTTAGACGCCTTCAAAACATGAGATGATAAGTCAGTCCTTTCGTTTGTTTTTTTGTTTGTAAGTATCAAAGCTTTGAAATAGCTTATATAAACTCGAAACGTTTGTCTTACTTTTTCGAATAATCTATAGTTTAGCGGGAAATCGCTACAAACCGATCAAATTGACAACCCCATAGTATCTCAACGATATAAGCTACAGATATGTTCTTTGGAAAGGGCTTTTGGGCATACCTTTCAACTTTTTTTCTAAAGCACATAGGTAAATGGATACAGGTAAAAAAGCTATTTAATCCCACATCTTGGCGATTTGAAAAAAAAGCCGCCAGCGATTTTTTTAATTTTTAATATGTTTTAGTATGAACAATTTCGCGTTTTTTGATGTGACACAAAACGTTTTTTCGGGTGTGTTTGGAAGATATTACCTATTATCTAAACTCCTTATAATTTCTAAACCCTGTGCCCATTGAAAATGGTCAAAAAGGTATTTAGTACGAAAAACTTTTTTGCTGTCAGAATTGGCTCCATACATCCTGACCAAATTTGGTTGAAATCGGAGCACTATATCATATAACTGCCATAGGAAGGATCAGTCGAAAATCAGTCTTAATACGAAAAACTGTATTGTAGTTTGAGATATCTTAACCAATCTGACATAATATACATCTGTGGTGGTCCTTTATATAATGACCAAGTTTGGTTTATATCGGACTACTATATCATATAGCTGCCATAGGAACGATTAATCGAAAACACACATTGGGAATTTTCTATTATCTTTATCATTATGATTGAATTTGTTTTTTAATGGTACTGAGACTCGGAATGGGCAATTTAAAAAATTTCTGATATCTTCTAAAACGAACGATGTTAAATTGTATAAATAAATTAATCAAAAAAAAAAAAAATGGTTTGGCATTCGGCACTGCGCACAAAAGTTATTTTTGTTAGGTAAGAAGGATGGGGACCTTATTGTGCAATGTGCCGAATGCCAAGCTGTTTTTTGGATATCAGAAATTTTCGGGCATGGAAATGTTTTCGTCACTAGAATTTTACCTCGTAAAGAAGTATTTTTTAGAAGATAGATTATCACATGTAAAATGTTACTTTACATTTCCCGTTAAATTAGAGGTTATATCAAAAAGTCGTTAAAGGAAAATTTATATATTTATAATAGGGAATAAGTCCTAATCGAAACATCTAAGCTATATTAACGCTTTGATGCAAACAAACAGACACATGAAAAGAAAAACTGACATTTCAAGTCTTCTAGAGAAGCCCACTTAAAATCTCAAATTTAATTATCTTTTAAACCAGTTGTCGGATTGGGATAATCAAGGTATCATTCGCGTATAGTTTTTATAAAAATGATAAAAAATTTACAAAATAAACCAATAGGCTCCAAGAACCCCATCTTTCCCCCATTATCTTATCACGAAACCAGGTGAGTTACCAAAAACCTTTGATAGTTAAAGCTATACTTTTCGATCGCTATAAAACTCTGATCGTTCAGTCGTTGCAAATTTTCCATGTTTCCTATAAATGTGTATTACTAGTCGCCTTTTTCACCATCCGCGATGCTTTTGTCACTAGTGTGCACTGCCGTTCACTGTGATATTAGCTTTGATTTCACCCAGAGTTTACATAAAATGTATTCTAATGCCACTAAATGTTAAGCATTGCACGGCTCAAATAACCAAAGACCATTTTGTTTATTTGCCCATTTTGAGAAGTCTCAGCGACGAGCCTCTCCTTTAAAAGAATAAAATTCGACTTCCCCACACCAATTAGGTAAAGAGAAGGGCTTTGTGAGTCTAGGGGTGCAGGCATACTTCGGCACCTATAATTGACAGACTGCATTGTCAACGGGGCTTACTCTATATCTCGTAATAGGTAAGATACTCGTAAATTTGGCTTGTTTTTGTTATATGTAGCTTTTTAGACCACGTATTTAAAAAAAATACAGGGGTCTATTATTATAACCTGTATTCATTAAAAGACTAATAGGTTATGATTCTTGAAATATTGTGAAAATGTATGTGGGAAGGATAATGTCTACTCTAAAGGGATCCATACGAACTCTTTCTTTAGAAGAGCTCTGAATAACTGAAATTAATTTAAAAGATGATGTACGATTGATTGAATATACTAAGTATTGTATTGTATATGCAAGGTATCTCCTTGTCGAGTAATCTCGAATGTTTTTCTTCGTTATTAGCACATGTGGTGAACAGTATAATTCGCTTAATTTCACATTGACGCATATGTACACTGTACAGGCCTGTTCCGAATTCCGAACGTTTTCAAGAAGTAAAAAAGTACTGAAAACAAACGTTTTACTATTTGCTGTTCCCAATTTCGACCGAAATGGACTCGTTTTTACTATTTTGATGAATCGAAATAAACCGAATCGGATTATTATATCATGTAGCTGCCGTTAGAACGATCCGATTAGAATCAGGCTGTAGTATGAATTATTGGATGAGACGTCCCAACCAATCTTACAGTATTTGTTTTTGGTATATTTTTATACATGCTGACCAAATTTGAAAACACAGGAGCAGTAAAAAATAACCTTTTTTTTAATTTTTCTACAATTTCAGGTCAATAAATAATATAAAAGTTTCGGGCAAATAACATATTTTTCTTACTTTACCGTTTACATCTCTAAACAATTGACTAACGTCTAAAACTAGGTGTGAATGATTGATAGATACCTTCATTCGTGGCGCATGGAAATGGAAGACCCTAAAAGTTCAACTGATTGAATAAATTCAATTCTGCATTCTTACAAAACCAAAACAAACTATCTGATTATTTTTGCAACACAACAAAATTGCATACGCTTCTGGAAAATGTTACTTTGTTAGAAGGTTATCAAAACCACTAATTTTTTTCCAACGCGAAAGCTATCAGTGACATTATCTCGAGCTCTAGATGCTATGACATTTTGTTGCTGCTGTCTTCTATCTATTCTAAGTGAAATGTATGTATTTAGTTAACAATATTAATAATTAAGAATTGATTTATATCGACTAATATTCGACTACAACATTAATCTTGCAGTAATGGACATTATGAAATTTCTTTCCTGTGGACCAAGCAACGGACGTCGAGCGCGAGTCTCGTCAAACTCTCATAGAATGCTTTACAAACAGACAAGTTGCGGTCAAACAACGTGTGGCGATCGAACTTACACTAAACATACGTTGTCGAGCCAGAAAATGGGCTGAAAACGTATTAAATGCGAGAAAATGCAGAAGTTCTGGTTAACTATCATTGAAGTGCTTGTGAGCAACGCAACATTTTCATGACATCGTGTTTGACGCAGCTGCGGGCCGGCAGAAAAATTGGTTCGGCTCAGAAAAATATCATTCGGCAAACGACACGACAAAAATGTTATGACAATTGTTTTTGTTGTGTATGTTTTCTATTTTGCCTTTGTGTATTTCATGTTGTGTCCATTGCCAGGAATCTGCACAAACACATGGTCTGTGTGCGGATAAACAATAATAAATAAAGTAAGTAAATAAAAATAAAAATGTTAATATATATGTATATGTATATTAAATAAAAATATTATTTTTTTTTTACAGCAACCACAAACCAATACATGGCGATGGAGGGCAGCATGCGGAGCACTCAAAAAGGCAGAATACTGGGTGTGGATGAAGGCGACGACCTCGGAAGCTAAAAGTTAATTTGTATAATGTTTAGATTAGCTCTATTTAAAATTGTCACTAAAATAAAAAAAATAAAAATATAATAATAAATTTAAAATAATCAGAAAAAAAAGCATTTCTAATTTGTTTTAAATATTAGTAAGGTATCGTTTGTAATATTATAAAAGGTACGCAAAAAATATCATTTACGATATTATTAATGAAATTTTGGTCCACTTGGACACCACTTGCAAGCAGTATGTTCCCGCATGATGCTGTAAGCACTGAACATACATGCAAGCAAGCATTGTAAAAGTATATATTCATAAACAGGTAATATCTTGCCGAAACAAATTTTCAAAGATATGTGTTACATGTCAAAAAACGCGGAATTTCGTTGACTATAACATATTAAAGCTCTGTAGTGATCTACACTGTAAATTTTTCTTAAATTTTTGAAGGTATATTTTTTCACCTGAAGCTGTAGCAAATTTTCCATTCTTCCTGTATATATTGCTAGTCGCCTTTCGCACCCTTCGTGAGCTTTCGTCACTAGCGCGGACTGACGTCTGCAGTGATAAATGGAAGGCATTTAAAGTTTGTACTAGTATTGCCTTTATGTGGTAAGGACTAGTACAATCATAGTTCGACATTCTAATCTAATTTACATAGATTCTATGATAATCTTCATAGTTGATTAATTAACATCATATGTACATGAATTGTCGATAAAAATAATTGATCGATAATATTTGGTTTACTTGTCGTGCATTTCAATGTGTACTTTAATTTGATATATTTAGATCCCGTACTTAAAAAAAAGTACAAGGGTAAAAGGTGAGGGGTGACATAAGGGTGACATAAAAAAAATGTGCGCATGTTACGTTAGAAGCAGGCGTGGCAGACCCCATAAAGTATATATATTCTTGATCAGATACTATAAGAGCTAGAGACTCCAAACTTGGTATGTATGTTCGTCTATATTGCAAGCAGATCAAGTTTGTTTAGATTTTGGCCACGCGCACTTGAAAGTCTTAAAATCAAATAAATCTAAATTATTAGGCAATTTAAAAGATAAAGCGTTCTAATTAAGCTTAAACCAAGACAATATTATCCGCGATTTTTGCAGAAATTTGAACAATTAGACAACAACAACAATGAAGTTTGACTTATGGTCCAGTAATACAACCTGCAATAAACGATTAGTCATGAAAGAACTATGTGGCGCAGTGTGTTGAGCGTCCGTTCTTTTTTCTAAAATTTTCATATGGGCCATGAGTCCCGCGTTCGAATCCCGTCACGGACAGATTTTTTTTTTTTTATATTTATTATTAATGTTTAATGTTATATTTATTATTTATTTATATTTAAAATATTATTTATTAATGTAATATTTATTATTATTTAAATTAATGTTATATTTACATAAATTAGAAATATCTTAATTTAAAAGACATTTTAAAGGATATCTCAACCAATCTAACAGAATATGCATATAGGATGGTCCTATACATTCTGATTAAGTTTGGTTGAAATCGGTCCGCTTTATCATATATGTACTTGCCATAGGAACAATCAGTCGAAAATCAAGCTTAGGTATAAAAAATTTTTTGTTTATTGAGATATCTCAACCAATTAAACAAAATATACATCTGGGGTGATCTTATACATTCTGACCAAGTTTGGTTGAAATCGGTCTGCTATATCATTTAGCTTTCATAGGAACAATCAGTCGAAAATAAAGCTTTAGTATGAAAAACTTTTTTGTTTATTTATATATCTCACCCTATTAAACAGAATATGCATCTGGGGTGATCTTATACATTTTGACCAAGTTTGATTGAAGACGGTCCGTTATATTATATAGCTGCCATAAGAACAAGCAGTCGAAAATCAAGCTTTAGTATGAAAAACTATTTTGTTTATTGAGATATCTAAATAAATCCAACAGAATATGCATCTGGGGTTATCATATAGCTGCAATAGGAACAATCAGTCGAAAACCAAGCTTTAGTATGAAAAACTTTTTTGTTTAATTTGGTTGAAATCGGTCTACTATATTATAAAGCTGCCATAGGAACGATTGGTCGAAAATGTATACTGAGTATGCAAATTTTTGTTGTTTCTGGAGATACCACAATCAGACTCGCAGACTGAGAATTTTCTATTGTCTTATACCTCCTGATACAATGTTTTATATATGTCCAGATTTATATTATTTTCTTTCAACCAAGAGTTGCTTTTCCATAGTAAGTACGGGGTCTCCAACAGTCGAGTATGCTCGACTGTAGCACCGCCCACTAGTTTTAATGGGACAACAGTGTGAACAAGGAAAGCGGTTATAACTTCTTTTATTAATACTTAATGACTATTATGCAAAAATTACACTGTGAGACAATAAAAAAACTTCTGGGATGCGACATAGCGTAGATTGTAGATATAGTTAATTTTTTGGTGCACATCGACATTTTAAATTACCGTTCTTCCGAGGTTGATAAAGTTAAAAATCATATGTCTTAAGCTATGCATCCTACAATAGTTTGTAATACGTCGTTAAAAAGAGAAAATTAACACCTTTCCAACGGCGTATTACACTGCAATTCCGGACATTTGAAGGAGCTATTTTAAACGAAAATCAATGAATCAAATTTGTAAAAAACTATTTACTGTTGGTATTCAGTTTCGAAAAACATTTAATTTTTGCGTATTCTGCACTTTAGTTTTTTAAAATCGAGTAAAAGTAATTGAGTTATTCAATTTTTTTTAGGAAAAAGCCATTTGTTCATATTTTAGATTCATGATGAGTATTAACCTCCGCGTAAGTTCAATTTTTCATTATTTTTTGAACTTGTTACTAGCAATAAAATAAATATTCTGTAAACAGAATACCGAACACGAGGAAAATGAGAGAATTGAGCTTTTTGTATAATACAGTTATTGAATTGAGCTTTTTGTTTGATACAGTTATTGACTTGAGCTTCTTATATGATGCAGTTATTAAAAGCATATACAGTTATATTGCGCTCTGTGATAATCTTGGTAATAACAGGAGAGCCGGCTGTGTTACAGTTGTGAATAGTTGTAAAATGACATGTTTATAAAAATCAATTTTTTCAGTTCAGCGACGAGTAAGATAAACGGTTTTACCAAGAAATCGGTTCTATAGTAAAGCGATTTGATGAAAAAAATTAAACCAATAGGGCAACAAATTACTGCTGGTCACTTAAACGAGAAACGGATAATTATCAGTTTAAGCAAAGTACTCAGTAGCTGAAAATCATGTTTGAAAGGTATCAACTCCATTTAAAAAAAAGGGTTACAAACTGGCTCAAAAAATTTTTTGTAAGGCTATTTTGAAACCCTTGTATTCAGTACCTAAATACGGGCTGCTCAGAAAATTTTCGGGTGTTTTACAACACAGTTTGCTAGATTTATTTTGACTTTTCAAAACATCGATTCGAAAAGGCGGCCAACTACAAGCAGCAAAATTAGAGCCGAATTGAGCTTTTCGAATACGAAGAGCAAATAAGGCTGATTGAAGATGTAAAACAGAGGCCAGAATTGTGGAACTCGACCCAAAAAGAATATGGGCAATTCTCTGATGTCGAATGCGACATTCGTACGCATTCAAAGTGAAAAAAAACATATATCAAGACACTTTTTGATTTTGACTAAAGGCGAATCCTATAGCTAAGCACCTATTGTTAAGCACTTTACTTGGTACTAAGGTTGATTTTGGACAACTGTTCGTTTTCAAGATAATTTAAAAAAACCAAGGCATTCGCACGCGACTCAAACAGAAGTCCATTTTTCGGCGACCAGTTTTAACACTGATTTCAGCGAAACCTGCCAGAATATTTTATAACGGCCTATATAAGAATGTAACGCATTGATTTATCTTAATAATATCTTTCATTTTATTCAAAAATATTCAGTATTGTTTTTTAAATTCAGATTTATCCACTGTCGCACGCGACATTTTGTTCCATCATACTTTTTATGTTTATTTGAGTACCTTTTAAGTAATTAGACGTGCATAATACGTTTTTAAATAACTTCAAATATATTTAGTATATTTATTTTAAAACAAATATTACGAAGTTAACAAAATATCTTCAATAAAGTAAAACAAAAGTTAGTGAACTCATTTTATATGAGAAAAAAAAACAAGGAACAGAAACTAACTTAAGTGATAATAGTATTATTATTATTTTTCTCGCCTCCGTTTTCACACATCTACATTAAAACAATTTATAATTTGAATTTTAGAAAAAAAAATTATTTATTATTTATACATTTTAGACTTACCATGTCGCACGCGACAAACTTAAAAAAAGTTTTAAGGGCAAAGCGGTGAATATTTTCATCAAACATTTTTTGCAATTAGTTTGGTATAAAAATATATGTTTAGACCCAATATTTGATGCTCATAAGTTTAATACCTTCAGCGCACAGAGAACAAATGTTCTATTTCAATATCGCACGCGACATTGAAATATACGGTTAAGCAGATAAGAAATTCACCGTAATTAGCAATCGCATCGACCCTTTTCAATTTTTCTTTTATTCTTTAAAAATAAACCGAGATTTAAGAAAGGAAATATCATTGCATATTGTCTCTCATTAAGAACAATAATCAAAACCAAACGTGCAATAGAAATGTTCAAAACACAACTTTTGCACTTTTTCGACTTTGCATTTGAATAATTCAAAATGTGCTATGAGTAAATGAAAAATTGGCATTGATTTATTAAATTTCATATATTCCCTATAGTAATATGTTAAAAAAACATACTTTTATAGACTTTGAATTTTTTGGCCGCGGTTGACATCTCTGTGGAATTGCCCATATGTTGATCGAATTTTTATAAAAAGTCTGGGAAAGCTACGTTACTATATCGCCCCTTGATGTTCCTTTCTCGCAAATATGGGTTCACCCAATATTTGCGCCGTTTGCGTTCCTGCTCTTCTTTTGCCTCTTTCAGAACAGCATATTAGTGGCCATTAATCCCATAATTAGGGTATGAGCCGCTGCCACTTCTCATATCAAGCCCATTTGGTCCATTTTCTCACTGTTGTTGTTCAGAATTTTATTTATTTGTTTGTTGTGCACTGTACTTTACTTTATGGAGTATACATTTTTTAATTGTGTGCACTAAAAGTTCAAAAATAAACAAGCGGTGAAGTCGAGTGCAATCGACAGTTAGATACCCTGAGTCTAGGTAAAACGCAGCAAGTTCGATTAAGATATCTCTAGAAAGGGCAATAATTTTTGTACTAATCATTAATTATCGACCAATCGTTTCTATGGCAACTATCATACATATATGATATAAATGAGTGTATGTTCCAACTTGCACGATATTATTAATTTTTTTAAACACATCAAAAGGAAAAAATAAAAAAAAATAAAAATTAAAATATATTTGATCGTCACAACCAAGACTCGAACCCACGACCTCTAACACACGGGCTCGTATCCCTACCATCAGACCCATGGACCGATTATGTTGGCGATGGCCAATGTGTTATATATAAATTCAGGCAGACAATTTAAATAAACGAAAAACATAAAATTTTGCATGCACCACCTGGACTCGAACTCGCGTGTCATGTTTAGCATGCCGCCCACCTATCACTTCGAACACTGTGCCGTCTAGGCATATGCTGGCTAACCCGATATACATACATTCTGGCAGAGTAAATATAAAATGAATTAATTAATCATTTTAATTATAATTCCTTGCTGCCAAAAACTTGTTAATATCTTCACTATTTATGAACCAATCCTGTTGAAAGTTGGTGATTAATTGCAGGGCATGATCCTACACGCGTTGGCAGATTTAACTTAAAACTGGGGAGTCTATATTCCTTGGTGGTCCTAGCCCTTACCATCTCTGAGATCCTTTTGTTTACTCGGCAGACGGACAACGGTATATCGACTCGGCTGTTGTTGCTGATCAAGAATATATATACTATATGGTGTCGGAGATGATTCCTTCTGCCCGTTACATACTTTTAACAAACTTAATATACCCGTTCAGGGTATACAAATATTAATAAATGGAAGTAGCTTGATATGTTTTTTTTAATTTTACAGTACTTAGAGACACTTTCATTCTAAAAAAATTCTTTAAAAATTTACTATAAAGTACTCAACAATATTTCGGTACATGCTACGTATAATGGCGCGACTCATGAACATATTGGGGAAACTTCGTTTCCGAAAATCTATTATAACTTAGCTAAGCGCTAATTACACTAGTTTACAGTCATTTTGTGAATTAAATCGAAATGTAATTTTCTCATTTACACGAAATATAACTTAAAATTTTCTTCATGGAAGCGTTTTGGAAATATTAAATTTTTTTTCGAATTTTCGAAGTTGTTCCGACATTTCTGAGTATATTTCCAGTTCTATTTAACCGATTTGATCAAGCAAGGTTGATCAAACTGAAGGTTCGTAAGCTCTCTACAAGTATTAAAATCGGCCCAATAGTTCAGATGCTAGCGATTTTAACAAGTTCGAAAATACGGGTTATTGTGTCATTTTTTGAGTTCGAAAGCTCAAATATTGCACTGTAAGAAATAGAAATCGCAAAACTAAAATTAGTTTTTTTGGCTTTGCTTAAAGATTACACTGTTACAAAGAAAATAAGTTATTATTCATTCAAATCCATCAATAAATTGCAAAGAAATGCATTTTTCAGTGAAATGTCATAATTCAGCTTTTTATCGATTTTCAAGGTAGGTTCGAATGGCAGCTATATGATATAGTAGACCGATTTCAACCAAATTTGGTTAGGATGTATAAGACCATCCCAGATGCAGATTCTGTTAGTTTGAGTACTTTGAGTACAGTTTGTGTATTTGCTCGATCAAATCGGCTTAAAAAAAGCACAGGGTTCTAAAAAAAATGTGTGTAATAGGCAGAAGGAGGCGGGGCAGACCCCAATATATATTCTTGATCAACATCGACAGCCGATGGCCAGTCGTCCGTCGCACGCGGGTCAGTCCCTAAGTAAAACACTCAAGTTGAAATTAAGAACTGACATCGTTTATTGAGCTGTATGCGTTTTTATAGGGATTTCTTATGTACTAATAAACAGAGTTACATATAGTATTAATGTATTCCTGACTTCTTTCTACTTACTGTATTGTCTTATGTACTTATTTAGATAGAGTCGACAGTAGTTACTAGATTATGTTTGGTTCCTTTTTTACTTATTGTCGAGTCTGATCTTGTCTTATATATTATCTATCTGACACATATGTTTTACTCCTTCTTACTCCTTGTGCTCCATATTCTTTTCTCCCGCTCCCGCATGCATGCAGGCTCGCTTATATTATCTTGATCTTTTTATTGCTGAGCGCTAAGACTTCGACCCGTGTGGTAATTCTATGCCGTCGTGACCCTTTTGTGTCACATGCGCATTCCGAGGGATGATCGAAAAGTATGTTCATTTATGAACAGCCGGGTCGATATAACCATGTCCGTTTGTCCGTCCGTCTGTAAGAGAGCCCAGATCTCAGAGACTATAAGAGCTAGAGACTTCAAACTTGGTATGTAGACCTCGTTTATATTGCAAACAGATCAATTTTGCTTATATTTTAACCACGTCCACTTTAACGCCCACAAATTATAAATATCTTAATTAAAAAGAAAATTTAAAAGATATGTCAACCAATCTAACAAAATATACATTTGGGATGGTCCTATACATTCTGACAAAGTTTGGTTGAAATCGGTGTGCTATATCACGATTATTACGATTATTACGAGGTAAAAGTCTAGTGTCGAAAACATTTTCATACCCCAAAATTTCTGATATCCAATTTTTTGACGAACGCTATTAAATTGTATTCACTTTTGCAAATTGTACTAAACTACATTTCTCAGTTTCCGCGCTTTCTTAGCCTACACAAGCGTTTGTTTGTGTGCTTGCTTGTGCATTTCGTTTTTTTTTTTTGTTTTTTGTTCTCTCACAAGCAATTGTTTTTGTTTTTCCTCTATTTGCTTAGAACTAGATTCGAGTGCCTACCGCTCTATTTACGTGCGCTTTTTCTGTCTGCAGTTTTTAGTTTGACCCCTGTTGGAAGTATCTCGTGCTGAGAGAAGACCTGCACTTGAGTCTGCGCAACCGCAGTTTGTTTACTGTTGGTTGTGTGACAACATCACGCATGCTAAGTGTGCTGGTCTCTCGGGGCAAGACTGTGATAACCTTCTTACCACTGCTAAAAAGGAGCGTGGAGTTTTGAATTAGTCTTGCCCTATATGCATCGACTTGCAAGTTGACTTCGCACGTACGTATAATTCTGTGAGAAATTAATTTTTAAATGTTTTAAATTTTTAAAACAAGGTGGCTAAACTTCTTTACAGCGACTTTGACTCCAGTATCGAGTTGCTCAGTCAATTTAAATTTAATTCATCACTTAATAATCAGTCGGATTCCGAATTTTTAACCGTTCCTCCTAAAAAATCAGTTACCCAGTCTCTTTCGACTCTATTGGCATCTCGTCAACACCTTGACACTTCGCCAACGTTGTCTTTAACGCTCTCTCCGGGCATTTCTGAGTTATTTAATTCCCCTGCGCCATATAAAGGAGATGCTATTTCTCAGACAACAACCAAACAACTAAACTTCTTTAATAACTCCTGGAATACTGTTCATGCATTTGGTGCCCGCAGTATCAAATTAACGAGGATCGAATCAATTCAAAAGCATTTTTGATTTTTTGTCTTACGTGGTCTAAACTGGGATCCCAATCTTCGTTTACCATCGTACTCCAGTAGGCTTCTTCTTCTCAATCTTCCGTCCTTAATCAATCGTAGAAAAATTCTTGGTGTCGTTTTTCTTCATAAATTGATTATTGGCGAGATTGATTCCTGTCCTCTTTTAGAACGCCTCACTTTTTCTGTCCCCCGTATAGCTACTAGAAACTCTCAGCCTTTATGTTGACCTACATGCAGAACTAATTACGCTTTGCACAGCTCATTTCGTGTTTTGTGCACAAACTATAATAGCCTTTATCATGTTTTCTTTTCAGAACTCTCTCTCCCCTCATTAAAATCCTTCTTTTTCCTTTCTAGAAATCCCTGACCTTACTAATTATAATACTTGAGTATTTCGACTAATTATTACTCTAATACTTTTTGATCTGAATGGGTTTTTCTGGACTTTCCCCAATCCTTGCAAAAAATGTTGGATCATTTATAATTTTGGAATACCCCCAGATTCTTAATCTTTAATTTATCTTTATTATTCTTTCAGTTAAAATATAAAATTATATCTAAATTTGACTTAAAAAAAACATTTTGTATATGCTTGTTTTTAATTTAATTTGCACTTTAATTTTTAATTAAGTTTGTACTTTAATTTTTATTTTACAAATTGCCATTATATTGCCTACTTCTCCATCTATATCTGTTAGACCTTCTCAAGCTCGTTTGCGTTCTGATATTTCAAAAAACTAACATCCTTCCTCTCTATGGGCTATCAGAATGTTAAAGGGCTTCGTAGCAAACTTAGTAATCTTTATCTAAATAGCCTGTCCTTTCATTTTAATGCTGTTGCCTTTTCTGAAACATGGTTAAGGCCCGACATTCATAATTCTGAAATTCTTTCTAACAAATTCTCTATTTTTAGAAAGGATCGTACCCCATGTATTGGTGGAGGTGTGCTTATTGCTATTGATGCTGATTTATTTTCGGAAGTAGTATTAACCGACTGTTCTACTGATATTGAATTTGTTGCTGTCAAAATTAGTATTAGTGGCATTAATATTTATATTACATGTTCATGT
>JAWNMV010000373.1:0-143086 GCA_035043635.1 Drosophila rellima | reverse complement strand
AATCTGCCTAATCATAGCCATAACCTTTTTTTTCAGCTTCCCAATGGGCAGGAGAAGTGCGAATACCCTTCAAAACCCTATAGCCTTCGTCATGCATTTTTAAATTTTCTATATGATCCTCACTAAGGGCGTTTGCAGCCGAAATGCCATGAGTGGCGCTGTGCTTACGTAAGCAAATAGAAGTGTTATTTCTAATATTAATCATTTCTAACTTCTTATAGTTTAGAAATAATTTGTCAGTTCTACAACCTCTCCTATCAAAATTTCTAAGCTCTGACCTAACTATGGTTGTAAAACTTTCCTCACACTTTCTTTTAATGCCTGCATATATTGTTGGAAAAGCCAACTCCTCAGAATCGCCATCTTCAATCATATCTAAAGGACGCTGTCCCTCTCCAGGAGCAATGACTATTCTTTGCATGGCAATATTTTCAATAGGGACATTTTCTAATAAAGTTTCCTGACCTCCTGGGTTAATATTTTCCTCCTCTATTCTATTCTGATCATTTAAAGAAGCTTGAGCAGATCTTTGTAGAAGTTCTGAAACTATGTCCCTATCATCGTCTGATGCAACAAAAGGAACAGCTGTATCACTATTTGGAAACGAAGACAACCACTGTTCGTTAACAGAAACCTGGTGTTTCCTATACAGCTCTGTGTTTACTAAAAACTGAATTGCATCAGCAATTTGAGAAGGCCTGACTGTTTCAACCATGAAATCATGATTGTATACCAATTTTCTTTTTAAATGTATTCGAATTACCTCAGCTTCATGAAACGCCCTTGGAAGTGACGTTATAACATTGGCCACTGGAATTGGCACATTGACTATTGCTCCTTTAATAGAATTTTGCCTACCATAACCTAGAGACTTTATTATCATAAAAGGAAGGCGGGGAGAAATAAGCCTTTCCTCTAAAGGCGTTAAGCCTTTCAAGCATTCTGGAAGCTCTGGAAAATCTAGACCATTTGTAATTGAAGCTTTGGGTTTCTTGCCTAATTTAATTTTTGGACCGCAAGTTCTACAAAAAGTGTATGCATTATTCTCTGAGGGAAACTCAGATGAAAGATATAAAATATCTGAACTATCTTCAGCACTACACTTTTCTTCAATAAGTTGACGAGATATTTTCATCAATTGATGTGGAAACCACAAGCCTTTGCAGCAAATGCAAACCTGATTGGGTCCTTGCTTGACGATTTTATTAAAGCTGGCTAACATTTGATTTAAACTATTGTTCCTACTTTGTGATTCTCTATCTTCTGGAAGGATATTCGCACGCTCTCGCCTGATTCGGGTCGCATTTCTCCTATTCTCATCTACTCTATTTTGACTATTGCTTCTATACTGACTAACTCTTTGAGATAAATTCCTATTGGCGTCAAGACGCCGCTGTCTTGCTTGTATTCGTAAGCTACGTCTTGCAGGTGTATTATATCCTTGCTCAAAAATCCTACGAATACGATTACCTCTAGCCCTAGCTCTTTGACTTCTATCCATTTCACTCTCTAAAATTCTTCTATTAAGGTCTCGACGCTGTGAAGCTCGACGTCTTCTGTCTTCCCCCCGTTCTCTGTCCCGAAATACTGGGTCTCGTCTGTGCACTTGGTGTTGAAATGTATTGTCTGCTTGCTCCAATTCTCTAACTAAAGGGTCAGATCGTCGAGCAGCGTGCCCTAAATTGTCTAGTATTCGTTCTCCTTCCCGAAATTCAAGGTCTTCTCTGTGAATTTCATGTTGCACAGTATTGACTGCTTGCTCCAATTCTCTAACTAAAGGGTCAGATCGTCGAGCAGCGTGCCCTAAATTGTCTAGTATTCGTTCTCCTTCCCGAAATTCAAGGTCTTCTCTGTGAATTGCATGTTGCACAGTATTGACTGCTTGCTCCAATTCTCTAACTAAAGGGTCAGATCGTCGAGCAGCGTGCCGTAAATTGTCTAGTATTCGTTCTCCTTCCCGAAATTCAAGGTCTTCTCTGTGAATTGCATGTTGCACAGTATTGTCTGCTTGCTCCAATTCTCTAACCAAAGGGTCAGATCGTCGAGCAGCGTGCCGTAAATTGTCTAGTATTCGTTCTCCTTCCCGAAATTCAAGGTCTTCTCTGTGAATTGCATGTTGCACAGTATTGACTGCTTGCTCCAATTCTCTAACTAAAGGGTCAGATCGTCGAGCAGCGTGCCCTAAATTGTCTAGTATTCGTTCTCCTTCCCGAAATTCAAGGTCTTCTCTGTGAATTGCATGTTGCACAGTATTGACTGCTTGCTCCAATTCTCTAACTAAAGGGTCAGATCGTCGAGCAGCGTGCCGTAAATTGTCTAGTATTCGTTCTCCTTCCCGAAATTCAAGGTCTTCTCTGTGAATTGCATGTTGCACAGTATTGTCTGCTTGCTCCAATTCTCTAACCAAAGGGTCAGATCGTCGAGCAGCGTGCCGTAAATTGTCTAGTATTCGTTCTCCTTCCCGAAATTCAAGGTCTTCTCTGTGAATTGCATGTTGCACAGTATTGACTGCTTGCTCCAATTCTCTAACCAAAGGGTCAGATCGTCGAGCAGCGTGCCGTAAATTGTCTAGTATTCGTTCTCCTTCCCGAAATTCAAGGTCTTCTCTGTGAATTGCATGTTGCACAGTATTGTCTGCTTGCTCCAATTCTCTAACCAAAGGGTCAGATCGTCGAGCAGCGTGCCGTAAATTGTCTAGTATTCGTTCTCCTTCCCGAAATTCTAAGTCTTCTCTATGAATTGCGTGCTCTAATGTGTTCCGTGCTTGTTCAGTTGCCCGAATTACTGGGTCTTGTCTGTGCGCCTCTCGTTGCGAAGTATTGGTTGCTTGATCTGTAATCCTAAGTAGTCTATTACTTCGTCTAAGTTGGTGTCTTTCATTGTCCGCTATTCTTTGAACATGTCTATAATTTTCATTTTCCCTACGCTGACTTTGAGATAAAGCGTTATCATGCCTCTCTTGCGCGGCGTATTCTGAATCTGACCTATTTAAATTATTTCTGATTTGTCTTCTCCTAGACCTACTAGCAGCTGACAATATTTTCTGCCTGGGCATTTTGATAAAATAATATCTATGTAACAATATTGACTATATATGTATATATTAATATGCTCTTATGTATATATATATAAAGATGTTACTATGTATATATGGAAAGAATATAAAGAAATAAAAAGTATTATAATTATATGTATTTTAATAACTATTGTTATTAATTTTATATTATAACAAATTATAATAAATATATTAATAATTATATTTATCAAATAATTATAAAAATGTTTAAATATTATTATCAGAACTTGCGATTTCCTTCAATTGTATCAAGCAGCCAGTAAAAACGTCAAAACCGATACCGATACCGATTCCCACGAAATGTATGTACATACAATGCGTAACGGACACCAGCAAATTCCGGCGCGCACACTTCTACTATGTACATGTAAATATGTATGTACTTGTACTGCAGAACAATAACTAACACTCGCGCAAATATGGATAATTGTCCGTTTCACTCAAATGTTTGCAAATATCACTGAAAACTATTTATTAGTGCACCACTGATTCCAATAAATCACTCGAAATTGAATAAATTGTATTAAATTTAATTAAAATAGTAAATCGTAAATCGTAATCGTAATCGCTGAAATCGATGTTGCTCATGCCAAGAGTAGCCATCAACTAAAATTTGCTCAGCTTGTTGAAGTCCGGCAACACCAAATAATCTCTCCCACTCTTCTTAATCATCGAAATCAGCTGTTAAAGGCTGCTGCATTGCGCGCGCAATTTAAATTTAATTGCTATGCTTTAATATTTGTGATTCTTTTTGCAGGACTTGTTAAGCATATAAATACAATGATAATAAATGAAAACCTATTGAACATATGTGCGAGCTTACTAGCTTATTATTAAACATAATAATTATTATAAATTCAGAGATTTCAGTGTTGTAAAACGATTTGTCGTCGAGGTGCAAAATTATAAAGTGGCATTTATACAGATCGCTTTTTGCAATGCATACTAATATCTACATAAATATATTTTAACACAATCTTAAATATGTATTAACTTAAACCATGTTAATATATTAAAATAGGATAGAAATTGTAGCCAAATATCGATAATTTTACCTATCGCTCGTATTTGCGTTCGCACTCTGCGTACACGTGCTCACTGTTATGTTTTTACACAAACAAATGTGCATGTGCTATCTCGCTCGCACTTGCCTATGTCTATGATTTTGATTTTTGTGAATTTAAAGCAAATTTGAAATATCTTCTCTATTTAATAGTCAATCGCTTTGAAACTTTCAGGGTCATTAAATTGGCTTACTTCTTATCTTCCTTTTTAATAAGAAGTGTTTTTATTAAAGATCGCGTCTGATAATCGTTTTTTGCGATTGGCAGGCGAAAGAAGCGTGGCATCTAAAATTTATAACAAACTTGATCTGCGCCCGGTATCCAGGAGCCTACATACCAAATTCGAAGTCTCTAGCTCTTATAGTTTCTGAGATCCTTTGACTCAAACAGACGGACGGACAGACGGACAGACAGACGGACATGGCTCAATCGACTCGGCTATTTATACTGATCAAGAATATATAGGGTCGGAGATGCTTCCTTCTGCCTGTTACATACATTGCACAAAACCATTATAACCTTTTTGACCATTTTCAATAGGCACAGGGTATAAAAAAAATATCTGTCAGTGACGGGACTCGAAAATTTTAGAAAATAGAACGGACGCTCAACACACTGCGCCACAGAATTCTTTAACGGCTTATTATTTATTGTTGGTTTCATTATTACTGGACCATAAGTCAAACTTCATTGTTGTTGTTGTCTAATTGTTTTGTAATTGTTGCTGTTAAGGTAAAGTAAATATAGGAAAATTTAGTTGTTCATTAGAACGCTCTATCTTTTAAATTGCCCTGATAATTTAGATTTATTTTATTTAAGGGCGTTCAAGGGGGCGTGGCCAAAATCTAAGACAAACTTGATCTGCTTGCAATATTGACGAACATACTTACCAAGTTTGGAGTCTCTAGCTCTTATAGTCTCTGAGATCTGGGCGCTCTTACAGACGGACGAACTGACGGACATGGCTATATCGACTCGGCTGTTGATGCTGATCAAGAGTATATATACTTTATGGGGTCTGCCAAGCCTCCTTTGCCTGTTACGCACATTTTTTCTGAAGACAAAGTTAATAGACCCCTGTACTTTTTTTAAGTACGGGGTCTTAAAATGCATACCAAATCTTAATTTTCGATTAAACGATCCTATTGCAGCTATTGCAAGTCTGTTGAAAGTGATTTTGCTGGAAAATTTCCGTTAGTTTGTAATAAAACAAAGCTCAACTGAAAAAAGCCATGTGATCAATTAGTTGACTGAGGTTATTTTGCGCAGAAAATCTTAGAAATTAGCATTTGACTGTTTAAATCTGCAATTCTGGTTAGCTGTCTTACGAAGTGGACACTTTTTAAAGGTTTTTTGATTATGAAATCAAAAGCAAATCAAGTAGTATATAATTATAATTGGATGTTTCATGATTCATCCAGATGCCGAGAACATCCCAATACCTTGTAACTGAAATTGAACAACAGAATAAACTGAATTGCACCCATCGTGAAATTTCACAAAAGCTGTTGGTTTAGTGTCCAAAATTCGGAAAAATATGAGCGAACTTACAGTAAAAAACAAACCTGGAAGAAAAGCAGTATTGAATCCATCAGCTCAAAGGCGAATTATTCGAAAAATTAAAATAGGCGTACATGATACAGCCACCCAAATAAACTGGGATTTGAGACAAACTGATGAAATCGAGGTAACCACAGAAGCCGTCCGGAAAATCTTGCGGAAAAACAACTTCCATGGACGTGCAAAAGTAAAGAAACCACTTTTAGCACAACGCCATAAAATGCTGCGATTAAACTTCGCTAAAAAATACTAAAATTTCACTGCTGAGGATTGGAAAAAAGTTATTTGGTCAGACGAAACAAATATTAACAAAAATTAACTCGGACGGACGACATTGGGTATGGAAAAGAAACGGCGAAAAGTTGCTTGAGCGCCACGTCAAGCCTACTGTCAAATTCGGCGGTGGATGCCTATTGAATTGGGGCTGTATGACCACCGAAGGTTTGATGGGAAGCCTACAAATGTGGCGAAAAAAAACATTCGGACGTTGTTTTCCAACACGATAACGACCCCAAGCCCACGTCCAGAAAAGCTAAGGAGTATTTGATGGATACAAAATTTTATGTCCTAGATTGGCCCCCACAATCGCCAGACTTAAACCTAATTAAGCACCTTTGAGCTGAAATCAAAAGGAAATTAATCAATAAAACTGACCTCAACTTTACAATGGATGAGCTGTGGAATGTAGTTGAGGACATTTGGCAAAACATGAGTCCAAACAAGTGTAAAAACCTTGTAGACAGCATGCCAAGGCGCATAAATGCAGTTTTGATGGCGAAAGGAGGTTTCACCAAATATTAAGTAGAAATTATCGTAGCCTCAACTCTTTGATCATATGGACCAATTTACTCTTTTTGTTTTATATTAGCGAATAAGTTGACTTTTCCTCAATTTTGTTTTGTTTTCACATAATATACTATTATCATCACTTTTGGTAAAAAAAAATTATATTTAAGCTTGTTTCCGAATAACTGCTATCATTTATTTCAAATGAACCAGTTAACGTGATCTAAAAGTTGAGTCACTGTATATACTAAATATATTTACAGTCATTTAAAAACATATTATGCGCGTCTAATTACTTAAAAGGTACTAAGCCTAGGTAAAATGCATATAAATGCCTGTGTGTACCAAGTTGCACAATATCATTAAATTTTGTAAATACATTAAAAGGAAAAAATAAAATAAAACAAAAATTAAGACATATTTGAATGCCACAACCAAGACTCGAACCCACGACATCTAACGCACGGGCTCGTATCTTCACCATCGGACCCATAGACCAATTGTACATAAGCTGGCAAATTTGTTATACATACATTCAGATAAACAATTTATAAAAACGAAAAACATAATATTCTGCATGCCGCCCAACCATCACTTCGACCACTGTGCCGTCTGGGCAGATGCTGGCTAACTCAATACACACACATGCATACATTCTGGCAGAGTAAATATAAAATGAATTTATTCATAATTTTAATTATATTTCCTTGCTGCCGCAAACTTGTTAATATCTTCACTATTTATGAACCAATCCAGATGAAAGTTGGTGATTAGTTGCTGGGCATGATCCTACACCCTTTGGCATACAAAAATTAAAGATTTAATTTAAAACCCTAAATTTAAGCTTATGTCAGGTTTTTTCGAATTACGCTTCCCACAATCCCATATGGACAAAAGTGAAGTAACTCTCGTGACACTTCTAGATTTTAGTAAGGCTTTTGACACGGTAAACCACGAAATTTTAATAGCAAATCTAAGCAGACTATATAATTTCTCCTCGACTCCAATCAAGATAATGAGCTCATATTTAACAAATAGAAAACAAGCCGTAGTTGTGCAGCACTTCAGCTCCGACTTTATAACAACAACACATGGAGTTCCACAGTGATCAATTCTAGGTCCTCTCCTGTTTACCATTTATGTTAATGATCTACCAAGTGTTTTGTCTATGTGTGATGCCCATATGTACGCTGAAAATGTCCAATTATATGTGAGTCGTCATGTAAGTCAGAATAACCAATGTATCATGTTGTGTAATAATGATCTGTTACGTGTTTGTAAATGGGCGAGTAATAATGGTATTTGTTTGAACCCGTCAAAGTGTAAATGTACTGTAATGTATAAGAAAAAACTTAATGTTGACAACTTAGATAAACTTCGTGTTGGTGATGTGGATATTGCGTATGTGGAAAAGGCTGATAATCTAGGAATAACATTCAACAATACACTCACATGGAAAGACCAGCTCAATAAAGCTGTGGGAAAGGCCTATGGCATTCTTCGACAGCTTATGCTAACACAGCCCTGGCTGCCGGTAACAACAAGAATGACTATCGCGAAAACTTTAGTTACGCCAATACTATTCTATGGAATTGAAATTTTTGCCAACTGTGATATTGCTAGTCAGCAAAAGATTAAAATAGCATATAATAATATAGCACGCTATGTCTTTGGACTTAAGCGATACGACCATGTTACTCGTTTTGCATATCGTATTTTTATACCCTGTGCCCATTGAAAATGGTCAAAAAGGGTATAATGGTTTTGTGAAATGTATGTAACAGGCACAAGGATATATATTTTTGATCAGTATCAAGAGCCGAGTCTATTGAACCATGTCCGTCTGTCTGTCCGTCCGTCTTTTTGAGTCAAAAGATCCCAGAGACTATAAGATCTAGAGACTTGAAACTTGGTAGGTGGTTTCCTGGATAGCGGGCGCAGATCAAGCTCGAGCACACTCGACTGTAGTCGCACCTCCTCGCTAGCAAAGCGAGCTGGGGGCGGAGCCTCCTTGTTATGACTTAGACTTAAAAAACTGGACTAAATATGAAACGCTAACTCTGCTCCATCAGATTATAACTATTAAAACGCCTGATTCTCTTTTTAAAAAAATACGCTTTGCAATATCGTTAAGGACATGTAATATTGTTTGTCCTAGAATTAAACTTGCATCCTCTTATAAGCATTTCTTTTTATTTGTTGCTCGACTTTGGAATCAGTTGCCATTTTAGATAATTGGACGTTGGAAGTTGATGTAACTACTAAACGAGCAGTACACTCAAGTGGCCCAAACGACATAATTATAAAAATGTTTAAATATTATTATCAGAACTTGCGATTTCCCTCAATTGTATCAAGCAGCCAGTAAAAACGTCAAAACCGATACCGATACCGATTCCCACGAAATGTATGTACATACAATGCGTAACGGACACCAGCAAATTCCGGCGCGCACACTTCTACTATGTACATGTAAATATGTATGTACTTGTACTGCAGAACAATAACTAACACTCGCGCAAATATGGATAATTGTCCGTTTCACTCAAATGTTTGCAAATATCACTGAAAACTATTTATTAGTGCACCACTGATTCCAATAAATCACTCGAAATTGAATAAATTGTATTAAATTTAATTAAAATAGTAAATCGTAAATCGTAATCGTAATCGCTGAAATCGATGTTGCTCATGCCAAGAGTAGCCATCAACTAAAATTTGCTCAGCTTGTTGAAGTCCGGCAACACCAAATAATCTCTCCCACTCTTCTTAATCATCGAAATCAGCTGTTAAAGGCTGCTGCATTGCGCGCGCAATTTAAATTTAATTGCTATGCTTTAATATTTGTGATTCTTTTTGCAGGACTTGTTAAGCATATAAATACAATGATAATAAATGAAAACCTATTGAACATATGTGCGAGCTTACTAGCTTATTATTAAACATAATAATTATTATAAATTCAGAGATTTCAGTGTTGTAAAACGATTTGTCGTCGAGGTGCAAAATTATAAAGTGGCATTTATACAGATCGCTTTTTGCAATGCATACTAATATCTACATAAATATATTTTAACACAATCTTAAATATGTATTAACTTAAACCATGTTAATATATTAAAATAGGATAGAAATTGTAGCCAAATATCGATAATTTTACCTATCGCTCGTATTTGCGTTCGCACTCTGCGTACACGTGCTCACTGTTATGTTTTTACACAAACAAATGTGCATGTGCTATCTCGCTCGCACTTGCCTATGTCTATGATTTTGATTTTTGTGAATTTAAAGCAAATTTGAAATATCTTCTCTATTTAATAGTCAATCGCTTTGAAACTTTCAGGGTCATTAAATTGGCTTACTTCTTATCTTCCTTTTTAATAAGAAGTGTTTTTATTAAAGATCGCGTCTGATAATCGTTTTTTGCGATTGACAGGCGAAAGAAGCGTGGCATCTAAAATTTAAAACAAACTTGATCTGCGCCCGGTATCCAGGAGCCTACATACCAAATTCGAAGTCTCTAGCTCTTATAGTTTCTGAGATCCTTTGACTCAAACAGACGGACGGACAGACGGACAGACAGACGGACATGGCTCAATCGACTCGGCTATTTATACTGATCAAGAATATATAGGGTCGGAGATGCTTCCTTCTGCCTGTTACATACATTGCACAAAACCATTATACCCTTTTTGACCATTTTCAATAGGCACAGGGTATAAAAAAAATATCTGTCAGTGATGGGACTCGAAAATTTTAGAAAATAGAACGGACGCTCAACACACTGTGCCACAGAATTCTTTAACGGCATATTATTTATTGTTGGTTTCATTATTACTGGACCATAAGTCAAACTTCATTGTTGTTGTTGTCTAATTGTTTTGTAATTGTTGCTGTTAAGGTAAAGCAAATATAGGAAAATTTAGTTGTTTAATATCTTCGCTGTTTATTGTCCGATCGCAATGAGATTTTCAGCAAAAATCGCGGATAATATTGATAATATTATGCTTCATTAGAACGCTCTATCTTTTAAATTGCCCTGATAATTTAGATTTATTTTATTTAAGGGCGTTCAAGGGGGCGTGGCCAAAATCTAAGACAAACTTGATCTGCTTGCAATATTGACGAACATACTTACCAAGTTTGGAGTCTCTAGCTCTTATAGTCTCTGAGATCTGGGCGCTCTTACAGACGGACGGACTGACGGACATGGCTATATCGACTCGGCTGTTGATGCTGATCAAGAGTATATATACTTTATGGGGTCTGCCAAGCCTCCTTTGCCTGTTACGCACATTTTTTCTGAAGACAAAGTTAATAGACCCCTGTACTTTTTTTAAGTACGGGGTCTTAAAATGCATACCAAATCTTAATTTTCGATTAAACGATCCTATTGCAGCTATTGCAAGTCTGTTGAAAGTGATTTTGCTGGAAAATTTCCGTTAGTTTGTAATAAAACAAAGCTCAACTGAAAAAAGCCATGTGATCAATTAGTTGACTGAGGTTATTTTGCACAGAAAATCTTAGAAATTAGCATTTGACTGTTTAAATCTGCAATTCTGGTTAGCTGTCTTACGAAGTGGACACTTTTTAAAGGTTTTTTGATTATGAAATCAAAAGCAAATCAAGTAGTATATAATTATAATTGGATGTTTCATGATTCATCCAGATGCCGAGAACATCCCAATACCTTGTAACTGAAATTGAACAACAGAATAAACTGAATTGCACCCATCGTGAAATTTCACAAAAGCTGTTGGTTTAGTGTCCAAAATTCGGAAAAATATGAGCGAACTTACAGTAAAAAACAAACCTGGAAGAAAAGCAGTATTGAATCCATCAGCTCAAAGGCGAATTATTCGAAAAATTAAAATAGGCGTACATGATACAGCCACCCAAATAAACTGGGATTTGAGACAAACTGATGAAATCGAGGTAACCACAGAAGCCGTCCGGAAAATCTTGCGGAAAAACAACTTCCATGGACGTGCAAAAGTAAAGAAACCACTTTTAGCACAACGCCATAAAATGCTGCGATTAAACTTCGCTAAAAAATACTAAAATTTCACTGCTGAGGATTGGAAAAAAGTTATTTGGTCAGACGAAACAAATATTAACAAAAATTAACTCGGACGGACGACAATGGGTATGGAAAAGAAACGGCGAAAAGTTGCTTGAGCGCCACGTCAAGCCTACTGTCAAATTCGGCGGTGGATGCCTATTGAATTGGGGCTGTATGACCACCGAAGGCGTTGGAAAAATTGTCAGGATCCATGGCCGTATGGGCGCTGATCAATACGTGTCTATTTTCGATAGTGGTTTGATGGGAAGCTTACAAATGTGGCGAAAAAAAACATTCGGACGTTGTTTTCCAACACGATAACGACCCCAAGCCCACGTCCAGAAAAGCTAAGGAGTATTTGATGGATACAAAATTTTATGTCCTAGATTGGCCCCCACAATCGCCAGACTTAAACCCAATTAAGCACCTTTGAGCTGAAATCAAAAGGAAATTAATCAATAAAACTGACCTCAACTTTACAATGGATGAGCTGTGGAATGTAGTTGAGGACATTTTTCAAAACATGAGTCCAAACAAGTGTAAAAACCTTGTAGACAGCATGCCAAGGCGCATAAATGCAGTTTTGATGGCGAAAGGAGGTTTCACCAAATATTAAGTAGAAATTATCGTAGCCTCAACTCTTTGATCATATGGACCAATTTAATCTTTTTGTTTTATATTAGCGAATAAGTTGACTTTTCCTCAATTTTGTTTTGTTTTCACATAATATACTATTATCATCACTTTTGGTAAAAAAAAATTATATTTAAGCTTGTTTCCGAATAACTGCTATCATTTATTTCAAATGAACCAGTTAACGTGATCTAAAAGTTGAGTCACTGTATATACTAAATATATTTACAGTCATTTAAAAACATATTATGCGCGTCTAATTACTTAAAAGGTACTAAGCCTAGGTAAAATGCATATAAATGCCTGTGTGTACCAAGTTGCACAATATCATTAAATTTTGTAAATACATTAAAAGGAAAAAATAAAATAAAACAAAAATTAAGACATATTTGAATGCCACAACCAAGACTCGAACCCACGACATCTAACGCACGGGCTCGTATCTTCACCATCGGACCCATAGACCAATTGTACATAAGCTGGCAAATTTGTTATACATACATTCAGATAAACAATTTATAAAAACGAAAAACATAATATTCTGCATGCCGCCCAACCGTCACTTCGACCACTGTGCCGTCTGGGCAGATGCTGGCTAACTCAATACACACACATGCATACATTCTGGCAGAGTAAATATAAAATGAATTTATTCATAATTTTAATTATATTTCCTTGCTGCCGCAAACTTGTTAATATCTTCACTATTTATGAACCAATCCAGATGAAAGTTGGTGATTAGTTGCTGGGCATGATCCTACACCCTTTGGCATACAAAAATTAAAGATTTAATTTAAAACCCTAAATTTAAGCTTATGTCAGGTTTTTTCGAATTACGCTTCCCACAATCCCATATGGACAAAAGTGAAGTAACTCTCGTGACACTTCTAGATTTTAGTAAGGCTTTTGACACGGTAAACCACGAAATTTTAATAGCAAATCTAAGCAGACTATATAATTTCTCCTCGACTGCAATCAAGATAATGAGCTCATATTTAACAAATAGAAAACAAGCCGTAGTTGTGCAGCACTTCAGCTCCGACTTTATAACAACAACACATGGAGTTCCACAGTGATCAATTCTAGGTCCTCTCCTGTTTACCATTTATGTTAATGATCTACCAAGTGTTTTGTCTATGTGTGATGCCCATATGTACGCTGAAGATGTCCAATTATATGTGAGTCGTCCTGTAAGTCAGAATAACCAATGTATCATGTTGTGTAATAATGATCTGTTACGTGTTTGTAAATGGGCGAGTAATAATGGTATTTGTTTGAACCCGTCAAAGTGTAAATGTACTGTAATGTATAAGAAAAAACTTAATGTTGACAACTTAGATAAACTTCGTGTTGGTGATGTGGATATTGTGTATGTGGAAAAGGCTGATAATCTAGGAATAACATTCAACAATACACTCACATGGAAAGACCAGCTCAATAAAGCTGTGGGAAAGGCCTATGGCATTCTTCGACAGCTTATGCTAACACAGCCCTGGCTGCCGGTAACAACAAGAATGACTATCGCGAAAACTTTAGTTACGCCAATACTATTCTATGGAATTGAAATTTTTGCCAACTGTGATATTGCTAGTCAGCAAAAGATTAAAATAGCATATAATAATATAGCACGCTATGTCTTTGGACTTAAGCGATACGACCATGTTACTCGTTTTGCATATCGTATTTTTATACCCTGTGCCCATTGAAAATGGTCAAAAAGGGTATAATGGTTTTGTGTAATGTATGTAACAGGCACAAGGATATATATTTTTGATCAGTATCAAGAGCCGAGTCTATTGAACCATGTCCGTCTGTCTGTCCGTCCGTCTTTTTGAGTCAAAAGATCCCAGAGACTATAAGATCTAGAGACTTGAAACTTGGTAGGTGGTTTCCTGGATAGCGGGCGCAGATCAAGCTCGAGCACACTCGACTGTAGTCGCACCTCCTCGCTAGCAAAGCGAGCTGGGGGCGGAGCCTCCTTGTTATGACTTAGACTTAAAAAACTGGACTAAATATGAAACGCTAACTCTGCTCCATCAGATTATAACTATTAAAACGCCTGATTCTCTTTTTAAAAAAATACGCTTTGCAATATCGTTAAGGACATGTAATATTGTTTGTCCTAGAATTAAACTTGCATCCTCTGATAAGCATTTCTTTTTATTTGTTGCTCGACTTTGGAATCAGTTGCCATTTTAGATAATTGGACGTTGGAAGTTGATGTAACTACTAAACGAGCAGTACACTCAAGTGGCCCAAACGACACCAAGCCTGGCTTCTTGACGCGCGGACAAACAGTTAAACATAGTACTAAAACTAGTTTCAAATACAAAATCATTAAACATTAAATTAACTACAATCTAGCTAAATGGGAAATCATTAAAGAGTTTAGAGAAGGAATGGAATAAATATTAGCTATAACATGGGACAGATTGTTATAATTAGATCATAGAACTCGGAAAGGGTTATGGATAGCATAGTTTGTACTACAGGAGTGAAGAGAAAGAGTAAAAAAATTTCTAAAAGTTCTGGTCGGGAAAGCAAAACTAATTTGGCTAATTAATTCAGACGAATCAATTTCACCATTAATTAGTTTATGTAGAAAGACTACACCAAGCATTATTCTCCGATCAGAAAGAGAGTGGAGATTTAACAAAAGAAGTCTACCTCGGTAAGGAGGCAAGCGAATGTTAGTATTCCAATTAAGACCACGGAGGGCGAAGATCAGAAATTGTTTTTGTACCGATTCTATTCTGTCATGATGAATCTTATATTGGGAATTCCATATACAAGACCCATATTCTAGAATAGGTCGAACAAGTGAAGTATAAACCAATTTAGTAGTATAGTGATCGTCAAATTCTTTCGACCAACGCTTTATGAAACCCAAAACGCCAGAGGCTCGATTAGCAATAGAAGCAACATGCTTGTCAAACTTTGGATCCAGAAGAATACCCAAATCAGTAACCGACATAATACGTTCAAGCGGTTTACAATTAAGAACATAATTAAATAAATAGGGCAAATTAATTGCCCTAATAACTTAGACTTATTTGATTTTCAAAGGGGCGTGGCAAAAATCTAAAATAAACTTGATCTGCTTTCAATATAGACAAACCTACGTACCAAGTAAGGAGTCTCTTGCTCTTATAGTCTCTGAGTTCTAGGCGCTCTCACAGACGGACGGACAGATGGACAGACGGAAATGACTATATCGCCTCGGCTCGTTAGCTGTGTTAAGAATTTTTATGAAAACTCAATTCAATTACTAAAATAAATAGTTCATAAATAAATAAAAAAAATAAATAAATAACAAATAAAAAAACAAAAAAAAACTTTTAGAAAAATATCGGCGAAAAAAAAAGCCTGGATCAGCTCATCTACCTGCTCGTCTATTACCTTCTGCATCGCCAGATTTTTGGGGTAATATCTCTGTTTCAGAGGCTTATCGTCCTTTAACCGAATCCTTTGCTCCGCAATGTGAAATAGTCCCTTCAGATTCTCGAAGAGTGCCAGTTCAGCTTCTAGGAACTCCTTTAAATCCGACTCCACCTGTGGGGACTTACCCTCTGACTCTTCTCTTGTATCCACCATCGCGAGATCCGATGCAGATCCTGTTTCTTCGAAGCCAGGTCGGCCGTCCGTCCGCAGGACCGGATCCTGCTCCTCTACTGCTGCGTTCTCTATCCCCTTACGCTTTTTCGGGTTTCTTATTGCGTTTTACTAAAAGTAAAAGGTATGGCAGGGTAAACACGCCATGGACAACGAATAGGCCTACTAACTACTTTACGCAAGCGAACATTTATTTGGGTATAATTGTGGGCCTTTATACCACTTTTATGCCAAGCCCTTTTTTTGCCTCCTCGGGCGGTTGCATTCTGTTCGGCAGTGTTGTGCAACTGATCGCTTATACATGCAAGCCTGCGTCAACGGCCGTTATATTGAAATTCATATTCAAACTTAGCATAATTATTCCACAGTTAGCTTAGTTTACTGCGCTCAGTGCGCCTATTTAATCCTTTCTTAAGCTTAACCTAACTTAACATTATTCGCTCCAGTGCGTAGAAACTAAAAAATATAATATAAACAAGGTGAAGGTACCCTGTGCCCTGGCACTCCGATAGCCCCATACTTTTTTGCAAGCCGTTAGGCACGCCGAAGATTTGTTGATGCGGCATTAATTTTTCGACTAATTGTTCGTATTAAATCTATATGCTCTACTAAACGGATATAAACCAAATTCGATAATAATGTTAAAAACAATAAAAAATTACCATTTTGTGAGTTCTGTTGGGATACCTCAAAAAACAACACACAATTTCATACTAAATATTAATTTTCGACTGACCGTTCCTGAGGCAGCTATATGTTATATTGTTCCGACTTTAACCCAATTTGATCAGAATATATGGAAAAGTTCCAAATGCATGTCAGTTTGCTAGAGATATTTCAAACACCAAAAAGTTTTCATATAAAATCTTAATTTTCGACTGACCGATCCTATGGCAGCTATATGATAAATTGCTCCGATTTCAACCTAAATTGAACTGAATGTATGGGACCATTCCAAATGCATATTCAGTCAGTATATATAAGACCATCCCAAATGTATATATTATTAGTTTGGTCAAGATATTTCAAACAACAAAAAAGTTTTTCATACTAAAACTTGATTTTCGACTGATCGCTTCTATGGCAGCTATATGATATAGTTGTCCGATTTAAACCAAATTTGAAGAGAATATAAAGGACCATCCCAAATGCATATCCTGCCAGTTTGGACAAGATATTTCGAGCAACAAAAAAGTTTTTCATACTAAAACTTGATTTTCGACTGATCGTTCCTATGGCAGCTATATGATATAGTGGTCCGATTTCAACTTAATTTTATAAGGATATATAAGACCATCCCAAATGCATATACTATTAGGTTGGTCGGCATATTTCAAACAACAAAAAAGTTTTTCATACTAAAACTTGATTTTCGACTTATCGATCCTATGGCAGCTATATTGATCTGCGCCCGCTATCCAGGAATCTACATACCAAGTTTGAATTCTCTAGCTCTTATAGTCTCTGAGATCCTTTGGCTCAAACACACGGACATACGGACAGACGGACATGGCTCAATCGACTCTACTATTGATAATGATTAAGAATATATATACTTTATAGGGTCGGAGATGCTTCCTTCTGCCTGTTACATACATTGCAAAAAACCATTATACCCTTTTAGACAATTTTTAATGGGCACAGTGTATAAAAAAAGCTAACCCAACGAATACAAACTAATAACCTTGTATAGTAACATAGTTATACAGCTAGACACACATAGAAACCCAAATAGTAACAGTCAGGCAGACGCACAGCCAGAGCCAATTCAGCACATAAGCAATCTCACGACCAACGCATCTACAGATCAAAATTTATAAACAAAAGATCGATACACACAACGCTTAAAGCCAGTCAATAAACAATGTGCATACACAGCATAATTTCCCCTCTTAATAAGAGCACTTCGCGACAATGGTCACGTAGGCAGCTGCAGGAAACTAAATGTAAACAATATAATGTCGGTTTTTGCTCACTTAGATTCTAAGATCGAGCTAGTCTTAAATTTGTCTTAAGTTCATTCGGACGCGTTATTAACCATGCACATATAAAACAAATAAAAACTCGTACATATTAACGCGCTCGTCTTATTATTTCTAAAATCTTGGTACTTAACGAATACAAGTACTTAAGTAGCGCAGCCGGCAGGATACAAATTTTTATCGACGCATACGATAAAGTTTGTATCCGCAAAATAACTATATTTCCAAAACCGCGTTAACTAAAACCTTCGGTTTGTGAAAAATATTTTCAACTAAAGCTCGAACGAGCGTGAATACCTGAAATGGCATCGCCAAATCTTGATAACCCAACCAACAACGCTAGCATTGCGCTTAGTGTTGAACAAATGGGGATGTGCCTGAAGTATATCAACAGCCAACGAAAATTTGACGGCAACCCGATGCACCTATGTCTATTCGTGAAGAATATTGACGCATCGCTATCAATGTTCTTCACTGCGAACCCGATCCAGATGACACTCCAATTAAATGCAGTGAAGGGGCTCCTTATTGGCGACGCTATGCGTGTGCTGATGAAGGCGAGATACGAGACTGGGTCCACCCTGAGGACAGCTCTACTGAACCTTTTTGAGGACAGGACACCACTTCATTAACTACGGACGACGAAATATAAAGGAGACCTCAGTAAGTTCATAAACGCTCTTGAACTAATATCAAATCGTGTAATGAATAGACTAAATTTGAGCGGGACTCCCAGCGAAAAGCTGATGCACCAATCATCGTTAGACGACTTTTTAAGTCAATGTATCTACGATGAATTACCTGAAAGAATATTGTTTAGGTTAAGTAGATCGGATATAAGCACACATATGAAATTATGACAGGTAGCCATGGAAAAGGGAATACTAAATAATTGGTCCCAAATAAGTAATGATTATTTTAAGCCTGATATTACAAACAAATCACAAGAAATGAAATACAACCAAAACAATCAAAGACAAAATTTTCAATCGATTCCACAAAATCCAATACCGACGTATACACCAGAATATAGTTTCAATCCAAATTATATACCACGACCACAATTTTCTCAAAATCAAGTTCCTATTCGACCGACTCAAATTCAACAAGCTTTTCCTCAAACCAATCAAATTCAACCAAGACCACAGTTTAACTCAATGCAAAATCAAGCTCAGCAACAGCCAAAATTTAGAGTTCCATTCAAACGACAAATGGAAAGTACACAACAGAGACGTATAGAATCGATGGACATTAGTGAAAATTTTCGGCTACAAGCCTCGGACAATCAGCTGGAGTATGTGGAACAGGAAGAGGAGTTAGGTCAACAGGACAAAGGATTTGCACTGATACTGAATCAGATAGATCAGGAGGCATATCAGCAGGATCAGGAATATGTAGCACAGGAGCAGAACAATATAACTTCGGAGGAGTACGATCAATATCAGCCAAATTTTCAACTTCAACAATAACATTAATTATTGAAAATGAACGTTGCAAATGCCTTATACTGGGCAAACGTTAGCTTTTGCACACCAAATATTTGGAAAAATATAGCGCTCATTAAATTGGCCAATCCATTAAAAGTCATTACCTTGGCAGGAACAATTGTTATGCCACACATGAAATATGTTAAATTACCAAGATTGCTGAACTCAGCAGCTAAAATGAATGTTCATAATTTTTTCGATAAACATGACGTATTGATAGGCAGAGACTTACTAGAACAGTGGCACGCTAGTGTTGATTTCGCAAAAGAATCAGTAACCCTTAATAACACAGAGTACTCATTTATCAGTCCCTACGAAGAACCAAAAAACGAAGAAAGTAATGAAATTGAGCTAGAGCATCATGAATGGCTAGGTAATATTGAAAAGTCAAAAGAAATAGAGACATTAAACGAGCTAAATTCAGAAGAACAGAACGTACAACAGAAAATACTTAAGGTCTATAGGGATATTCAATACAGTGACGGTGACGAATTAACTTTTACAAAAAGCATTAAACATGAAATAAGTACAAAAACAGAAGAACCAATCTACAGGAAAGCATATCCGTATGCACAAGTCTATAAAAGTGAAGTTAACGAACAAATAAACGACATGTTAAAACAGCGCATTATCAGACATTCGAACTCGCCATACAACAGTCCGTTACTAGTTGTAGGTAAAAAAGATGGCAAATTTCGTCTAGTAATAGATTTTAGAAAGCTAAATGAAGTTACAATAGATGACAGATTTCCAATCCCAAACATTGATGAGATACTAGACAAGCTTGGCAGATGCCAGTATTTTACTACACATGACTTGGCTAAAGGGTTTCATCAAATTCAAATGCACCCAGATTCTATCAAAAAGACAGCTTTCTCGACAAAACATGGACATTACGAATACACTCGTATGCCATTTGGTTTAAAAAATGCACCCTCAACTTTCCAACGTTGTATGAACCATGTTTTAAACGGTATCATTGGACAACATTGCCTTGTTTATCTTGATGATATAATCATTTTTTCAACTTCACTTCAAGAGCATGAGAGTTCCATAAGAAAAGTCTTGGACTGCTTAATAAAACACAATCTCAAATTAAAATTGGGCAAATGCACCTTCAGGCAAAGAGAAACAACATTTTTAGGACACATCGTAACACCTGACGGCATAAAGCCCGAACCAAAAAAAAGAGAAGCAATACAACGATATCCGATTCCAAAAACTCCAAAAGAAATAAAATCATTCTTAGGCTTAGCAGAGTATTACCGAAAGTTCATAAAAGACTTCGCAAAAATTGCAAAACCAATGACAAAGTATCTTAAAAAAGAACAAATAATTGACGTCCAGAACGAAGAATATAAAAATGTTTTTAATAAATTGAAAATGTTAATAGCAAGCGATCCTATTTTGACACGACCCGATTTTAATAAAAAATTCACCCTCACCACTGATGCAAGTAATTATGCATTAGGTGCAGTTTTGGCACAAGAAAATAAACCAATTTGCTTTGCAAGTCGAACTTTAAATGAACATGAAGTCAATTATTACGCTATTGAAAAAGAGTTATTAGCCATAGTCTGGTCCACAAAATATTTCCGACCTTATTTGTATGCTCGTCGATTCACAGATCAGACCGATCACAAACCATTAGTTTGGTTGGAGTCTCTTAAAGAACCCAACATGAAACTTTTTGAAATAAAACACATACAAGGAAAAGAAAACCATATTGCAGATTATTTGTCCAGAATAAAAATCAATGAAACATTTATAGGTGACGCACAATACGAAGACAACGAAAGTGAAGCTGATACGACTTTAGCAACAAAACACAGTGCATCAGAAGACGGAAGCCAATACACTCAAATTACAGAACGACCAATTAACCATTTTAATCGACATATAATAATGATAAAAGCAACTCAGTCCAAGAGCACAACAGAAAAATACTTTAATAAAAACATTACAAAAATAGAATACGTACACCCATTAAAAGAAATCGAAGTTAAAGACATGCTAGAAAACATAGTAGGAACAAAAAATACAACAATCTTTTGCAACGACGATCAGGATTTTGCGCTAATACAAAGAACATACATGACCTTTTTAAATCCCAGAATTAGTGGTAAATTAACTAAATCTATAGAGCTAAAAGAAAATATAACAAAATTTGACGATTTCAAAGAAATTATTTTAAAATTACATGAAGATAAATTGCACCAAAATCAGAAATACATGATAGATTATTACATGAATAACAGACGAAATTATTTGACTTGTATTGACGTTTATTCTAAATTCATGATGGCCCTAGAAACAGAAGCAAGAACATGGCTCGACGTATAAGGGGCTTTACTTACAATTTTCTACACAATGGGAAAACCCAAGTTAATTAAATCAGATAGAGATACAGGAATGAACAGCTTAAGTCTTTGAAATTGGTTAGAATCCGAAAATGAAGCCATAGAATACAATACGAACAAACAGTAATAGCAGACATTGAACGAGTTCATAAGACTATTAATGAAAAAATTAGGGTTATCTTGACAACAAAAAATATTGAACATACAAGTACAGAAATGCAGGAAATAGCTTACACCTATAACCATAAAATAATACACGGAACAACCGGCAGAATACCCACAGATATATTTTTATATAACAAACAACCAACTAAAAATTTGCTGGAAAATAAAAAATTTACAAAATAAATGAAAATAGAAAGGAACATGAGATTGATCCACAAATCTCAAAGAACTTGCAGAAAACTAAGAAATCACACAACCCATTCCGGAAAAGTATTAACGTTACACAAATAGACAACAATCGATACGAAATACTAAACCGAGGACACAAGACAGTTCATTACAAAACGGCATTTCAGAAGAAAAAGAAAATAGATAAATCGAAATATTCCAGGGAGCCAGACGAAAGCGTTCCAGACAATGATGATGATGACAATAATCCTGTCAGTAATACAATTAATCGGGGGCCAGACAATACAGACAACGGAGATCAAAACAAATAATGGATTCATTTTACTAGAAGTAGATAACATAAAACTACCATATAATTTCTCGCACCATTTTATTCGTATTAATAAAACAGCTATTTTAGAGACCTACAACAATATAATCATAACAGTTAACAAAACCAAAACTAAAGATTTAGATTGGGAGCTACACAAACTGGATTTACAAGTAAAACTAATTACCAACACAGGAAGACAAAAAAGGGGTTACATAAACGTTATGGGCAAAACTTTTAAATACTTGTATGGAACTTTAGATGCTGATGATTTAGAAGATTTAAATGAAAATATTAACGATATTAGGAAAAACATGATCAATAACGACGAAATTAATGAAGTAATTAACCAAATTAACGATGAACTTAGATATATTTACGTAAGAAATACAAATGCGCAAACAGCAATAATAGTCCGTGAACAAATAGAAAGATTATTAGAGTATATTGATGATATTCAAATGGCTTTGCAATTGGCAAGGCATGGGTTGTTAGATCCAAAACTTTTAAATCACGAAACAGCTATTCAAATAAATCAGGATCAGCCCCTACATGTTGATACATCGGTTTGGCTATCGTCAGATAAGAACTTGTACATTATTTTGCAAATTCCATTACAATCATTTGAAACTCCAGTGTATACAATGGTACCATATCCAGGTATGAACGAAAAACTTATTGAACACACATTAAACACCAATATTGTATCTGCCTACCTCCATAAAGAAAATGTAATAGATTTTAAGACTAAGACAATAATCACAGATAAATGTATAACATCAATTAATAAGAAGTCAGAAAATCAATGTAAACTAAAACAAGGGCCAAGCACCCTTAATTCAATACATTTATCCCAATATTTTAATTACTTATAAATTAATTCAAACTCAAATATTTACAAATTGTAAGGCAGCACCTTTTTCGGTTACAGGAAATCAGATAATTCAACTAAGTCAATGTGGAATGCAAATTAATAATGTCACAATCACAATTAAAGAAATCCAACCATACAAAAAAGAAATAATAATGAAAAAAACTAATAGTTTTAAACCAATAGATCATATAAGTTCAAAAATTAAATATTATGTTAAGAAATCAAATCGGCATAAAATAATTTTGTATCTTATAATTATTGTAATGATTTTTATTGCTGCCTTATACGTTTATATGCGAATTCGAGGACGTAATTCGATTAAGGAAAGGGGGAGTAACACAGTTATACAGCTAGATACACATAGAAACCCAAATAGTAACAGTCAGGCAGAGCCACAGCCAGAGCCAATTCAGCACATAAGCAATCTCACGACCAACGCACCTACAGATTAAAATTTATAAAAAAAAAAACGAGTGTGCTCGACTGTAGAATACCCTGTGCCCTGGCTCTCCGATAGATCATACGTATGTGGGCTACGTTAGGCATGCCAAAGTTGTGATGATGCGGCATTAACTTTTTTGACTAATTGTTCGTATTACATCTATGTGATCTAGTGAACCGATTTAAGCCAAATTGCAAATTCTGAATCTGTGAGTTTGGTTGACTTATCTCTAAAAACAACAATAATTTACGTACTATATCTTAAAATTCGCTCCTATGGCAGCTATTTGATATCCGATTTTTTGTTAGTTTGGTTGAGATACCTTAAACAACAAAAAAGGTTATCATACTAAAACTTGATTTTCGACTGATCGTTCCTATGGCAGCTATATCACATAGTGTTTCGATTTTAACCAAGTTTAGTCAGGATGTATGAGACTATCCCACATGCATATTGTCTCAGTTTGGCTGACATATCTTAAGCAACAAAAAAGTTTTTCATACCAAAACTTGATTTTCGACTGATCGTTCCTATGGCAGCTATATTATATAGTGTTTCGATTTCAACCAGAGTTGATCAGGATGTATAGGACCATTCCACATGCATATCCTGTCAGTTTGGTCAAATAATTTCAAACAACAAAAAAGCTTTTCATACTCAAACTTGATTTTGTACTGATTGTTCCAATGGCAGCTATATGATATAGTGGTCCGATTTCAACCAAATTTGTTTAGGATGTATAGGATCATTTCAAATGCATATCCTATTAGTTTGGTCGAGATCTTTCAAACAACAAAAAAGTTTATTTTCGACTGATCGTTCCTATGACAGCAATATGATATAGTGGTACGATCGAATAAATTGTATTTAATTTAATTAAAATAGTAAATCGTAAATCGTAATCGTAATCGCTGAAATCGATGTTGCTCATGCCAAGAGTAGCCATCAACTAAAATTTGCTCAGCTTGTTGAAGTCCGGCAACACCAAATAATCTCTCCCAGTCTTCTTAATCATCGAAATCAGCTGTTAAAGGCTGCTGCATTGCGCGCGGAATTTAAATTTAAATGCAATGTTTTAATATTTGTGATTCTTTTTGCAGGATTTGTTAAGCATTTGAATACAATGATAATAATTGAAAACCTATTGAACATATGTGCGAGCTTACTAGCTTATTATTAAACATAATAATTATTATAAATTCAGAGATTTCAGTGTTGTAAAATGATCTGTCGTCGAGGTGCAAAATTATAAAGTGGCATTTATACATATCGCATTTTGCAATGCATACTAATATCTACATACATATATTTTAACACAATCGTAAATATGTATTAACTTAAACCATGTGAATATATTAAAATAGGATAGAAATTGTAGCCAATTGATATCGATAATTTTGCCTATCGCTCGTATTTGCGTTCGCACTCTTCGTACACGTGCTCACTGTTATGTTTTTGCACAAACAAATGTGCATATGCTATCTCGCTCGCACTTGCCTATGTCTATGATTTTGATTTATGTGAATTTATAGCAAATTTCAAATATATTCTCTATTTAATAGTCAATCGCTTTGAAACTTTCAGGGTCATTAAATTGGCTTACTTCTTATCTTCCTGTTTAATTAAGAAGTGTTTTTATTAAAGATCGCGTCTGATAATCGTTTTTTGCGATTGTCAGCCGAAAGAGGCGTGGCATCTAAAATTTAAAACAAACTTGATCTGCGCCCGTTATTCAGCAACCTTCATACCAAATTTGAAGTCTCTAGCTTTTATAGTCTGTGAGATCCTTTGACTCAAACAGACGGACAGACGGACACACGGACAGACAGACGGACCTGGCTCAATCGACTCGGCTATTGATGCTGATCAAGAATATATATACTTTATAGGGTCGGAGATGCTTCCTTCTGCCTGTTACAAAAATTGCACAAAACCATTATACCCTATTTGACCATTTTCAATGGGCACGGGTATAAAAACAAATTTGATCTGCGACCGCTATCCAAGAATCTACATACCAAGTTTGAATTCTCTAGCTCTTATAGTCTCTGAGATCCTTTGGCTCAAAGACACGGACAGAAAGACGGACATGGCTCAATCGACTCGACTATTGATACTGATCAAGAATATATAAACTTTATAGGGTCGGAGATGCTTCCTTCTGCCTTTTACATACATTGCACAAAACCACTATACCCTTTTTGACCATTTTCAATGGGCACAGGGTATAAAAAAAGCTAACCCAACGAATACAAACTAATAACCTTATATATATGAATATGAGACGGTGCAGATTCTATCACCGCCTCACAGTAAGTTGCCAAAAGTTCAGTTCATTACGAGCATCGTTTTCAAAGATACGTATTGGCAAATCCCTCTGAAAAAGAGCTAGGGAAAAATGGCTTTCTCTGTGTCGAAAAGGCATCTGTATCATTTTACGGTGATGGCATTTTGTCTTTCAAATGCACCGCAGACGATGACCAAACTTTTAGACAAGGTGATGCCTCCAACTCTTCGAAATGAGAAATATAGTTATCTGGACGACTTGTTGGTTATATCTAAATCGTCTGAGAAACATATGATAAATCTTAAAGCGCCAGCAGAAAGACTTTCACAAGCTGGACTGACTATGAATGTCGAGAAGAGCAAGTTCTGTTTAAAAGCGATTAAATATTTAGGACATGTGGTTGAATATGGGACAATACAAACAGACCCCGACAGTGCAACAGTCGGTAAAGCAAGTTCCGCACATTTTAGGAACTAACGGATGGTACTATAAGTTTATAAAAAAAACGATGCTGACATTGCTCCGGCTTTTTCTGACACGCGGAAGCAGCGGAAAAAATTCGTGTAACCAGAAGAAGTGCTAATGGTCTTTGAAAATGCAAATGATTAATTATGTATTGCTCCCGTTCTACACAGGCCAGACTTATCCTTTCCCTTTCCCATTCATTGCGATGCATGCCATACAGCAAGCCAAGACAGCGAAGGGAATGATGTACCTATAGCATTTATGTCTCGCAAGCCAATAGTTGCCATGTTTGGCAGCAAAATGTGTGCAAAGAAGTTTAGAGCGTATGTCGAGGGTCATGAATTTTCCATTCATACAGATCATGCTTCTATAAAATGGCTATTGTCACAGGACTTAAGCTCAAGATTGGAAAAATGGGCCTTCAAACTAAAGGTGTAAAGGAGTTTTCAATTGAAGTGCAATCTCAGTCTGCCAAGGATTGAAAAAATGTTCGCCTGGAAAGTAGATAGCTTTGCATGCATATTCTAACTATATGCCCTGGTGCTCCGCTGGCAACACTAAACTACAACCAAACGCTACTTGGTGCCGGGATTCTTCACACAGCTGACAGGAGCAATTCTTCGTCCAAGCTCTACTTAGGGGATAGTCAAATTTTGCCGGGGTTATTCACACAACTGACGGGAGCAATTCCTCGTCCAAACGCTAATTTTAGTGTTAGTGTACGATGCCGGTATTGTTCACACGGTGGACAGAAAATTCCCCGTCCCAAATGCTAGTGTTAGTGTTAAGTTCTGATTACAATGGAAAATTAGGGTTTCTTCGTTCATTTATTTCACAATGTCTATTTAGGTTATTTCAGAGTTAACCTAATTATACTACGCGTACCCTGCTGCACTTTTCAATCTCAATACTCACTCTTACCACACTCACGTTTTTTTCCTTTCCTGCAGATGCGCCAGCTCGCGACGTCTATCCTCTTCCAGTTCTCGATCGCAAGTTCCCAGCCGCTCATCGCTAAGCCACGCGCTAACGTCGGCTACACAACTCACCACAGCTTTCACTCTTCACCTCGGAGCTTTCGTTTTTTCGTCACAAGGTGAAGTCGCTCTCTGTTCGGCAGTGTTGTGCAACCGATCGCTGATCGAACTCAAAACCTAACTGCTTAATGAATACAACAATTAGCTAAGTTTTACTGCACTCCGTGCGCTTATTTAATACAGTCCATGTGTACTTAAACATAGCATACCGTAACATCGTTCGCTTCAGTGCGTGAAACACTAAATAACATGAGCAAATGAAAAGTATAATATACAAAAATATCCTAGCGCTGCCTCATAATGGATATTCTTTTAAATTATTTGGCCGCAAAGGAAGTCGAAAAGTCGTTCCCGATGCTTTGTCTTGCATATATTCTGAAAATATATCATAGCTTTGCAAAAAATTTTTTAATTTATTTGAGTTCTGATCAGTTTAAGTTCATCGAGTATGAAAAACTTATAGATACAATCATTGCTAATCAGTCGCTGACTCCTGATATGAAAGTGATTAACAATTACATTTATCGTGGCACTAAGTACCCGCCAGGAGAACAAATAGCAGAAGACTCGTGTTGGCAAAAATCTGGGTACAAAAAGGTCTTGTTCTAAACATTTTAAAACTGTCTCACGAAGATCCTTTGGCCTCGCATAGTGATATAAGCAATACATTAGAAAAAATTCGTCGATATTATTACTGGCCAAATTTAGTTAGCGACGTAAAATTTTATATTAATAATTGTGGCATTTGTAAGTAAAGCAAGCACCCAAATCGTATTCTTCGACCTCCGTTGTATGCGTCCACAAAAACAAGCTGAGTTTTTCAGAAATTGTGTGTGGATTTCCTAGACCCACATCCAAGGAGCAAATCAGGGAACACAGGCATATTCATTAGGTCGTAATCTACGGTCAATTCTAATTTTCTAAAAAAAACCTCTGTACGAAGTAAAAGTCTAGTGACGAAAACATTTCCGTTCCCCAAAATTATTAAATTGTATAAATAACTTATGCTAAAAAAACCGTTTGGCATTCGGCACATTGCACAATAAGGTCCAAATCCTTCTTACCTAATAAAAATGACAGGCCGTCTTAGGGACGGCCATAAGGAAAAACGAGACTCTGATTCGCCTCCCGGTTCGTTCCGACGAAGTCGATCCTCCTATCCACCTTGATAGGCGGCACGGCTATAGCTCCGGGTGCATCTGGTGCGCTAACCGGAGCTTGCAACACCTCGCTTAAGTGGGCACTCCTAAGGCCCGGATCCGATTTCTCGCGACCCTGTCCGCTTAAGTTCGGTTCACCGCCCTCTGTTGCTGGTTCTTGGTTCGGGTTTTTGGACTCACCTATATCTGACATGGTTCGTTATCAATCACACCGAATAACTTTTCCTTCTCGTATTTTCCCGCATGTTTTGGTATAAAGCTTTTCTTTCCTTATTTTTTTTGTTTTGAATTAATATTTCTCCCTTTATCATTATTATTATTTTTTGGTTGAAAAAGGGGGAAAAAGGTTTCGCTTCTGATTCTTATTCTTCCACACACAAAAAAACACAATTTTTCCGTTTATTTCTCCCTTTATTTTTATTTATTTTCACTAATTTCTATTTTTTTATTTTCACGAAAACAAACAAAAAATTTTCCGATTATTTGTCCCTTTATTATTTTTTTTCCACCAACTGATTCACTGTTTAACTTTGTTCACTTTTCCGTTTTGTTCTATACATTTTTTTTTCTTAGCACTCGAATGTTCTGCCGACACGTTCTAACGCATTTTACTCTTAGCTATTGCCCATCACTTTTTCTACGCACCGTTGCGCATCACTATCACAGACAACTTTCCGTTATTTTCGGCGTCGACGCGTTCGTAGTATATTCGAGGCAGAGCGAAGCCCGCCCTTCCGACGGCCCGGCTGACCGTTTAACGCGACAGCGTCTCTGATGCCGCAGCGCGCTTTTCGATTGCCTTTATGCCATGTGGTGTGAACGTCCAGTTATATTTCGGGTTTCTTATTGCGTTTTACTTTTCACATTCGCTTATTTTGTCACGCTGAAAAGTAAAACGTAGGGTATGGCAGGGTAAACAGGACTATGGACAACGAATAGGCCTACTAACTACTTTACGCAAGCGAACATTTATTTGGGTATAATTGTGGGCCATTTTACAACTTTTATGCCAAGCCCTTTTTTTGCATCCTCGGGCGGCACTTGTAAGGAAGTTTCCAGCCGGGGTGCAGACTCAGTCTGGGACTTACTAGAAATTCTTAAGTTTCGCTGGGAGCGGTACTGGTGCGCCCTGGTGCTCCGCTGGTCATACTAAATTACAACCAATACTACTAGGTGCCGGGATTCTTCACACAGCTGACAGGAAATTTCACAATGTTTATTCAGGTCTTTTCAGAGTAACTCTAATTATGCTATGCTGCTGCACTTCTCTATCTCATTAGTCATTCTAACCACACTCACGTTTTCCTTTGCTGCAGACACGCCAGCTCGCGACGTCTATCCTCTTCCAGTTCTCGATCGCAAGTTCCCAGCCGCTCATCGCTAAGCCACGCGCTAACGTCGGCTACACAACTCACCACAGCTTTCACTCTTCACCTCGGAGCTTTCGTTTTTTCGTCACAAGGTGAAGTCGCTCTCTGTTCGGCAGTGTTGTGCAACCGATCGCTGATCGAACTCAAAACCTAACTGCTTAATGAATACAACAATTAGCTAAGTTTTACTGCGCTCCGTGCGCTTATTTAATACAGTCCATGTGTACTTAAACATAGCATACCGTAACGTCGTTCGCTTCAGTGCGTGAAAAACTAAATAACATGAGCAAATGAAAAGTATAATATACAAAAATATCCTGGCGCTGCCTCATAAAGGATATTCTCTTAAATTATTTCGCCGCAAAAGGAAGTCGAAAAGTCGATCCCGATGCTTTGTCTCGCATTTATTCTAAAGATATATCAGAGCCTTGCAAACAAATTTTTAATTGACATGAGTTCTGATCAGTTTAAATCCATCGAGTATGAGAAACTTATAGATACAATCATTGCTAATCAGTCGCTGACTCCTCATATAAAAGTGATTAACAATTACATTTATCGTCGCACTGAGCACCCGCAAGGAAGAAGACTCGTTTTGGAAAAAATCTGGGTACCAAAAGGTCTTGTTCGAGAAATTTTAAAACTGTCTCACGAAGATCCTTTGGCCTCGCATAGTGGTATAAACAATACATAAGAAAATATTCGTCGATATTATTATTGGCCAAATTTAGTTAGCGACGTAAAATGTTATATTAATAATTGTGGCATTTGTAGGTACTGCAAGCACCCAAATCGTGTTCTTCTACTTCCGTTGTAAAACAAGCTGAGTTTTTCAGAAATTGTGTGTGGATTTCCTAGACCCACATCCAAGGAGCAAATCAGGGAACACAGGCATATTCATTAGGTCGTAATCTACGGTCAATTCTAATTTTCTAAAAAAAACCTCTTTACGAGGTAAAAGTCTAGTGACGAAAACATTTCCATTCCCCAAAATTTCTGATATCCAATTTTGTGACGAACGATATTGAATTGTATAAATAACGTATGCTAAAAACAGTGCAATGTGCCGAATGACAAACTGTTTTTTTTTTGCTGCAATCATCTAAATTTCGCCCCTCACACTTACACCTGATTATTCCACGAACCAGGTGAGTTTTCAAAAGTCTAAGTATGCACTTTTGTTAGTTAAAACTATACCTTTCGATCGGTATTTAACTCGACCTGAAAGGACAGTCATAGCCAATTTTCCATTCTTCCTGTGAATATTGCTAGTCACCTTTCGCACCCTTCATAATGCTTTTGTCACTAGCGCGGACTGCCGTCCGCAGTGATATGTTTTCACCAAGAAACCATAGTTCTAAAACCAATTCATTTTTCAGTTAAAAAATTTAGTTTTTTGAAATTTAACATTATTAGCATAGTTCTTTTTAGTGTTTTTAGTCCGATTCTGACAATATTGGTATCAAAACTCTTTTTAGACCCAGGACTTTTAAAATTCCATAGAATCAAAGGACCAATTGTCCTTAAAACATAATTTTCGTGCTTGTTAGGACGATTTTATGAATCGATAATGTCGAGATATTTAAAAACTTATAGATTCAACGCTTTTTTTTGACCAAAGGACATTTTGATTTTCCTTGAAAAATATGTTTTTTTTTAAATTAAAAAATTACAAATCTATTCATTAATTTTTAATCTTATTATAATGTATTCTTGTTTGGTGCAAATTACTTTTCTGTAACAGAAAATTTACAACATATTTTGTAAAAGAATGTTTTAATTAGGAAAGTTCTTTTTGGTGTATATTCTTGGTATACTCGAGCGACTCTCTATAGTAACTGTCATAACACTGTGTCGATTCCTTTCTGTTACGCGTTGTGGAACAGTAGCTAACAGCTGCACATGTCGCTCAACACCTTGAATATGTAAATGAATTTCTGGAATAGGCAATAGTGGATTGTCAACTGGTCATCAACATTTGGTATAAATTCGGGTATTGTAAGTTTCCGTACGATGTGTTGATCAATCATAAACTCTTGTTGGTGCTTAGGAGTGAGCCCATAACAGTAAGGTACTGTTTTTATGCAACAACATTTTCCAATATAAAACAAGTCGCTTAAATTTTTCAAAAATGTTGCAAATGTGTCATGTTTAGACTTATTTTTTTTTATAGCATATTGATAATTATTGATCAAGTTGTTCAGTTTTTTAACGATACTTTTTTTTGTGAAGAATTGCTGTGTGAAGCTCACTTCAAAATTCGAGCAAATAAAAATTAAATAGGAATAGTTTTACAGAGTTTTTTCCTTCTTATGCTCGCTCAAAAAAAAAAAGTATTTCATAATATCGCGGTTTCTTGGCAAATTTAGCCCACCAAAATCACTTGGCAAACGAAAAGAACTAATGTCGTAAAACGGCTAAAAGCTTGATTACACTAGTTAACAATATCAAAAAATTGTTCTGTGAATTAAATCGAAGTGTGATTTTCTCATGGACATTGGCCCGAAACTTAAAGTTTTTTTCATGGAAGCGTTTTCGAAATATTAAATTTTATTCGAATTTTCGAAGTGGTTCCGACATTTTTGAGCATATTTCCTTTTTATTTGAACCGATTTAGTCAAGCTAGCTTTTCAGTGGTGATTTCAATGTTTTCCAGGGCGATATGCGAGTTTTCGAACTCAAAAACTGACAAAAAATAACGATTTTTTAACATATTAAAATCGCTAGGATCTGAACTAATAGGCCTATCCCAAAACGGTGTATAAGAGAGCTGAAGAGAATTCAGACACCTTAAATTTGAGTGCTTGCTTGACTAAATCGGTTGAATAAAATTGAAAACATATTTAAAGACTTCGAAACCACTTCCAAAATTCGAATAAGATTTAATATTTCGAAAACGCTTCCATAAAACAAATTTTAAGTTCGATTATCGTATTTAGCAGGCCAATTTCCATGAGAAAATCACACTTCGATTTAATTCACAAAATGGCTGTAAGCTAGAGTTATTGAACTGGACACGTGCGTTATGTATGCCGTTATGTATGTATGAAACCACTTTCGATCATAGGTAAAAAATTATTAAAATTATGTAATTTAAAAAAAACATTCTTATACAAAATATGTTGTACATTTTCTGGTACAGAAAAGTAATTTGCACCGAACAAGAATAAATTGTAATTGGACCAAAAATTAATTAAATTGAATAAATTTGTACTTCTTTATTTATAAAAAAAAAATCATATTTTTGAAAAACAATCAAAATATCCTTTGTGCAAAAAAAAGCGTTGATTCTAACAATTTTTTTGAGAAATATCTGGACATTGTCGATTGATAAAATCGTCATTACATGGACGAAAATTATGTTTTAATTACAATTGGTCCTTTGATTCTATAGAATTTTAAACGTCCTGGGCCTAACAAGAGTTTCGATACCAATATTGTCAGGATCGCACAATACTGAATTGACCGTAGATTACGACCTTGGGGTACCATTTGTCAAGTTTTTTCGGCACACACAAATCGATGCACCCTAATATACATACATTCTCGCAAAGTAAATATATTGATTTGTTGCTAGTTGCTAGGCATGATCCTCCAATTGTTTGCTCAAAAAAAGATAAAAAATATAACCTAAACCCTAAATTAAAGGTGTTGTGAGTTTATTCGAATTTAGTATTCCATAGTTGGCTTGGCAAAATTTAAAAATAATCTGGTATTGCCTGACTTTATGTGGAGTCTTTATTCCAAATTTGGTGGTCCTAGCCCTTACCATCTCTGAGATACCTTTGTTTACACGGACAGACGGACAAGGGTATAACGACTCGTCTGTGGATGCTGTTCAGGAATATATATACTTTATGGTATCGAAGATGCTTCCTTCTGCCCGTTACATACTTTTAAGAAACTTAATATACCCTTCGTTTGGACCATCTCGCCCTATCTGCCTATACATTCATGTGACCACCGCGCCGTTTCACATTCTGTACTATTTTTCCCCCTCCCCCATCTGTCGCATGATGACTTAATTACGGTTCGTTTGGATCCATCGCTATCCACCGTCTAACCTTTTTCCCACGCTTTTGACCCTCATTAACCTTTTTGATCCATTTTTAGATCAATAACCCTTTTTGACCTTTTTTTATGATCACTTAACCCTTTTTGACCTTTTTTCGATCAATAAATGATCCTTTCCCTAAAGCAAAAAAGATTCAATTAATTAAGCTAATTGGTCCTAAAACCAGAATTTACATATATACTACTCAAGTCATAAGATATTACATCATAGTATTGACTGTCAGGCATGGAAAAAACGCATGTACTTGCATTGTGCTCTTCTTCTTCTATCACCTGTCTGCGTGTTTTTATTGCGAGGTTGCATTGGTTTTATTGATTTTAAGTTTAAACGGGCACTTCCGGACAGAAAAAACTATATAAAATAAGTTGAGTATTAATTACTAAAGCGTTATTAAGTGTACCCTTACGAAAAAATACACTAGAAAGTTATCTTCTACTAAAGTTAAAAAATAGTAAAATCTTAGTGTTTCTTTAAAATTTTCTGCATTAAGAGTAATCAAGTGAAGAATTGGTATTTTTATTGGTTTTTATTTAAATGTGTAAACTTTGAGAGGTTGTTCCACCCACAATCAATCGAATGCATTTATTACTTTTACGAACGCTTATATCCTAACCAAACTCACAGATTGCATATTTGGCAATGCCTGTTACAGCCTGACCAAATTTGGCAAAATTAGCTGCCATTGAAGCAATCGGATGCAAATTAACCTTTAGTATAAAAAACCTTTTTGTTTCTTAACATGTCTCAACCAAATCCACAGATTGTACTTTTTGGACTGTCTCTTACATCCTCACCAAATTTGGACAATGTAGAATTTTGCGAAATTCGACCTGTAAGTAGATCAGATTCGAGGACAAAGTTTGCAATTATGTAGATTCTTAATGTACTTTATTGTATTTGACCACCATGAGCGACAAGATATGCAATGGCACAGAGGCTCATGCTCAAGAGGTCGAGGATTCGAGTCCCCGTCAGTGCAAGGAAATTGTAATCACTATTTTAAATATAGCATTTTACTATAAAAGCACTATATGCAGAGCAGCGGCATAAATTTGTTTAACAGAAGATAAAGCTGATTTTAAGGGGCTGCGATAAATAATGTTAATCGCCAAAAACATTTCGTTGTAATTAAAATATATAAGTATTATTAATTTTAAATTAAACTAGGGGGCTCCATCGCCTGCTCGCTTCGCTCGCCAACCCCTGACCAGCTCGCGGTACTACAGTCGAGCATACTTGACTGTCGGAAACCCCGTAATTACTATGGAAAAGAAAACCCTGCTTAAAATAAAATAATATAAATCGCTCCAATCATTAAATATTGTATCAGGAGGTATAAGATAATAGTAAATTCCCAATCTGCGAGTCGGATGGTGCTATCTTCAGAAACAACAAAAATGTTCATACTCCATCTTAATTTTCGACTATTCGTTCCTATGGCAGCTATATGATATAGTAGACCCATTTTTATCAAATTTGGTCAGAATGTATAGACCCATCCCAGATAAATATTCTGTTAGATTGGTTGAGATATCTCAATAAAAAAAAACAATGTTTTTCGAACTAAAACTTGATTTTCGACTGATCGTACCTAAATTTTTTTATTAATAGTGTTTAATCTTGTTTTGTAATTATATATATGAACCGATTGTATCAAAATGTAAACCTTTCAACAAGGCCAGAATATCTAATCTTATAGTTGTTAGACATAAATTTCCCACAAGAGCCTAAAACTCTAGAGATAGATAAGCCCTGGGATAGAACAGTTTATCTATCTTACACGCTGGTGATAAGCCGCAGACCTAAGTAAAGAGTTCTGCGCACAGATACGGAGTCTTCACACCATCTGCGGGTGATAAGAAGACAACGCCATGTGCAGCGGCATAAATTATACCAATAAAACATAACATGAAGGTATTAATTGTTTAAGCTACTTATTGTAATAGATTTAAGTATTTTAAGATAATGATTTAGCTTTCATTAAAGCTGCCGAATGTCTTGGCAGATCAGTCCAAGAACCAGCCCCGAGCTGTACCCTTGATTTCGCCGCGTCGATCTCTTCTAGTATTTTCCCTTTGGTGACCCCGTAGTTTCACGCTAGTCTTTGCTTTAAAAACATAAACAAAACGCGAGTGACAAATAATAACGCAAGTTTTAATAAAAAAAAAAAAAGTTAAAAAATACCAGGTACGTGAAGTTATAAATATATATATACCGAGAGTCTTCGGTTGGAGACCGTCTTGGAAACGTCCAAGAGAAATATCATGCAGTCAAACCCTTAGGGTGCATTTTAAAAACTTTTTTAAATCTCCTTATGTAGGGGAGTCTTCGGTTGGCAAGGAGACCGTCTTGGACACAATCCAAGAGAAATATCATGCAGTCAAACCCTTAGAAAAGCCAGAGAAGTCCGATAGGGTGCATTTTAAAAACTTATTTGACTCGCCTTTTGTAGGAGAGCCTTCGGTTGACATGAAGACCGTCTTGGACACGATCCAGGAGAAAAGTCATGTAGTGAAAGCCTTAAACAAAGGCCAAATAAGTCTACAAAATACGGTCTTTGGGTGGGTGCCAAATAGTCCATTGGTGACAAAAAAGTGACCAGAAATCAGAAAGGTTTGATACCCAACTTCAAAAATTCTGGGAAGTTGTCCGCTGTCCCAAATCTCACCATAGAAGAAAGTAATTATGAGGAGATCTTCGAAAAAAGTTTGAAGAAAGATAGGGACAAAAATTTGTGGTCAAGCTGCCTTTAAAGCCCAACTCATCCCAACTAGGCAGCTCCAAACTCTAAGCAAAATGAAGATTTTTGTTTTTGGAACGAAAATGATCAAAAAACTCGAATTTAAGAAGACAATATTCGGAATTTTAGAAGAATATTTAAAATTGGGCCACTTGACACCCGTGGAAGCTTCAAAAAAATTGTTATCAAAGTACTATTTACCACACCACTGTGTTTTTAAGCAAGATAGTACAACAACAAAGGTAAGGGTGTTTTTTGATGGATCTTGTAAAACACCAACCAATGTGTCCCTTACTGATATTCTTCATACTGGACCCAAATTGCAAGAAGACCTATTCAATATATTGCTGCGATTCCGTAAACACAAATATGCAATTTCAGCCGATATTGAAAAAATATACAGACAGATTTGGGTACAAAAAGAAGATCAAAATTACCAATTGATATTTTGGAGGTGGAATCCTCAAGAACCGTTGACAACACATGCACTTAAGACAGTGATATATGGCACTACGGCTGCACTATATTTGGCAGTTAAATGCCTCCAAAAAGTGTCTGTAGAAAAAGAAAGAAAGTCCACCGAATAACACAAATCATTAAGAAAGATTTCTATATGGATGATCTTATGGCAGGTTCTAATAGTTTTACAGAAATACAACAAATACAGAACAGCATATCGAAAGAATTGATTAAAATGGGTTAATATCTCAGGAAATGGTGTTAAAACTGCACCAAGCTCTCAAAAACAATTCCAAAAATGTATAGAGGCATGCGTTTAGACCTTGATAAGGATCAAGTAGATGGAGTGAAAGGATTAGTGAATCGAGTCACAGAGAGGGCAAAGGTTTTAATTCAGGAACAGTGGCAAGAAAAGAGGGACTGGGATGAAGAAATATTAGAGGTATCGGATGAATTAAGAGCTGAATTACCTATGCTAAACAATTATACAAATCTGAGGAGAATAACAGGAGACAATGCAGAACGCATTGAGCTGCAAAAAAAAAAAAACAATTGCACTAACCAAAAATGAAAAAGCAAAAAATCTAGCTCAAACGAGTTGGAGGAGGGGCAGGGTTCTCAAGCCCATCATAGGTAAAGATGGGCTTTATAGAATGGTGGAAGTAAGAACCAGCAATAGAGTGGTTTGTTTGTCCTCTTCCATACGAACTTGAAAAAGAAAGTAATTCTAGTAAACAAACAAATCGAAATAAAAAAAAATTTAAGCTGTAAAGAATAAAAATATCAACACAAGTGAGCCTAATTTAAGAAATAAGTTGAAAAATAAAAATACGTTACTCTGCATCTTAACATTGCCGTGTATTACAAATAAGTCATATTGTTCAAAATGTAGAAAAAAACACAAACATATAATAAGGCAGAGCTAATTTATGAAGAGCAAGGCATTGTGTGGAGATTTGGAAGTCTACGGGGCGTTTAAGCATCGAGTGGAGGAATCGTGGGCTTCGTTATTGATTTGCATATCGACACAATGATGTAGCTTCTAACCGAGAAGGCTTCAGTAATACGACGACATCATTAAGCAAACCCAGGCAAGGAAGACACCAAGTGTACCAAGGCCTTTGGAGCGATCTACCATGCAGGGTTTGGGTTCATGGATGAATACCACTCCGATGAACTCCCGCAAGAGGGCCAACATAGTTGACACAATGAGAAGTACTTGCTCGATCTACTGCAAAACCAACCTATTCGACACACTGGTCGATTCGTCATCAAAGTAGACAAAATGAGAAGTACTTGCTCGATCTACAACGAAACCAACCTATTCAACACACTGGTCAATTTGTCAGCATCAAGACAAAATATAAATATGTCTTAATGGATGAAGCGAAGACAGTGAACTACGGCATGTCCGATACCAACGGCATCGTCAATGTGAAAGCAGCGACTAACTGAGGAGTGCTGTTACTTAAGCATAACGCAGCCTAAAAACATTTGCAATTCATGTCAATTCACAAGTCAAAATCATGGTTGTTTTCAATGCCAAACAAAATAACCGCTGATGTCTTTTGTGGGAGCGTTCCAAACCCAGTTGCGCTTTTTGGACAAGGAATCCTTTAACTTCAGCTTGGTTGCTATAATCATTCGGAGGACGTCAGCATGTGGGCATATAAAGATCTGACAACAGATGTGGACTTCTGGATACCAGCACTCGTAAAGTATATCAACCTAGAAGGAGAGCTGCGAACATTCAAAAACTCTGATTTGCGACGTCATGGGCAAATCCTCGGTTTTCCTGTGAACTTGGATCTAAATCTTGCAGCCCACTACTCCGCCAGCGCCACAAAAACGATATTAATCACCGCAATAATCGTGGGAGCTGTATACCTATTCAAGCGAGTCTGCCAGATGATCTCCCAATTGCTGCCATTGCCCTGACTCGTCCTAGTTAAGCTTAGTACTGAAACAATTTTTAACGGCGTAAAATGCTCAATATTTTTCTGTCAACGAGCAGAAAGACAGTGTTGCCAATGCAACACGAACAAATAACAAAAAGTTGAGTGGTAACTCTATACCTTAACAGTAGTTTGTTTTAAATTTGAACATGCAAAGCGGATTTTGGTAAAAAGAGAAGAGAATACGAAATGGAAAATGTAAATTAATGTTAACATAGGAGAAAAATGCTATGGCACGCAAGCACAACTCGTATTGGGTGCACCCATCTTCTAATGTAGATTCTTCATTTGTATTAATACAAAAAAACAAAATTATTTAATTTAGGTCCACAAAAACGATTTCAGTTTACGTTCTTGCTTATAATCTACCAATATTGTCGTCGTTATTGACCAAATTCATGCATTCGTCTTCGTTTTCACTTGTGTGCTGGACATTTCTCTGCTATATACCTAGAAAAACTCTTAGCAGTTCGATGTTCTTCAAGGCCTGTCAGTTTTTTTCAAACAGTGCTGGACAACGCCAGTTCCTTATCTGGCAGCTCCATTTTTCTCGAGTCTCAGGATCTACTAGCGGAGCTAAATGTCAAGTTCTTCTTCTTCACATTAAGCCAGCGTTTTTTTATATGGAGTTCAGGTTTCTACGAGGCCTTTTTTTAACTGTAAGTACTATGCTTTAGGTAATAAATTTATAAAAATATATTACAAAAAAAAAAATTTAATGAATTAAAAAGGAAACATTTCTAAAAAACTATGATAAGAACAAAGGTTTACTTATAGCGAAAATATTGTCTATAAAGATATTTAAAAAAAATGAGAGACAATTTGAATATACGATTAAAAAAAAACAAAACGCCAAATATATATTAAAAAAAAAATTGTATACATATACAAAAACATACACTTATAAGTTAAGCTACATATATTATATACTATTTGAACTAACAATATTAAACATATCTCTCAGGTTAACATGGGAATATTCATTTTCTTTATTTGAAGACATTTTTCACTATCTTTAACTTCACGATTATAGATGGCGAATAAACTTGAGTGCACTGCTCTGTAGTCAAATTGCAATTAATTTGCCCTCTTCCTTGCAACGTTTTACCAAGACTCCTTATACTAACTTCAGTTGCAAGGGATATATAGTGTTCTCTGTCTCACCCAGTGCGTAACTCTTTTCTCAATCTGCAGTCAAACCATCTTTTGTCACGTAAGCCATATCAAACCTCATGCAACATTGCATCGAACTAAGTTGACCACTTGGCGAATAAATGGACCAAAGCCTACTCGCCACCAAACACGAGAATGGACAGAACAGACTCGTTACAGAGACACTTAAAATTTTAGACCCGACATATATATCCATATGCAAGCCATTTAACAGGGCTAGAAAATAAGATTACATGATTATTTGAAAGTTACATGTTTCAACAGGGCCAGGATGTTTAATCTTGTTTTGTAATTATATATATGAACAGATTGTATCAAAATGTAAACCTTTCAACAGGGCCAGAATGTCTAATCTTATAGTTGTTAGACATAAATTTCCCACAAGAGCCTGAAACTCTAAGGACAGATAGGCCCTGAAATATAATAGCTTATCTATCTTACACGCTGGGGATAAGCCGCAGACCTAAGTAAAGAGTTCTGCGCACAGATACGGAGTCTTCACACCATCTGCGGGTGATAAGAAGACGATGCCATGTGCAGCGGCATAAATTATACCAATACAAGATAATATGATAAGTATTGATTGTTCAGGTTACTTATTGTAATAGATTTAATTATTTTAAGATAATGGTTTAGTTTTCAAAAAAGCTGCCAAATGACTCGGAAGATCAGTCCAAAAACAACCCGGAGCTGTGCACTTCATTTCGACGCGTCGATCTCCTCTAGTATTTTCAAATAGTTCGATTATCGCCTATTTAGAACAAAATTTTTTTTGGTCTTAGTGATATCTCAACCAATCTGCCAAGACATGCACCTAGAATGGTCCTATAAATCCTGACCAAATTTGGTTGAAATCGGTATACATTATCATATAGCTGCCATACGAACGTAACTTTCAAATCGTTAAAAAGCTGAATTATGGTATTTTACAGAAAAATTCATTACTTCGCCATTTACTGGTCGATTTGCATCAATAATAGCTTATTTTCTTTGTATCAGTGTCAGCTTTACTTTAAATCTTTCTATTTTTTCCAGGACGATACGTGAGCTTTCAAACACAAAAAAAACATATTTTCGAACTTATTAAAATCTCTAGCATCTGAACAACTGAGCCGATCTTAATGCTGTGTTAGAGAAAGCTTTAGAAGGTTTACTTACCTTTAGGTTGAGTGTTTACTTGGTCGACTTACAAATCGGATATTTAGAAATCAAAATATATTAAAAAAATTCGAAGAAAACAAATGTATATTTTGAGCACGCTGCCATGACAAAAAAAATTTTAAGGGCCATTTTCGTGCTTAGTGGGCCAAGGTTCAGAAGAAAATCGAAATTAGATATAATTTGCAAAAAAAATTTTTTGATTTTGTAAACTAGTGTTATCGATAGGTAGAGTGGCGCAGGTGAAAGCAAATCGTCAGCACCAATACATATATCTTTTCTATTATCTAAACAGGAACGCTACAAAGAAAGAAAGAATTGTTGTTACTCGTCAGTCCATTTATTGAGGGTTGTTCTTATCAAAGGAAAAACCGAGAGCTTGCTGGCAATCGTTATGCGGACCAAATTTGGCTTCCGGCATGTACAATGTACATACAGAAACATACAAACGTTTTGGCTTTCGGTTCTTGAGAAAAAATTTATTTCGGTTCCGGTACTAAATTTGAAATGGCTTATTACGGTTAACGGTTCCGGTATTTTTCCCTGGTATTGCTAATATCGGTGTAAAAACATCGAACTTACAGTTCATATTCGCATGTAGAGGCTCACAGAGCTCACTCTCTAACTTAAGGCAATGATATTATTAAGATTTAGATCTGCTTTGACGATTTTGGATAACCATAAACTACGTACTCATGCGGTTCGCTGGGTGTCAACTCCATATAACTCCATTTACACCAATCTTAATAGTTAAGTGCGTTTTTAAAAGAAGATTATTAAATTCCTGCCCACTGTAAGGGATTATACACCAATGGCTATGTTTTAAATATTAATAGATGAAAATTCTATTTACTGCTTATCATTAACTTTCGTCAGTTCACAAAATTTAGCAATTACACTAGGCTATATTCTTGAGCTTAAATATTGTAGTACAATGACACAATAAAAAATCACATGAGATCTGCCATTGTATTTAGACATTTATATATTAAAGTGTACTAGAGAATGGTGTTGTGTTTCCTCTATGTGCTTGCTTATCGAATTTTTTTTGTTACTTCTTGAGGGAGCAAAATAGGATAATCGAGTTGACAGAAGACATACTAGTTTCGACATTTACTTTAGTTCTACAAGATAAAAATTACATTAGTTGTGTTATACGTGGGCCAGTTTTTATATTTCTTGCCTTATAGTGAAAGACGGATGGAGCTTCTTTGAAAATGGAGTACCACCGAAAGTTGTACCTCTAAAACGAGGTGTTTTAAAGGATTGAACTGCCTCTTTAATCGTTTTGAAATACACACACGATTAATTTATGTTTTAATTCATGCTGAGGCTACATACCTCGAACTCATTTTGCAGCAGTTTCCTATCAGCAAGGAACACGAATCATATTTTGTACTATGGTTAAATTATATGGCAACCAACGCCAATAAATCTTCAATTGATTATGTAATATTGAAAATATAATAATATCAGTAGAGCACATGGACGTGTCAATCTCACGTGGCGATATTATTCTATTCATTTCCGAACTAAACAAATTTTCTCTTGAACATCTACTGTTTTAGGCCAATCTTCGGGGAATTCGTTCATTAGAAAATGACGATCACAACTGAAGTCATTGTATCAGCTATTTACAATGAATAAACATGAAATACTATTCCCAACCGTCGAAGAAAGAGGATTTAAGCATTCATTTCTTGACAATCCTTGTCAAAAATCGAAATAAATTTTCTCATTTTTTCAAGTAGTTGTAAACAATGTCCGACAAAAAGAACGGAGTAAGTTTACTGTAATCATATCTATGATTTTAATTCAAAATGGTCAAACGGATGTGGATTCACTAGAATTAGTCAAGACAAATAATATAAAAAGTGACCCTCTAACGAGCTTTAGGGTATATTGTTAGTGTAGGTTTTCTTCTTTTATTATTTTCTCTTTTCATATTTATTTTAAATGGATAAAAGTGTCTTCAGTTGAGCCAGTCACAAGTTATACCTCTCTTGTAAATTTATATATAACGTGAAATCCTGAAATACATTCTAAGCTATACATTCATAAATACATATAAAATGATTGAACAACAAAAGGCTAACTTAAGCCATTATAATCATAGAAAGTGAATCCAGTTGGACATCTGCATCCGCATCCATTAGTTTTTGCAGCTATGTGGTAGGTAGCACCGAGATCCTGTTCAAGTGGTATTGAGGTAACGATTGAAGATTCTGCCTTTGAAAGCTAAGCATGACCACGGATCTTCGTTGTGTACCTGTTGTTGTTGCAGTATTTATTTGACACATAAATATGAGACAAGTATATTCTGATTGCAGCTTCACCAAGAACAGTATTCCAAAAGTAAATAGCATCAATAAGTGCAGTTCCGGCGGATGCAGCGATGCAGATTTACCGTGATGCATGGCTGCTGGATGTTCGCCTGCAAAATAAACAACATTAGTGGGACCAAAAAAAGTTGGCAAGAAACTATTATCAGAAGTGTGAATCAAATGAAAATAATTTATTTAAAATAAATAAGATCACACGAAAGTACCATATCAGCTTTCAGTCGAAAATGTAGTACAGATCACATCCCCATAGCTACAGATGGTCAGCTGCACTTTCCAAATGTGCGAAGTTTACTGCTCAATCTATATATATAAAACTCTTTGTCCTGACTCACTGACTGACCCACTCACTGACATAAAATCAACGGGTGGCCCAAACCGCTAAAGATACAAAAACGAAATTTTCACACAACATAGCTGAGACAATTTTATAGTGCAATCAGACGGCGTTTCGAAATTCGACCTGGAAGTGGGTCAAATTCGGGGTCAAAGGTCACATAATTGCTTAGTAGCCAAACTCAAGGATTGTATGTATGGGACTGCGCGTTACATCATGACAAAATTTGGATAAAATCGGATTGTATGTTTGGGATTGTCTCCAACATCATGAAAAAATTTTGTCAAAGTCGGTTGACTATATCATATAGCTGTCATAGCAACAATCGGATGAAATTAACCTTTAGTATGGTAAACTTTCTTGTTTCTTAAGTTATCTTAACCAAACTGACAGATTGTATGTTTGGGGGTGTCTCTTATATCCTGACCGGATTATTATATCATTAAGCTGCCCTAGGAACAATCGGATGGAAAGTAACCTTTAGTACGAAACTTGCCAAATCTCTACTATTTCAAAAAATGTTATATTATATAAAATTGTGATTCAGTATAATTTTCACAAACCGGACAAATAAAGATCAGCCTTTTAATTCTGCGAGCGGAGCGAGTTGAGGGTTGGCAAGCGAAGCGAACAGGGGGCGAAGCTCCATAGTATCATATATTTTTTGGCATGCTCCATTTACCATTTGTTCATTCCCAATGGGAATTGAGCCATTATTGTAACGAAAAATATACAGATTTGCTGATGAGACTCAGTAGGTCTGTGCAGCCATCTTATAAAAAAGTCTAATTCGCTTTTACACATGACTGAGCGGTGTAATTCGGAATACGGTTATCAGGAAACGCGACATTCGTACGTCAATAAATTAAAAAAAATGGCATTAATGTACATTTTCAAAAATATTTGTTTACGTTTATAAAAAATAGTGTTGACAAAATTCAATAAACACTTAAAAAAATCATTTTTAAAAATGTTAATTTTTTCCCTTTTTTTTTTAATGACGTACGAAATCATATCCTTGGTTGAAATCATATAGCTGCTACAGGAACGATCAGTCGAAAGTCAAGTTTTAGAATGAAAAACTTTTTTTTTTTTGTTTAAAATATCTCAACCAATCTGACAGGATATGCATTTGGGATGGTCCTATATATCCTGATTTAATTTGGCTGAAATCGGATCACTATATCATATAGCTGCCATAGGAAGGGTCAGTCGAAAATTAATATTTACTTGAATTTTGAATTTGGACGTTGATGTACTAAACGAGCAGTACACTCAAGTGGCCCAAACGACACCAAGCACGGCCTTGTTGACACGCGGACAAACAGACAATGACAGTTATACATAGTACTAAAACTAGTTTCAAATACAACAAGTGGACGCCGGCTACAGTCGAGTGTGCTCGACTGTATAATACCCTGTGCCCTAGCTCTCCGATAGGACATACGTAAGTGCGCTACGTTAGGCATGCCGAAGGTGTGATGATGCGGCATTAACTTTTTGGTTAATTGTTCGTATTACATCTATGTGATCTAGTGAACCGATTTAAACCAAATTACAAATTCTCAATCTGTGAGTTTGGTTGACTTATCTCTAAAAACAACAATAATTTTCGTACTTTATCTTAAAATTCGTTCCTATGACAGCTATTTGATATCAGGTTTCAACCAAATTTGTTCAGGATGTAGAATACCATCCCAAATGCGTATTCTGTTAGTTTGGTTGAGATACCTCAAACAACAAAAAAGTTTATCATACTAAAACTTGATTTTGGACTGATCGTTCCTATGGCAGCTATATGATATAGTGGCCCGATTTCAACCAAATTTTATCAGGATATATAGGACCATTTCAAATGCATATCCTATTAGTTTGGTCGAGATCTTTCAAAAAGTTTATTTTCGACTGATCTTCCTTATGACAGCAATATGATATTGTGGTCCGATTGAATAAATTGTATTTAATTTAATTAAAATAGTAAATCGTAAATCGTAATCGTAATCGTAATCGCTGAAATCGATGTTGCTCATGCCAAGAGTAGCCATTGTCTAAAATTTGCTCAGCTTGTTGAAGTCCGGCAACACCAAATAATCTCTCCCACTCTTCTTAATCATCGAAATCAGCTGTTAAAGGCTGCTGCATTGCGCGCGCAATTTAAATTTAAATGCTATGCTTTAATATTTGTGATTCTTTTTGCAGAATTTGTTAAGCATTTGAATACAATGATAATAATTGAAAACCTATTAAACATATATGCGAGCTTACTAGCTTATTATTAAACATAATAATTATTATAAATTCAGAGATTTCAGTGTTGTAAAATGATCTGTCGTCGAGGTGTCGAGGAGCAAAATTATAAAGTGGCATTTATACATATCGCCTTTTGCAATGCATACTAACATCTACATACATATATTTTAACACAATCTTAAATATGTATTAACTTAAACCATGTTAATATGTTAAAATAGGATAGAAATTGTAGCCAAATATCGATAATTTTGCCTATCGCTCGTATTTGCGTTCGCACTCTACGTACACGTGCTCACTGTTATGTTTTTGCACAAACAAATGTGCATGTGCTATCTCGCTCGCACTTGCCTATGTCTATGATTTTGATTTATGTGAATTAAAAGCAAATTTGAAATATCTTCTCTATTTAATAGTCAATCGCTTTGAAACTTTCAGGGTCATTAAATTGGCTTACTTCTTATCTTCCTGTTTAATAAGAAGTGTTTTTATTAAAGATCGCGTCTGATAATCGTTTTTTGCGATTGGCAGGCGAAAGAGGCGTGGCATCTAAAATTTAAAACAAACTTGATCTGCGCCCGCTATCCAGCAACCTTCATACCAAATTTGAAGTCTCTAGCTTTTATAGTCTCTGAGATCCTTTGACTCAAACAGACGGACAGACAGACGGACATGGCTCAATCGACTCGGCTATTGATGCTGATCAAGAATATATATACTTTATAGGGTCGGAGATGCTTCCTTCTGCCTGTTACATACATTGCACAAAACCATTATACCCTTTTGACCATTTTCAATGGGCACGGGTATAAAAACATTAAACAGTAAATTAACTACAATCTAGCTAAATGGGAAAATAAAGCGTTAATAGAAGGAATGGAAGAATTATTTGCTATAATATGGGACAGATTGTTATAATTAGAGCATAGAACTCGGAAAGGGTTATGGATAGCATAGTTAGTACTACAGGAGTGAAGAGAAAGAGTAAGAAAATTTCTAAAAGTTCTGATTGGGACAGCAAAACTAATTTGGCTAACTTATTCAGACGAATTAATTTCACCATTTATTAGTTTATGTAGAAAGACTACACCAAGCATTATTCTCCGATCAGTAAGAGAGGGGAGATTTAACAATAGAAGTCTGCTTCTGTAAGGAGGCAAGCTAATGTTAGTATTCCAGTTAAGACCCCGGAGGGCGAAGATCAGAAATTGGTTTTGTACCGATTTTATTCTGTCCTGATGAATCTTATATTGGGTATTCCATTTACAAGACCAATATTCCAGAATAGGTTAAACAAGTGAAGTATAAAGCAACTTAGTAATATAGGGATCGTCAAATTCTTTCGACCAACGCTTTTTGAAACCCAAAACGCCAAAGGCTCAATTGGCAATAGAAGCAACATGCTTGTCAAACTTTGGATCCAGAAGAATACCCAAATCAATAAACTTTTTTCCTTTTTTAAGTAAAGGAATAATAAATGATTCTTTCCATATTCTAGGGAAAGAGCATAACTCCACAGAAAGTTTAAATAAGTGGTTTCAAAAGAAATTCAGCACAGTACCTAAGAACACATCCTGGTACTCCGACCGGTCCCGGTGAAAATTCCGGTTTTATGGCCTTTAGATCATTTAAAAACGAGCTTTCAGTAATTAAAGGTCCAAAAATACAATTAGAGGCATTTGCACGATAGGGATAAGGCGAACCCGATTGATCAACTCGAATGCTATATGTTGTTTGAAAAAATTCTGCAAATAAATCGGCCATAGCCTGATCTGAATCAGCGGTCTTATTTTCAAAAAACACGGTAGATGGAAGTGTTGATGATCTTCGCTTAGAATTGACAAATGAATAAAACTTTTTAGGATCCCTTTGAAACTGCAATATGCAACCTCTAAGGTAATCTTCATAGCAGTGGTTATTCAGAACAGAAAAATTTGAACGTGTAATCAGATATCGAGAAAGATCCAAGAGGAGCCAGTTTTCTTGAATTTCTTATACAATCTTGATTTCCTATTGTTCATGTTAGTTAATTTTCTTGTATACCAAACAGGTTTGTTAGATCTACCTGGAGCACACAACGGAACACATAAATCAAGTAAAGAGTTTAAAGTTGAATAAAAAATGAACATTGCACTATCCAAGTCCCTGCACCCGTACAGCCGGGACCAGTCAGTCAGTAATAAGAGCTGAGAAAGTCTGGAAAAATCGGTTTTCCGAAATTGACGAACATTCTTTGTCGGCTTACCACATGAACTAACCATACGGACCTGTAAGTCCATCAACACCTCCAAAGTCGGATGATAGTGGTCTTCAGGAAAAGATATAGGATTAGTACGAGAGGCAGATAAAAAAGCGGGATCCAAAACAAAAACAAGATCAAGCATCCTGTTCAATGAATTCATGATATCATTGATCTGGCACAATGACATCCCAAACACATTATTCAGAAAATCATGTTGGGTCGTGGAAGTCAGAACGTTTGAGTCGGGACAAGAAATCCAATGTGTTCCAGCAATATTGAAATCACCAAGAACAACAAGAAAATCACGATCAGAGAGCATAGATAGAACAGAATGAATAGCAGAAGCATGCAGAGAATAGACTGAGTTGTCTGAAGAAGGAGGGATATAAGAACATGAAATATAAATGTTAATGGCACTAATACTTATTTTGACAGCAACAAATTCAATATCAGTTGAACAATCGATTACTACTATTTCCGAAAACAAATCAGCATCAATAGCAATAAGCACACCTCCACCAATACGTGGGGTACGATCCGTTTATAAATAGAGAATTTGTTAGAAAGAATTTCAGAATTATGAATGTCGGACCTTAACAATGTTACAGAAAAGGCAACAACATTAAAATGAAAGGATAGGCTATTAAAATAAAGATTACTAAGTTTGCTAGGAAGCCCTCTAACATTCTGATAGCCCAGAGAGAGGGAAGATGCTAGTTTTTTGAACTATCAGAACGCGAACGGGGTTGAGTAGGTCTAACAAATAAAGATGAAGAAGTAGGCAATACAATCGGAGTCCGATTTTTCTTTTCACAGTGTATTCCTTTACAAATATGTGATCAGGCCAGAAATCTTAACAACAAATTTTGTTAAAATAATTGACCGGAACACTTATTTTAAACGACGATTTTTCCCGAATATATTAAAAATTTAATTTCTCCACAGTAAATTTGGCTGATGTGGTATCAGGGGACAGCTTAGAAACAATAATTTGTTTTTTGGTGGAACACTTGCAAGGGTATTTTTATCAGCAGCAGCAGTAACTTTAGCATTGACCATATCAACGCTGTCATGTGGAACAGCGCTGACAACCACCGAAACAGAAACTTCTTCGGTGTCAGAAGGAACAACATCCATAGATAATGCAGCACCATCAGAAGGAACAACATCCATTGACAATGCATCTTTATCAACCCTGCTGACAGTCGTATGAATAGACGGGCTGGAATGGATGAAAATGGGAAACCGAAAGCTCATTTGTGCCAATAGACAGCCTAAAATTTGCCTTTTTAAAATTGGCATCCAAAGCTGAGAAGCAATCGGACAGCTTTTTAAACTGTCTGAAAAGATCCCCAAAGCCTCTCTTACTCTGCCTCATAAATCCCATCATGTCCCTTTCAACGTCCCTACATGATTAACATGTCAACTTTAAGCCCGAATTGGACTGAATTAGGTCGACAATTCGGCCGTTAAGGCCAGCACATTTTTCATGTGAAATATTATTTATATTTATTTATTTATAGTGCTACAAGTAGGAGTACTTTTAAATTGGTGCACTAGTCACGCTTATCTTCTAAGAAATACCTCTTTACGAGGTAAAGTTCTAGTGACGAAAACATTTCCATGCCCCAAAATTTCTGATATCCAATTTTGTGACGAACGATATTAAATTGAAAATATAACTTATTCTTAAAAAAAACGTTTGGCATTTGTTAGTTAGAGCTAAACCTTTCGATAGGTATATACCTCGAGGAAAAATATGGAAATACGTGGAGCAAGAAAAAAACAATATGAAATTGTTTGTTGTTTTTTGAGGTATCCCAACAGTACTCACAAAATGGAAATTTTATATTGTCTTTAGCATTATAATCGAATTTGGTTTAAGTCGGTTCACTAGATCACATCGACCTAATACAAACAATTAGTCAAAAATTTAATGCGACCCCATCAAGCCTTCGGCGTGCCTAAAGGCGTGCAAATACGTATAAGGCAAGAGGAGTGCCAGGTCACAGGTCATACCATATAGCATATATAATAAATAATCATATAAAATAAATTTAATGACGCTTCACACAAACGTTTTTCACCGACATTTTTTGTTAAAAAGCTGTCGGTGACGTGTGAGCATGCGAAATTGTAAAGAGAAACCGATGCTCATCGATGGACTAAGAACACGACCTATTCCATCGGTTTTTTGCGTTGGTCAAATCGTTCATTAAACACTTAAAAACTGTTAATTTTTGTCATTTTTTTTTCATTTAATGACGTACGAATGCCGCGTTTCTTGGTTGAAATCTGACCACAATATCAAATAGCTGCCATAGGAACGATCAGTCGAAAATCAATTTTCAGTAAGAAAAACTTTATTCTTGTATGAGTAATCTCAACCAATCTTACAGAGTATGCACGTGGGATAGTCTTATATATCCTGACCAAATTTGGCTTTAATCGGACTACTATATTATATAGCTGCCATAGGAACTAGGTCAAATTATGCAATTTTGATATTATGCACGTGCCAACATACGATTTGTGCCTACCTGTGGTGACTAAAAGTCAATATTGTTCTCTGATTGAAAGTTTGACTATTTTTACGCCAAAATAATTACTATTTCAGGTGCGTACCTGATAATTTAAATGAGTAATTTATTTGTGCATCCTGTATCTGTACTTGAATATTGGGAGCCGACTTTGGCAGAGGCTCTCAGGTAAGCAATCGAACGAAAATGCCTTTTTTAAACTATTAGATCAAACTAATTGTCTGTCAAAATATTAGGGAGTGAAAAATAAAAATCATATATCTTAAGCAAACAAAAACATAGCAACAAGTTTCTACGGAAATATGAATTTGATGTATGCAATACAATTTTTAAAACCATTTTTTTTTTTACATTTTTACACTTTTAAAAAAAGGGGCAAAAACGGGTAGCTAAATTTTTGAAATTAGGTTAAGAAATAATCAAAGAATATATTTTGAAAATATAGAGAATATATTATTAAAATTTTTTTTTATTTTTCATCAAAGTTAAAAAATAGTGAAAAACACAAAGTAAATAGTACATTTTTGTATCATACACTTAATATATACATCAATCGATAGAAATGAAGAAATTTACGATTGTTTACCTATTTTTCACGATATTCTACCTGAAAGGGGCCCGAAAAATTGTTGCTTGAATGTTATACGTAATTTAATTCGCGTTATTTTTAAAAGATAACTCATTAATTAATAATATTGTGAACTCAACATATACATTTCACTTTTGCGTTGGAGAAAAAACTAGTGTTGCCAGAAAGTTTGCTTTTGCTTTGTGGCAATGCAGGTTGGCAAAATTCCTCGAATGAACTCTCCACGAGGGTGCCGACTGGAAATTGCACTCCAATGTTTCTCTCAGAACTGGTGTTAGCCAAGACATCTGTTCCCCGACATATAATATGGCTCTTCAATAGCCTTACTATATGCACGGAGGCTCCTGTCATGGTCTGAGGTAAGGAGGACCGGACTAAGGTGTCAAGCGACCAATGCCGATAGTCAACCTGGCGGGGGGCCCTCACCAAAAAGCTCAGTCTTAAACGGAGCGTCCGGACTAACTAGCCTAACTTGCACAATGCCGATCTCTGGGCAGGCTGACCACCCTTTCTCCGCTACTCGTGGGATTAAAACATGAATCAAAATAAGAAAAATACAACAAAACTTTATAAACAAAAAAGTACTTTAAACATTAAGGAGAATGGTACTCTTAAGAAGTCCACGAGAATTTCGGATTCCTCGTCCTTAGCGGCGGCAGCGATTAAAGCCTGGGCAAACCGGTAACGCGACATCAAAGATGGCCACCATGCCAACCGATCGAGCAAACGGTGCTGGTCCAAGCAAACCCGTTTTCCCCGTGAGCCTTGGGGTAGAGGAAGTCATTCTACCACCCCCTGTGCACGGACCTCTGAACCTCCTTCCGGGACAGGAACGGTGGGGAGGCTTCCACAGCAAGCACCGTTAAGAAGTTTTCCTTCACGGAAAGTCTGAAAACATCCTGGCTGAAAGAGGTGGAATGGGCCAAGCACGTGCTCCCGGATTTTAGTACCACAGCGAGGGCACAAGCGAAGAAGCAGCACCAAGATTGCCAAGGAGAGGATCCTCTTTGGAGTTCTCGACCGAGGTAATCCGGGCGGTAGATTCCCCAGATGCCAATGGAAGTGGGTGGAGTCGGCGCTGGCCACCCGCTGCTTTGAGCTGCTGGAGAGGGAGCCTGGGCCGCCCCCCATCTGTACAATAAAGGTTATAGCCTGCCACGACATCAGGTCGGCAGAGCTTTACAAAGCAGCTGTTGTCAACTTAGGCGAAGTTAATCCGGGCGCCAAGCTAGAAGCTGTTGAGTGAAACGAGGTCCCAGTCCGACCACAGGCAAGGATGTGGGTTCCATCAACTTTCAGGAATCCCGAGCAGCTGCTTAATATTATACAGCTCTGTAATCGAAGTCTGCCCACTCATGACTGGCGAGTGGCCAAGATTGAGGAAATGACAGGGCTGATAAACCAGGCGGTGATCATTGATGCGGCTGGAGGAGAACTAAACTTCAGTTTCAGTTCTGTCTTCATCCGCGTCAACAAATCGGATGCGGCAACGGGGTGTGTTCCCTCTGACAAGCCAATCGAGGAGGACTTCACCTCGGAGCTGGAAGCCCCCGAGCGTCCAGAAATGGACTGCTATGTGTCCGACACGTCCCCTAACGCGAGACCTACGCAATCTTTGGTAGACATGTGAGGTGGTCACCTCCGATGTCGCATCCGACGACGAGGATGCCAATATTACAGTGGTGGAAGGTAAATCTTTAGATGTCGCTAAAAATTCGGCAGATAAACCTCCACCGCTGTAAAGCAGCCTCTGCTGCCCTATTACTCAGTGCTGATGAGGTCCTTATCCAGGAACCTTGGATGGTGTGCGGAAAGGTTGCTGGACTAGGGTCATCCGACTACAAGCTGATAGCAGCTAACGCAAAAGGTAACATTCGCACCTGCATACTTGCTCGAAAACATATAAGTGTATTTCTGCTCCTTAATTTCAGTAATGAGGACAACACGTCAGTAGGCCTGGAGCTCCGGCCAGCTCCGATCTGGTTACTGTCATGCTATATGGCATATGACCAACTGGGCCCTCCCCCTGAAGATATCACGCGAAGTCTAGTAAATGACTGCGTAAAAAAATAAAATCGGACTGATAATAGGCTGTGACACAAATGCTCACCCCACACAGTGGGGGAGCTCCAATTACAATGTAAGGGGTGAGTTACTTTAAGATTACCTCCTCAACACTAACCTAGAAATACTAAACAGAGGAAATGACCCAACCTTCATTATCAAGGATAGGAAGGAGTTCATCGACCTAACACTTGTGTCCTACTCTCTAACCGACTTCACCTCAGATTGGAAAGTTTCAAACAAACATTCCTTCTCTGACCATAGGTATATTGAGTTTGAACTTAATTTCATGCATCCAAAACCATGTCATTTCACCAATCTTAGGAAAACCGATTGCCCAAGATACCTAACCTTTCTCAAAAAGACCATCCCTGAAAAAGCACCAGAGGGTCCACACTAAAAAAGATCCGCCTACATTACCTAATTCAAACTTTCACTAATGTGTGCAACTCCGAATGCATAGCAGCCTTCCCTATCAGTAGACCCAAAGAAAGAAAGAAACCACCTTGGCTGACCCCTGACCTCAGCGACCTTCGTAAGAGTTGTAGACCGTTTTTTAGTCAAGCCAAGGCTTCCAATTTAGACCAATCATGACAAAACTATAAACTTAACAAAGCCGTATACAAAAAGGTAATCAGACGAGCCAAGAGACTCTCGTGGCGCTCCTTCTGCTCCAACTTTGAATCCAACTCCGAGGCATCTAGACTGGTCTAGAGACGAACCATTCTTTCCAAATCAGCCCCCTCTTTAGGCTATCTAAAGAGGGGCGTTGATACTTGGACAACTTCTAGTGAAGAATCACTTGATTCTCTTTTAATAAAGCACTTCCTGGGATGTTCCCAACATGGTTCGTGCACTTATCAAGGTACACATAAAGTGTCAATGAACTAATCTTTTTTCAGTACACATAACATCAACTGGGCAATCAACAATTTTAAACCGTATAAATCACCCGGACCTGATGGTTTCACACCTGCACATCTTCAACATGCAGGCAACATTGCAATAAACTGGCTCCAACCCATTTTCACTGAAATCTTTATGAGTGGTCAGATTCCAAAACCATGTAGAGTTTCAAAGGCAGTTTTTATATCCAATGCCGAAAAAGCCTCTCAAGTCTCCCCCAAGGATTTCAGATCGATATGGCCGACGTCTTTTTTGCTTAAAACTTTTGAGCGCATTCTATCCCTGCATTTGAGAGTCACCATACCCTTGGAACTTATATCGAACTTACAGCATGCTTACAGAAAAAGAAGATTCACTAAAACAGCTCTTAACTCCGTCATTACTACTATAGAGAAATCTCTCGCACTTAAATAATTCACCCTCGTTGCTTTCCTCGACATCGAGGGCGCTTTCAGCAACGTTTTCCCGAAAGCGATTACTTGATGGACATGGGGATCGAAAGCCGGCTAGTGGGATTAATGAACCCATTGCTTACATGCAGGGCTGTGACATCCGCACTTGTTTCTTTGATTCTCACAATATACGTCAGAAGAGGAACTCCCCAAGGGGTAGTGCTCTAGCCACTTCTATGGAACCTAGTGGTGAATAAACTTCTTTGTGACATAGAAGGAGATGGCTGCTAGATAATTGCCAACGCGGATGACGTTGCAGTGATCTTGACTTGGAAATATCCCCAGACCCTATGAAACCTTATGACGGTCAAACTAAATAGGTTGGCCACCTGGGCCGATAAATATGGCCTAGGGGTAAACACTGAAAAAAAGACCTTGTTCTCTTTTCAAGACGAAACAAGATCCCCTCTCTTATTCCCACCAAACTTAAAAATGCCGTTCTATCCTTCAGCCACAGTGCTAGATACTTGGGATTAGTACTGGATCGGAAATTGAATTGGAAATTAAGCATATAGCAAAGACGTGCGAAAGCGACGATCGCACTCTACACCTGCAGAAAGGCAAAAGGCATTAAATGGGGTATGTCTCCGTATATTGTCCGCTGGTTTTACATAGCTATAGTTAGACCCATTCTGTTTTATTTATTTATTTAATGTCAGGCTAAACTGAGACCTGGCTCAAACCTGCCACAACAGACTTTTCTATTCTTTCTTCTAAATACTCCATATATAGATGCGATCGTATATCTCGCATAGGAGGTGGGGTACTGTTGGCCGTTGAGTCTAATCTGGCATCCGAACCGATCTCGACCACTTTTAATTTTGATATTGAGTTCATTTCTGTGAAAGTTTCTTTTAATAAATTTTCCATTTACTTAATAAAATCTTACATTCCACCTCTTTTTGATGTAATAGTTTATGATAATCACCTGACTGCTTTTAAATTTATATCATCTTTACTTTCCGATACTGGCTTGCTTTTTGTTTTAGGTGATTTTAATCTATCCGATGTTCAATGGATTTCCCCCAATAACTCGCATTCACTTTTTCCTGATAATTCCCTTGAATTTATTGACGATCTTTCGGACCTTTTTTTGGTACAAATCAATCCTGTTTGCAATTCTATCAACAGGACATTAGACCTGTTATTCGTATTGGACTCCACAAATAGCATCGTATCTAGAATTGATCCATTGGCTATGCCGGAAGACCCATACCATCCAACTCTTAACGCTTACATTAATTTACCTTTGTGGCCAGTTGTATTATCGTCGCAGCCTACTGTGCGCATACGGTGCTTTAGTAAAACTGAATTCAATAAGATGAACAATGCCATTAAGCTTATTTATAATTCCCTAAATTCCTCATTCGATGTCTGTGTTCCGCTGTTATCTCCTATTGGCTCCACTAAACCTCCTAAGTTCTCTCGAGGATTTTCACATTTAAAAAATATGAAATCCAAGCAATTCAAAAAATATAAAAAGTCTGCAAATCCTTATGATTTCTCTCGATATGTAATCACCTGCACAAATTTTCTAGTTCTTAACTCGCAGTGCTATAATATCACTGTGCAAGTCGAAAAAAAAAGACATGACCAAACTCAACGGTTTCGCCTTATATCGGATCCTACGAATCAAACTGCATCATTACTTTTTTGAGTTAAAATCATGGTTTCATCAAAAAATTTTGTGCGGAAGTTTTGTGTCAAGTTTGCCGTTTTTAAGGAAATAGGACATTCTTCTTCGGTCTCTAACTTGTAGGGTTTTGATTTTTTGGTAAAATTTCGTCGACAATGTTGGTTGAAATAGTTCAGGGTTCAAGTGTTAGGAACATACAAACCCTTTAAATGGCCGTTTTGGTGGTCTATTGCGTCAATATGTCAAGAAAATCTAATCTGTACCACTATTTTTTTTTAAATTTTCCGTTCATGTTGTCCTGCAACCGAATTTTCCTATCTGATACTTATACCAAAATTAAGATCATGATATGATAAGTACATTTAGCAAAGAAATCATGATGAAAAGATGAACCCCTATTTTATATACAGATAACCAAAAAATTATTTTTTACTTAAATTTCGCAACATTATTAAAGCAGCAATATTTGGTTTTACATATGTAATTAGTGTATCTAAAATGTGTAATAAATGTGTTCTATATATTTAAGTGTAAGATTATATGTATTATTCATAGCTTTCGCTTATTAATTTACAACACATGTCAGCAAACAATGAGTCAAGCTTTTTACCACTGCACTATGGGGTATTTGACCAGTTTTAGTGGCATTAATTCAATTTTCACTAGTATGCAAATTTATGAATTTTCAACTCTAACCCATTATAAACACATCAAACTGTTATGTTACATACCAGAAATGTTAACATAACAGTCCAACATTAAAATATTAGCTGTTAAAGTCAGCTGTTGCAACCGATGACCGCATGCTTTCATTAAGTGTAAATTTTAAGTGCATTTTCAAATTGACACAGAGCAAAGAAAATCATTTTAAAAATTAAAATTTCCATTGGATATTAACTTTTTGGGCTTATAACCTCACAATTTCATATGCCGATTTGTTCGCTTGCCGTATGGGGAATTCTGACTGTTTTTGTTGGCATTAATTAATATCTCGTAAACTACGCAAGATATTATGATGCCGTTTTTTTTCTTGTGCTATATACACCCTAAGAAGTATTCTGGAAAAGTGGGCGTGTCACCATCCCCGCCCCCATTTTTTTTTTTTTTTAACTAACAAGTTAGTTTATGATTTCTATTGCAAATAACAAGTTTTGACCTTATATTAGCATTATAAAGAAAGCGTAGTTCTTATATATAGAAAGTTGTAAGCTATATTAGATGGCTGTGAGCATAAAATTAAAAAAAAAAATTGCGGGCGGGGGTGGTGACACGCCTACTTTTCCAGAATACTTCTTAGGGTGTGTATAGCACAAGAAAAAAACGGCATCAAAATATCTTGCGTAGTTTACGAGATATTAATTAATGCCACAAATACTGGTCAAATACCCCATATTGCACTGTACCAATGTTCCAATGGAGCCGCAACCTGGTGAAATCTTTCTCCATGCTCATTCGACTCTGTGGGAACTTTTTGTCCAAAATTATCCTAATAGTGCTGTAAAAATGAATATTGTAAGACATGTTGACACCTATGTCTTCAAAAGATGTCAGCATGTTGTCAACATTATTCTGCCAATTTTCAGCTCAATTCACTCCCAATCAGTTGTTAATGACTGCCATTGCAGCATCCCATGCAATCTATTCTTTTGTGTTCAATAAATTTCCAAATTCAATATTCCTCATTAATTTTCTTATGTCTGGTCCGTTGTCTAGAGCTTATAATTTTAAATACCTTCTTTTATCTTCACCACGCTTAATCTTGGAAAAAAGTTTTATTAAACATTTAAAAGCTTCTTCATCGCGATTGATTGCATTGATGAATTTTTTAACTATTCCCAACTTGATATAAAAGGGTGGCAATTAAATTTTTTTGGTAGGCATAAGTGAAACATGTAATACGTTAACAACAATTATATTCATTGCTCATTGCTTGCTGACATGTGTTGTAATTTAATAAACGAAAGCTATGAATAACACATATAATCTTACACTTAAATATATAGAACACATTTATTACACATTTTAGATACACTAATTACATATGTAAAACCAAATATTGCTGCTTTAATAATGTTGCGAAATTTAAGTAAAAAATGATTTTATGGTTATCTGTATATAAATTTAGGGGTTCATCTTTTCATCATGGTTTCTTTGCTAAATGTACTTAGCATATCATGATCTTAATTTTGGTATAAGTATCAGATAGGAAAATTCGGTTGCAGGACAACATGAACGGAAAATTTAAAAAAAAATAGTGGTACAGATTAGATTTTCTTGACATATTAACGCAATAGACCACCAAAACGAACATTTAAAGGGTTTGTATGTTACTAAAACTTGTAGCCTGAACTATTTCAAGCAACTTTGCCGAACAAATTATACCAAAAAAATCAAAACTTTACAAGCTAGAAACAGAAGAAAAATTCTCTATTTCCTTAAAAACGGCAAACTTGACCAAAAACTTCCGCAAAAAATTTTGTATGATACCATGATTGTAACTCAAAAAAGTAATGATGCAGTTCGATTCGTCGGATCCGAAATAGGGGGAAACCGTTGACTTTGGTCATGTCTTTTTTTTTTTTGAAAAAAGCTATCACAGTGTATTTACTTACAACGTTGTAAGCTTGAATTCTTTAAAGATCTTAAGCAATTTTACAAATTCGACAACGGATAGGTGCATCATTACCATCATATGTTATCTTCAACAATATTCAAGCTAATACTGATCAATCCATAGCAGATCTGTTTGCTGATTTTTTTCAAACTACATACATACTCTACGAGTAGTCTCCGTGTTGGACAGCATTATCTCTATAGGTTAAGTTGTTCTAATTGTATTTTTAGTCCCCTAATCACTGAAAGCTCGTTTCTTAGCGATCTTAAATTGATTAAGCCAGTACACACACCAGGTCCTGATGGTTTGCCTGGTTTTGTGCTAAAGTACTGTGCGGAATCCTTATGTAGACCACTACATAAGCTGTTTACTTTGTCCGTTGATTCCTCCTCTTTCCTAGAGCTATGGAAAGACTCTATTATCCGAACAACGTTCTTCATTGGATTTCTAATAATGCAAGTCCAATTTTTCATTTTAGATACCCTAGAGAATTTATTTAACTGTAATTTATTTTGTAGTTTAAATATATTTTTAATCTAAATTTTTATTTTAAATTAAATTGTTTCTGAACCGATTCTATCCTGGCCCGATAGGATTCGTATTGAGGAGACCACACACATGATCCATATTCAATAATCGTGAAGTGTACAAGTGAAGTGTAGAGTAGTTAAGTAGTATAAGGATCGCCAAATTCCTTTGACCATCGCTTGATAAACCCGAGAACTCCCATTGCTTTATTAACAGATATAGCAATATGTTTATCGAATTTCAATCTGTGATCTAAAGCTATACCCAAGTCATTAACTGATCTTTCGGAATTATTCAAGCATTCCAATATAATGCCATTAAATACTGAAAAATATGACGTGAAGATCTATAGAAGTTCATAACTTTACATTTCAAACGACTGAGATTTAATAAATTAGTTTGGCACCAAAGAAGGAATGCATTTAAGTCTGCTTGCAAGAGACTATGAGAAAAAGAATCACTATACGATAAACAAAGCTTGACGTCATCCGCATACATAAGTGCATGGGAGTGACATAAATGGAAGATCATTTATAAATAACGTGAAAAGTAATGGGCCGAGATGAATACCTTGCTGTAATCCAGATTTAACTTTGACGGACTTAGAAAATAATTTTTGGAAATAACACTTTGTGCTCTGTTAGATAAATAATTGCAAATCCAAAGAAAAAGGTGGTTCGGAAAACCAAGAAGAACAAGCTTTTTAATTAGAAGTGAGTGATTTACAGAATCAAAAGCTTTTCTAAAATCCGTACAAACACCGTCTGTTTGCATCTTTTTCTTGAACCCTTTAATCACTAGAGAAGTCAACTCTACAAGGTTAGTGGATGTGGATCTACGTCTCATAAGCCCGTATTGAGTAGGTGAGATAATAGAACTACATAAATGTTGAAAATGAGAAGTTATTTTTTTCTCAAACAACTTCGGAATTGCAGACAACTTAAATATACCTCGATAATTTCAATGATAAGAGGACTGAAAATACAGTTAGAAAATCTTAACCTATAAGGATCAGGCTGTCCAACAGGGAGACTACTCGTAAATTATGTAGTTTGGAAAAAGTTCTTCGGGATCTTAGTTTGGTGGCCTGCCCTATCGAGGAAGTCATCCTCAAAACAGCTGAACAAAATTCAGAGAATGGCGGGAGTGTGCATCACGGTTGCCATTAACACGACACCAAGTGAGGCACTTGACGGCATTCTTAATATACCACCAATCCTACAAAGCAGTGTAGAAATCTCCACCCTGGCAGCTATACGCCTCAGAGACACCAACTATTGGAGTGATCATCTATCTGGTCACTCCTCTATCCTTCTACACAATTAGGATATTCCACCTAAAACGGTCTACCGTATTCCAACCGAGCATATGACTACCCCGTTCCATACGCTCCTCTCAGAAAGGAGTGGGTTGCCGCACCTCCGGGCAAACCTGGCGCTCTATCCTTCTACACTGATGGTTCTAAACTAAACCGCCAGGAAGGAGGACGTGTATGCTCTCTCCAACTTGGTATCAATCACTCTTTCAAGCTTCCTGATTACTTCAGTGTTTTCCAAGCCGAAATTTAAGCAAATAACGAAGCCCTTACTATTCTTAAGAACTGTAGTGCCACCTCTGGCCCTACAAATATACATATATAGCGACAGTCAAGCGGCTATTAAGTCCATAGCAGCGACCACTACAAAATCTTTTTCGGTTTCAAAATGTCTCAAATCTCTACACGAGATAGCAGAGCAATTCGACATCTGCCTAATATGGGTACCTGGACATCAGGATATCTCAGGCCACTGCATAGCAGACGAGTTGGCTAGGAGGGGCACGACTGAAATCCTCCTTCCGAATAAAGAGGATACACGTATGCCTCTAGCGACCTGTAAACTTCTGCTCCGCACTCAATCAGATATGATAAGTACCACACCATGGAAAACCACCCCGGTCGGCAGTGTGGCCGACTGACTGGCCTCATATAGACAAGGCTCGATCCTCAGCTCTGTGTAACCTCACCAGAAGCGACTGCTCTCTTGTCGTACGCTGCCGGCTATTGGCTTGTAGGCATTCACGCCCTAAGACTCAACTCTCATTACAACGATTTCTGCAGTAGCTGAAGGCATGAGGTGGAAGAAGAGTCGCCGGAGCAATTCTTCTGCTCCTGCCCGGCTCTAAGCAACAGCAGACTCCACTCCCTGAGAAAACTCTTGCTAAACGACCTAGGCGATTTTGCCGCACTGCCACCTCGCAAAATTGCCAAATTCAGTTAGTCATCGAACTGGACTAACTTTTAATTCAGTTATTAGAAAAAAAATTTTGGTATTCGGCACGGTGCAAAAAAGTTATTTTTATTAGGCAAGAAGGATTGGAATCTTATTGCGCACTTTTACCTCGTAAAGAGGTTTTTTTTTAGAAGATATCAGAAATTTTAGAAATTTTCAATACCAAGTCTCAGTACTATTAAAAAACAAATTCAATCTTAATGTTAAAGATATTAGAAAATTCCCAATCTGTGCATAAGGTTCGTTAAAAAAAAATGCATGCTAAAACTTAATTTTCGATTAGTCGTTCCTATGGCAGCTATATGATATAATTGACCGATATATATATTCAATTTAATATCGTTCGTCACAAAATTGGATATCAGAAATTTTGGGGCATGGAAATGTTTTCGTCACTAGAATTTTACCTCGTAAAGAGGTATTTTTTAGAAGATATCAGTCGTTTTTGAATTTGCCTGTATCAAGCCTAAGTACCATGAAAAACAAGGGGGCTCCGCCCCCTGCTCGTTTCGCTCGCCTACCCCCGGCTCGCTTCGCTCGCGAGTAGGATATATAGGTCCATTCCGAATGCATATCCTGTCAGTGTGGTCGAGATATTTCGAACAACAAAAAAGCTTTTCATACTTAAACTTGATTTTGGACTAATTGTTCCTATGGCGGCTATATGATATAGTGGTCCGATTTCAACCAGGATATTTAGGACCATCCCAAATGAATATATTGTCAGTTTGGTCGAGATATTTTAAACAACAAAAAAGTTGTTCATACTAAAAATTTATTTTGGGCTGATCGTTCCTATGACAGCTATATGATATTGTGGTTCGATTTCAACGAAATTTGATCATTATGTGTAGGACCATCCCAAATGTATATCCTGTCAGTTTCGTCGAGATATTTTAAACAACAAAAAAGTTTTTCATACTAAAACTTGATTTTGGACTGATCGTTCCTATGGCAGCTATATGATATAGAGGTCCGATCCAAATTTTAAAACAAACTTGATCTGCACCCGCTATCCAGGAACTTACATACCAAGTCTCTAGCTCTTATAGTCTTTGAGTTCCTTTGTCTCAAACACACGGACAGACAGACGGACATCGCTCAATCGACTCTGCTATTGATACTGATCAAGAATATATATACTTTATAGGGTCGGCGATGCTTCCTTCTGCCTGTTACATACATTGCACAAAACCATTATACCCTTTTTGACCATTTTCAATGGGCACCGGTATTAAAAAATGCACACCCAATTAAAATAAACTTATTCTTAAAAAAAAGTTTTGCATTCGGCACATTGCGCAATAAGGTCCCAATTCTTCTTACCTAATAAAAATAACTTTTTTCATTCATTAATAAATTCAATTAAAATAAAATAATTTGCAGGAAGATCCTAATGTTTAGCTCATTTGAATAAATGAAAGCCCGCATTGTCACATAACAAAACTTAACTATCTCGCAGCACTGGTAATTTCTGCAGGAACATGCATGTACTAAGCAAGCAATGTAAAGGTATATATAGCTAACAGGTAATATCTTGCCGAAACGAATTTTTACAGATATGTGTTATATGTCCAAAAACGCGAAAATAAATTGATTATAACATATTTTATAGTGATTTGAGGTGTAGATTTTTCTTAAATCGCCAAATCTTAATTATTTTCTTAAATCAACTGTAGCTTTTTACCCATGTATTCCACAAAAAAAAATGCCTAAAAGATTTTCAAAATACCTTTTCAACGATATCTGGAATATATCTGTAGCTTGTATCGTTTGGATACTGTGGGCGTGTCAATTTTAGCGGGTTTAATCGATTATCCGCCAAACTAGCGATTATTCTAAAAAGTCTTAGAACAAACGTTTCTAGATTTTTGATAGGGAATAGATCCACATTCACATATTTAAGCTATTTCAACAAATTTAACATATTAAATTCGCTAGGATCTGAACTGCTGGGCTGATTCAAAAACTGTTTATAAAAGAGTTGTAGAAGGTTTAGTTACCTTCAATTTGAGTGCTTGCTTGACCAAATCGGTTGAATAAAACTGAACATCTACTTAAAAAGGTCGGAAAAACTTCGAAAATTCTAAAAAAAAATTACTATTTTGAAAACGCTTCTATGAAAAAAGTTTCATGTTCGATTTTCGTGTTTAGGGGGACAATTTCCATGAGAAAATCACACTTCGATTTAATTCAGACAACATTATTTTGATTTTTTAAGCTAGTGTAATCAATGTTTTTGTTTCAAGTGATTGATGTATTTATTAAGTGTATTTTATATCAAATTACTATAAAACTTTCACTATTTTTCAACTTTGTTGGAAAAAAAAAATTATGATTCAAAAGGTTCCAGCTGCCCCTTTTTGCCTCTTTTTTTGCTAGAGGGTAAAAGGGTAAAAAAGACATGGTTTCAAAAATTGTATTGCGTGCATCTAGGCATATAGCCATGGAATCCTATTGCTACGTTATTGTTTGTATAAGTTTAATGATTTTTATTTTCACTCTGTAATGTTTTGACTGACAATTTGTTTGAGCTAAGTAATAGTATGAAAATGGTTCGATAGCTTACTTAAGTGCCTCTGCCAAAGTCTACTCTGAATATTCCTGTACAGATGCAGGATGCACAAATAAACTACTCATATAAACCAGCAGGTACATACCTAAAATAGTAATTATGTTGGCGTAAAGATAGTCATAGCTGCATATTGTCAAAATTTCATAATTCGACCTAATTCTTATGGCAGCTATATGATACCACTTTACGAGGTACAATTCTAGTGAAAATTAAAACATTTCCATGCCCCAAAATTTCTGATATCCAATTTTCTGACGAATGAAATTAAATTGTATATGTCTGGTTAACATTGGAATATTCATTTTCTTTATTTGAAGATATTTTTTACTTTCTTCAACTTCACAATTGTAGATGGCGAATAAACTTGAGTGCACTGCTCTGTAATTGTAATTGATTTGCCCTCTTCCATGCAACGTTTTACCAAAACTCCTTATACTTCAGTTGCAAGGGATTTATAGTGTTCTCTGTCTCACGCTGTACCTCAAGGGTACACGCACGACAATCTCAATCTGCAGCCAAATTTTCTTTTGTCACGTATGCCCTATCAAACCTCATGCAACATTGTATCGAACTAAGTTGACCACCTGGCGAATAAAAGGACCAAAGCGTACACGCCACTAAGCACTAGATTGAACAGAATAGACTCGTTACAGTGACACTTATAATTTTAGACCCGACATATATAAAAATTATTCTTAAAAAAAAAAGTTTGGCATTCGGTACTGCGCAAAAAAGGGATTTTTATACCCTGATCGGGTATATTAAGTTTGTGTAAAAGTATGTAACGGGCAGAAGCAAGCTTCTGCGACACCATAAAGTATATATATATATGATCAGCATCAACAGCCGAGTCGATATACCCTTGTCCGTCTGTCCGTGTAAACAAAAAGATCTCAGAGATGGTAAGGGCTAGGACCACCAAATTTGGAATATAGACTCATCACTAAGTCAGGCAGATCGAGTTTATGTTGAAAGTTCGCCACGCCCACTGTGGGGGGCGTAATTCGAAAAAATCTGACATCACTTTTAATTTAGGGTTACAGGTTAATCTTTAATCTTTAAATTTTTTGCCAACGGGTGTAAGATCATGCCCCGCATCTAATCACCAATTTTCAACAGGATTGGTCCATAAATAGTGAAGAGATTAACAAATTTGTGATGAGTGACAGGCACAGTATTGGCAGCAGAGAAATATAATTAAAATGTAATCATTTTTAATAATTTTAATAATTTAATAATTTGGACGTTGATGTACTAAACGAGCAGTACACTCAAGTGGCCCAAACGACACCAAGCACGGGCTTGTTGACGCGCGGACAAACAGACAAAGACAGTTAAACATAGTACTAAAACTAGTTTCAAATAAAAAAACCTTAAACATTAAATTAACTACAATCTAGCTAAATGCGAAATTATTAAAGTGTTAAGAGAAGGAACGGAAGAATTATTTGCTATAATATGGGACAGATTGTTATAATTAGAGCATAGAACTCGGAAAGGGTTATGGATAGCATAGTTAGTACTACAGGAGTGATGAGAAAGAGGAAGAAAATTTCTGAAAGTTCTGATCGGGACAGCAAAACTAATTTGGCTAATTAATTCAGACGAATCAATTTCACCATTTATTAGTTTATGTAGAAAGACTACACCAAGCATTATTCTCCGATCAGAAAGGGAGGGGATATTTAACAATAGAAGTCTACTTCTGTAAGGAGGCAAGCGAATGTTAGTATTCCAGTTAAGACCCCGGAGGGCGAAGATCAGAAATTGTTTTTGTACCGATTCTATTCTGTCCTGATGAATCTTATATTGGGATTCCATATACAGACATATTCAGATAGGTCGAAAAGTGAAGTATAAAGCAACTTAGTAATATAGGGATCGTCAAATTCTTTCGACCAACGCTTTATGAAGCCCAAAACGCCAAAGGCTCGATTGACAATAGAAGCAACATGCTTGTCAAACTTCAGCTTTGGATCTAGAAGAATACCCAAATCAGTAACCGACATTATACGTTCAAGCGGCTTACAATTAAGAACATAATTAAGTAAAAAGGGGGTTCGCCTACTAAACGACATAACTTTACATTTACTACAATTAAGATTTAATAAGTTTACTTTGCACCATGTCTGAAAACTGTCAAGATCAGTTTGCAACCTGACACCAGGAAGATTGTCAGTGGCCGACATACATAGTTTAACGGCATCGGCATACATCAGAACCCGAGAGTGATTTATTACAGAAGGCAGGTCATTTATAAAGAGCGTAAATAACAAGGGGCCAAGATGACTTCCTTGCGCTACTCCCGAAAAAACTTGAACAGGTTTAGATACCAAACCATTAAAGTAGACTTTTTGGGTTCTTAAATTTAAATAGCTTGCAATCCAAAGAATAAGGTTATTTGGAAATCCCAAAAGATGGAGTTTACGCAATAAAATATGGTGATTAACGGAGTCGAATGCTTTACTAAAATCAGTGTAAATAACATCAGTTGGCATTTTATTCTGAAAACCCTGTATAACAAATGAAGTGAATTCTAATAAGTTACTGGTAGTAGATCTATATTTCACAAACCCATGCCGGCAGGGTGAAATTATAGATCTACAAAGATATTGCAGCTGAGAAGTTATTAGTTTCTCAAAAGTTTTAGGAATAGCAGACAACTTAGATATACCTCTATAGTTAGTGACATCAGACTTATTTCCTTTTTTAAGTAAAGGAATAATAAATGATTCTTTCCATATTCTAGGGAAAGAGCATAACTCCACAGAAAGTTTAAATAAGTTATACAGTGGTTTCAAAAGACCGTCAGCACAGTACCTAAGAACACATCCTGGTACTCCGTCCGGTCCCGGTGAAAATTCCAGTTTAACGGCCTTTAGATCATTTAAAAGCGAGCTTTCAGTGATTAAAGGTCCAAAAATACAATTAGAGGCATTTACACGATAGGGATAAGGCGAACCCGATTGATCAACTTGAACGCTATATGTTGTTTGAAAAAATTCCGCAAATAAATCGGCCATAGCCTGATCTGAATCAGCGGTCTTATTTTCAAAAAACACGGTAGATGGAAGTGTTGATGATCTTCGCTTAGAATTGACAAATGAATAAAACTTTTTAGGATCCCTTTGAAACTGCAATTTGCAACCTCTAAGGTAATCTTCATAGCAGTGGTTATTTAGAACAGAAAAATTGGAACGTGTAATCAGATATCGAGAGAGATCCAAGAAAGAGCCAGTTTTCTTGAATTTCTTATACAATCTTGATTTTATATTTTTCATGTTAGTTAATTCCCTTGTATACCAAACAGGTTTGTTAGATCTGCCTGGAGCACACAACGGAACACATAAATCAAGTAAAGAGTTTAAAGTTGAATAAAAAATGGATATTGCACAGTCCAAGTCCCTGCACTCGTACAGCCGGGACCAGTCAGTCAGTAATAAGAGCTGAGAAAGTCTGGAAAAATCGGTTTTCCGAAATTGACGAACATACTTTTTCGGCCTACCACATGAACTAACCATACGGACTGGTAGATCCATCAACACCTCCAAAGTCGGATGATAGTGGTCCTCCGGAAAAGATATAGGATTAGTACGAGAGACAGATAAAAAAGCGGGATCCAAAACAAAAACAAGATCAAGCATCCTGTTCAATGAATTCGGGATATCATTGATCTGACACAATGACATCCCAAACACATTATCAAGAAAATCATGTTGGGTCGTGGAAGTCAGAACGCTCGAGTCTGGACAAGAAATCCAATGTGTTCCAGCAATATTGAAATCACCAAGAACAACAAGAAAATCACGATCAGAGAGCATAGATAGAACAGAATGAATAGCAGAAGCATGCAGAGAATAGACTGAGTTGTCTGAAGAAGGAGGGATATATGAACATGTAATATAAATATTAATGCCATTAATACTAATTTTGACAGCAACAAATTCAATATCAGTAGAACAGTCGGTTACTACTACTTCCGAAAATAAATCAGCATCAATAGCAATAAGCACACCTCCACCAATACGTGGGGTACGATCCTTTCTAAAAATTGAGAATTTGTTAGAAAGAATTTCAGAATTATGAATGTCGGGCCTTAACCATGTTTCAGAAAAGGCAACAACATTAAAATGAAAGGATAGGCTATTAAGATAAAGATTACTAAGTTTGCTACGAAGCCCTCTAACATTCTGATATCCCAGAGAGAGGGAGGATGTTAGTTTTTTGAACTATCAGAACGCAAACGAGCTTGAGAAGGACCAACAGATATAGATGATGAAGTAGGCAATATAATCGGAGTCCGATTTTTCTTTTCACAATGTATTCGTTTACAATTATGTGATCAGGCCAGAAATCTTTACAACAAATTTTGTTAAAATGATTGGCCTGAACACTAATTTTAAACGACGATATCTCCCGAAGATATGAAAAATTAAATTTCTCCACCGTAATTTTGGCATCAGATTTAGCTTGAATAAAAGCCAAGACATCTTCAGATGTGGTATCAGGGGACGGCCTAGAAACAATAATTTGTTTTTTTGGTGGAACACTTGCAAGGGTCTTTTTATCAGCAGCAGCAGTAACTTTAGCAGACGCTACAGCGCTAGTTGATTGACCATTTGGAACATTAGTGGTATCAACGCTGTCATGTGGAACAGCGCTGACAGCCACCGAAACTGAAACTTCTTCGGTGTCAGATGGAGCAACATCCATTGATAATGTAGCACTATCAGAAGAAACAGCACCCATTGACAATGCATCATTATCAACCCTACTGACAGTCGTAAGAGTTGAAGGGGTGGAAAGATTAATGAGGGCAGGAGCGGATGACGTGGGTAAAAATGGGGGAACCGAAAGCTCATTTGGGCCAATAGACAGCCTAAAATTGGCCTTTTTGCGCTTTGGAGACTCATTCAAGAGTTTCATGCCCTTGAAATTGGCATCCAAAGCTGAGAAGCTATCGGACAGCTTTTTAAACTGTCCGAAAAGATCCCCAAAGCCTCTCTTAGTCTGCCTCATAAATCCCATCATGTCCCTTTTAACGTCTCTATATGATTCACATGTCCACTTTAAGCCCGAATTAGACTGAATTAGGTCGACAATTCGGCCGTTAAGGCCAGCACATTTTTCATGTGAAATATTATCACACAGCCAGCAGCAAGCAAAACCCATCTTTACATTTGCTCGTACCTGGCAATTCTTATTATAGCAGACATCCATTTGTAAATAAATACAAATTATAATAAAAATAAGACAAAAGAAAAAAATCAAAAATTTTAGGAAAATTGTAAAAATTTGTTGAAACAAAACAATATGAGACACTCTAGAGTTAATCACTAAAGATGCTGAATTGTTACATACAAAACAACAGCAACGAAAGACAAACACAGAGAGCGGGAGCGAGGGCGAGCGCGAGCGCGAACCGAAAGCACAACGGAATCTCACCAGTGAAAAAACGGAACACCGCGACCAACACCAACAACAAAGCAAGAGAGCGCGTTGAGAGCGATGGAAAAAGAGCGCGATGAGCGACGTTAGAGTGCGAAAGACGCGATGCACAAGCACAATGTAAAAATACAAAAACAAAAAACAGCAGGCGGCAAAGTAAAAGCACAAGCAAACAGATTGTTTGGGTTGCAATTTGTTGTTGTATTTAAACACAATTTATTTAATCTTTAAAATTTTTTAAATTTCAATTAAGACTGTGAAACACAACCGATGTATCACACAAGCCACTAACAACTTAGTGCACAAAAATTACAATATAAAAACAGATTAAAACGAGGAAAATTATGAAAATACGAGGCGCAAGAAAAAAGCACGTCCGTTGGCTAGAGCGAATTCAAAATTCTATTGATTGAAGTTAGGGTTAAATGATTAATTAATTCTTTTTATATTAAATGGAAATGTACATTTACATAGCAGCAGCTCGTTAAATTTTGCATTTGCTAACTTTATGCACTCTTGCATACATACATACATATGCATGGACACATGCTCTCTTTCAATATTCTCTTTCAATGCTCTCTCTCAATGCTCTCAAAAGTGCACTTCTTTGTTCTTCGCTCAACTTCATTGTGTCTCTCTCTCTCAGAGAAAATTTGTCATTGCGCGTGTCAATTCTAAAAGAAGGACGTAAAAACCATTGTCTATCTATATTGAGTGAGCACCACCGCTCATTATTTTCTACGTCTATGCAGATTTGCTTCATTTTTCAATTCGTTACCTACATTTGCAGTGAACAGGTATGATATATTAATTGTGAAGATTTACTGTGTCGTATTTTCCCTGAGAGGGTATATTTATATTTAATTTTGTAACGAATAATATTAAATTAAATATATGAATTTAAAAAAATATGTTTTGTTTAGATATTCGCAAAACTGTGGCATGTAAGGATTAGTATAAAAATTGTTGCCCTTTTTAGAGATATCTGAATCAAACTAGCTTCGTTTTGCAAGGGCATTAAATCTTCGGCGCGCCGAACAGCATCTACGTACCTAGGCTCAGGGTATCTTACTGTCGAGTGCACTCGACTGTTTCGATTGTTATTAGGTAAGAAGATTCGGGTCCTTATTGCGCACTGCTTTTTCTTTTGCATACAGTCTTTAGAGCTTTTGCACGTGGACTGCAATCACAACGAATGATCTTTCTGCGTGGGATTGGGATGCCGTCTGTCCCTGTCACTCATGTACTCATGTTAGTCAAAGCATACGCAGAGTATGCTTGCTTTTGAGATTGTAAGTCGTGAATAAAAGCTTAAGTTAAACGCTCTTCAGACAAGTGCTTTGACATATATTCCGGCAAGCGCAAGCATTGCATTCGATCAGCTGTTTACACAAATTAAAAGCAAATACACTCATATACGAAACAAAGGCTTTCTTGCTGCCAATAAAGCCAATGAAGAAAAAATGACTTGTGGGAGGCTTGGTATGTTCTCAAAACCTGTAGCCCAAACTATTTCAAGCAACTTTGTCGAAGAAATTTCACCAAAAAAGTCAACACCTTGCAAGTTAGAGACTGAAGAAGAACATCCTATTTCCTTAAAAACGGCAAACTTGATCCAAACTTCCTGGGAAAGTATTGTATAAATCCATCATTGTAACTCAAAAATGCAATGATGCAGTTCGATTCGTAGAACCCGAAATAGGGGGAAACCGTTGAGCTTGGTCTTTTTTTTCTTCAAAACTATTATAGTGTTATTAATACATATATTATTAAGTTATTTAGTTTTTTTGCATTGTTTTCTGCCTTTATACCTCGTTATGTTCTTCGTTTATAAAGTTGTAAATATAAATATGTTCGCTTAAATTCTGAGTTACTTTCTGAAGCCATGCATTGCCTAGAGGAGGAAGGCTAGCCGATCCCGGGCTACTTTTTTGTCTAATCTGTTTTCAAATGGCTATTCAAAGGATCATGGCAGGACTGGCGAGTGCATCTAACAGCAATGCACCAATACAAAGTAGCCCAGTTTCCGTTTGGCTACAATCTGTATTTTTCCTTCTCTTTCTACTATGTTTCCTGTGTTCTCAGTTCTCCTCCTATTTCCTAAGGTTTGTAAAAATAGTTTACGAACTTTAATGGAATATAATTTAATTGCGAGTAATTTATTTGAAGGTAGTGGAAGCGAATGGTACTGGAGGTATCATAAGAGCGTCCAGTAGTATGTTGAGCAGATTTATATTTATATTTATTTATTTAATGTCAACTAAGAACAGTTGACCAAAATTAAAGTAAAAATTTAAATAAAATTTAACATTATAAACAATTTTAATGCAAAATGTAGTACTTATATTTAAATTTATATTTTAACTGAAAGAATAAAAAAGTTAAATTAAAGATTAAGAATCTGGGGGTATTCGAAAATTGTAAATGATCCAACATTTGTTGCAAGGATTGGGGAAAACCCAGAAAATCCCAATCACATCAAAAAGTATTAGTAGTAATAATTAGTAGAAATACGCAAGTATTATAATTAGTAAGGTCAGGGATTTCTAGAAAGGAAGAGGAAAAGGGACGATTTCAAGGCGGGGAGAGAGAGTTCTGAAGAGAAAACGTGATAAAGGCTATTATAGTTTGTGCACAAAACACGAAATGAGCTGTGCAAAGCGTAATTAGTTGTGCATGTAGGTAAACATAATGGCTGAAAGTTTCAAGTATCTCTACGGGGGACAGAAAAAGTGAGGCATTTTAAAAGAAAGCAGGAATCAATCTCACCAATAATCAAATTTTGAAGATAAGCAACACCAAACATTTTTCTACGATTATTTAAAGACGGAAGATCCTGTCTATAATAGTCTAAAAATCCCTTCGACCAAAGTTTAATAAAGCCAAGCACTCCATTGGCTTCATTAATTATGGTGGAGATGTGCAAATTGAAGTTCAATTTGCAATCGAATAAGACTCCAAGATCTTTTACCGAAGATATACGTTGCAGTGGAATACTGTCAATCGTATATAAACCTAAATATAGCCTATTACGACTAAAAGTCATAAACATACACTTAAAACAATTTAGATGCAACTGATGGCCGAGAACCATAGTTGCATAGCGTATAAATGATCTTGCAGACAATTATGAAGAAGATGATCTGTGTATGAGAAGATAAGCTTAACATCATGCGGATAAATTAGAATATAAGAATCAGACAGAATGTTGGGTAGATCATTAATAATAAGGGTAAAAAGTATAGGTCCTAAGTGACTTCCTTGAGGTACACCAGAAGTAACTTGAACCGAACTCGAAATGGATGACCTAAGAAGCACTTTTTGGGACCTACCTTTTAAGTAGGTGGAAATCCAACTTAAAAAGGTGGGTCAAGATATCAGTTTGCTTTTTCTCTAAAAACGCGTCTTTTACCAAGGAGGAAAATTCAAGCATGTTGTGCAGAGTAAATAACTGACTTACAGAGATGCTGCAAAGCCGAAATAATGATTTTTTAAAACAGTTTGGGAATGGCTGATATCTTTGCAAGGCCACTGTAATTCGAAATATCAGACTTACCACCTTTTTTGTGGAGATGAATGATATAAGATTCTTTCCAAGGATAAGGAAAGATACCGGATTTAAGGGATGGATAAAAAAGCTTTAGCAACAGAGCAACTAAGGAAGAACAGCACTCCTTAAGGACACAACTAGGAATGTTGTCAGGCCCAGGAGAGAAAGAAGATTTTAAAGAATTAATAGAAGAGGGTATGGTGTTATAAGAAATATAAGGAGCAAACATAGTGTTAGGTGGAAGAATAGTGTAAGGATAAGAAGAGTTGGAGGGGAAGTTAGGAGAATGGGTTTAAACTTTCTTTTGCATCGAGCAAGATAGTTCTTGTTGCAAAATAAGTTTACTGTGTATTTGGACTAGTCGAGACCAGAACCTGACTTCTTAAATTTTTTTAAAATATTTGGATTTAATATTCTTTAAATAAGAAAGTCTAGGTGTTAGCCAAGGGGGCTTTGTTGAACTAGACGTTGGAATAAAATTGGGAAGAGACATGTCTAAAAGTGCATTTAGGGTCACATAAAAAGTATTAAGGACAGTATTAATATAAGCTTATTTTTCTATAAATGACCTGACGGTTGAAAGTATATTTGTCTTTCCTTAGTAGCTCATTCATAGCGCTAATTGTTGCCATTAGTGGGCCTCTTAGCCACTTAAAAATATATTTAAGAAAGTTTTTGGCGGAGAGTTCTTTCTTGGTCCTAATCAATAGTGGATCAGACTTTTTAGTTGCCATTGCCTAATTGAAGCGATTTTGATCTTGGCTACTTTTTCTTAGAAGTCCTTTAGATGTAACTGTCTTTGCAGTTCAATAATTTCTTTCAGTGTAGACCTTTTTTTTTTGCTCGCACATTTGGGTAGATCGACACAGTTAGGTAGACTTCAGCGAGGTTGCTGCTGCTCTCTCTTGCCCGCTCCGTCGCGCACATTTTAAAAACGATTAACTCGCATCATGATGCGATTTGTTACTCCTTTTCTGATCCGTTTGTGTTAACGAGTCACAACAAGTAACAAATCGTACACTCTACTCGAGCTTAAGCAGGGCAACGGAGAACAATTCAACTCGAATCTACCCGTTGCAGCACTCTGGTGTCAATCTGTAACTATCATAAGTGTAAATACATTTATAAATAATAATGTGTGTGTGTGTATGTGTTATGTATAAAAAAAACCTCTTTACGAGGTAAAAGTCTAGTGACGAAAACATTTCCATTCCCCAAAATTTCTGATATCCAATTTTGTGCGAACGATATTAAATTGAATACATAACATTTGCGCCGTGCCGAATGCCAAACTTTTTTTTAAGAATAAGTTATATATTCAATTTAATATCGTTCGTCACAAAATTAGATGTCAGAAATTTTGGGGCATGGAAATGTTTTCGTCACTAGAATATTACCTCGTAAATAAGTTTTTTTTAGAAGATATCGGACGTTTTTGAATTTGTGCCATGAAAAAAGTTAATTAAGAGAATAAGAACACATTAAATCAAAATGAGTTCCAGGAAGACCCTAAAAGTCCAACTCATTTGAATAAATTAAATACCGCCTTCTTGCTCTGGCTGCTACGACACTTTGTTGCTGAAGTCTTCTATCTATTCTAAGTAAAATGTATATGTAAAGTTAACAATAATAATAATTAACTGAGGCCCCCACCCCCTGCTCGTTTCGCTCGACATCCAACGGATTGATTCGCTCGTTGTGCAGCAGTCGAGCATACTCGACTGTCGGAGACCCCGTGCTTACTATGGAAAAGCAAATCATGACTAAAAGAAAATACTATTACTCGCTACATACATATATTAAATAATGTTTAGGGATGTATAAGACAAAAGAAAATTCGCAATTTGCGAGTCTGATTGTGTTTTCTTCAGAAACAAAAAAATTTGCATACGCAATATAAATTTTCGATCAATCGTTCCTATGGCAACTATATGATATAGCCAACCGATTTCAACCAAACTTAATCAGAATGTATAAGATTACCCCAGATGCATATCCTGTTAGATTGGTTGAGATTCCTAAATAAACAAAAAAGTTATTCATACTAAAGCTTGATTTGCGACTGATTGTTCCTATGGCAGCTATAGGATATATTGGACCGATTTCAACCAAACTTGGTCACAATGTTTAAGTCAGCCCCAGATGCATATTCTGTTAGACTGGTTGAGATATCTCAAAAAACAAAAATGTTGATTTTCGACTGATTGTTCCAATGGCAGCTATCACTGCGGACGGCAGTCCGTGCTAGTGACGAAAGCATTACGAAGGGTGCGAAAGGCGACTAGTAATATACACAGGAAGAATGGAAAAATTGCGTTGACTGTCCGATCAGGTCAAGTTATATACCGATCGAAAGGTATAGCTCTACCTAACAAAAGTGCATACTAAGACTATTGAAAGCTCACCTGGTTCGTGAGATAATCAGGTGTAAATGGAAGGGGCGAAATTTAGATTTTGCACCAAATTTTTATTATTATTTTTATCAAAAATACGCGTCGACTGACACCTCGATTATCAAATCCGATCACTGGTTCGAAAGATAATTAAATTTGAAAAATCATGACGCCTTCCCAAAATGAGTTGAAAACTCAGTCCTCCTGTTTGTTTGTTTTTTTTATCAAAGCGTTGAAATAGCTTATATTTGTGAATGTGGATCGATTTCCCATCAAAAAACTAGAAACGTTTAGCGGGAAATCGCTAGTATAGCGGGAAATCGCTAAAACCCGCTAAAATTGACGCCCACAGTATCCAAGCGATAGAATCTACAGATATGTTCTATATGTCGTTGGAAAGGTATTTTGAAGGGCTTTCAGGTGAAAATGTAAACTTTTTCAGGTTTTATCTTCACTTGTTTCCCCCATTTTCAAGCCTGAAATTGCCATAATATTGCTGAAAACTATAAATAAATAAATTTTCTACAATTCTGCATCATTACTTTATTGATTTAGTGTCGAAAAACGTTTTAAAATGATAAACTTCATAACTCGTGAACCAAGTTCCGTTTTTCGTTGCTGGCGAGCCGTTGCTAACTTGACGCACATGAAATAATTGGCGGCAATATATTCCTGAGCTGTGAATCATCTGTTCTCAAAGTCCACAAACGCAATCGATAAGCCATTTTTCGATATAATTTGTGGATTTCGTTTTCGTTGCTGGATACTCAAGGAACGAAAACGTAAAATAGAAATTCCTGGCACAGTTTTTTTTATATGAAGTTTGGCAGGAATTTATATTTTCCGTGGTGCTGGATACCCGGCTTTACGAGGTAAAATTCTATTGCCGAAATCATTTCCATGGCCCAAAATATCGGATATCTAAATAACTTATTCTTAAAAAAAAGTTTGGCATTCGGCACACTGTGTAATAAATGGAAATGTTTTCGTCACTTGAATATTACCGCTTAAAGCGGTTTTTGTTTAGAAAATACCAGACGTTTTTGAATTTGTGTGTATTAAGCATAAGTACCATGAAAAAAATTAATTAAGAGAATAAGAACAACTTTAATCAAAATGCTTTCCAGGAAGACCCTACAAGTCCAACTCATTTGAATAAATTAAATACCGCATTCTTGCGAAACGAAAACTAACTGTCTGGCAGCACTGGTTATCTCGAGCTCTGGCTGCAGTCTTCTAACTATTCTAAGTAAACTGTATATATTCATATACAATAATAATAATTAATTAATATCGACTTTTTTTTAACAATTCATTAACCACATAATAAATAAAATTAAAGTAAAATTAATTTGCCGGAAGACCCTAATGTTCAACATAACAAAACTGAACTATCTAAATTATCTTGCCGAAACGAATTTTCACAGATATGTGTTAGATGTCAAAAAACGCAGAACATATAACAATTCTTATACTGATTTGAGGTGTAAATTTTTTTTAAATCGTTATGGAAATTTTATTTCACCTGTAGCTTCTTACCTATGTACTTCAGAATAAAAGGTACTACGGTGGTTTCAAGTTTAGCAAATTTTAGCGATTTCCCGCGATTTTAGGAAGAAGTCGTAGAACAAAAGCTTCTAATTTTATGATTGGGAATAGATCCTCATTCACACATTTTAGCTATTTCAACGCTTTGATACAAACAGGCAAGCTGACTTTTCATCTCATTTTTATGAGAGAGGTGTCATTCGACGCGTGTTTTTGATAAGGATCGTAGAAAATACAAAAATTTTAACGAAAGGCTCCAACGGCCCCAGTTGCTGCAATCATCTAAATTTTGCCCCTCCTACTTACACCTGATTATCTCATGAACCAGGTGAGTTTTCAAAAGTCTAAGTAAGCACTTTTGTTAGTTACCTTTATTTTTCAATCGGCATTTAGCTCGATCTGATCGGACAATTATAGCAAATTTTCCATTCCTCCTGTATATATTGCTAGTCGCCTTTCGCACCCATCGTGATGCTTTCGTCCCTAGCGCGGACTGCCGTTCGCAGTGATAATATTGTTCAGCTGAGGCATGTAGGGCGTACACGCGACCGTTTTATTAAAACTATAGCTTCGCATACTTCTTTAACTCACGATGCAAACAGGCACCGATAGCGATTCGGCGGAAGAAGAGTCCATCAGTCTAGATATTGAAGCACTGACTTTGTCTTGCTGGAAGTGTGGCAAAAAAGGCCATCGCTATCAATACTGTATATCTGAAAGAACTTTATTTTGTTATGGGTGTGGCAAGCGTGACGATCGCGTGTACCGTGTAACGGAAACGTGCACCGTGTAACGCTAAATGATTACCACAGTGACGAACACAGACTCGTTAAAAAGGAAGCGAGCCAACTCCTTTCTTCACCTGGCAGTTTCCAAAACTCAGACGTGCCATTGCCAGAGCGTTCACAGCATCTGATTATAGATATAAATTGGAGATCAGAAATGTCAAACAAGCTGAACAGTCGAGTGCACTCGACAGCAAGATACCCCGAGCCTAGGCACGCATACGTATGCTGTTTGGCACGCCGAAGATTTGATGCACTTGCAAAACACAGCAAGTTCGACCAAGATATCTCTATAAAGGGCAACAATTTGTGTACTAATTCTTAATTATCGACCAATCGTTTCAATGACAGCTAACAAACATATTTGATATAAATGATTGTATGTACCAACTTGCACGATATTGTTAAGTTTTTTAGATGCATTAAAAGGAAAAAACCAAAATAAAAGATATTAAAATGTAACAACCAGGACTCGAACCCACGACCTATAAACCCACGAGCTCGTATCTTAACCATCGCACCCATTGACCTATTATATTGACGCTGGCAATTGTTTAATACACACATTCTAAATCCTTCGCCTGGACTTGAACCCGTGTCTCATTGTTTATGTCTAATCTTATAAGTTATTAGACATAAATTTCCCACGAGAACCTAAAACTCTAGAAATAGATAAACCCTGGGAGAATAGTTTAGCGATCTTATATGCTGGCGATAAGCCGCTGACCTAAATCAAGTGGTCTACGCACAGATACGGAGTCTTTACAACATCTGCGTGTGGTAAGAAGACGACCCCATGTGCAGCAAGTATTGATCGTTTTAGGTTACTTATTGTAATAGTTCTAAGTATTTTAAGATAATGATATAGTTTTCAATAAAGCTGCCGCGTCTCTCGGCAGATCAGTCCAAAAACCAACTCCGAGATGTGCACACATTATTTCGCCGCGTCGCTACTCCTATTCGTATTTTCAGTTTAGCATGCCGGTTAGGCAGTTGCTGGCTAACTCGATATATATACATTCTGACAGAGTAAATATAAAATGAATAAATTAATTATATTAATTCTATTTCCTTGCTGACACAAAATTGTTAATGTTAATGTTTACTATTTATAAACCAATCACGTTGATAGTTGGTGATTAGTTTCTCGTTGACATAAAACAAATTTACAAATTTAACTTAAAACCCTAAATAAAAGGTGATGCCAGTTTTTTTTTAATTACGCACCCCACAGTGGCGAAATTTCAACATGAGCTGGTGCTGCTTAACTTTATGGGGGTCTGTATTCCAAATTTGGTGGTAATAGCCCTTACCATCTCAGAGATCCTTTTGTATACACGGACATACGGACAGACGGACAAGGGTAAATCGACTCGGCTGTTGATGCTGATCAAGAATATATAAACTTTGCGTAGTCGGAAATGCTTCCTTCTGTCCGTTACATACTTTACACAAACTTAATATACCCGCACAGATTATAAAAAGAAATTGATTGGTCCAACATTTTTTGCAAGGATTGGGGAAAACCCCATAAAGACCAAAATTTTATTTAAAAGTAGTTTGTTGAACTAGTTAAACATAATAATATAGAGGCTTTAATAGTAGGCGGAGAAAGCTCGAAACTAATCGTACGGTACAGACTATTATAATCTGCACACAGAATACGAAGAAAGTTGAGCAATTCCCAGTTAGTTGAGTAATACAATGAAGATACAATGGAAAAAAGTATCGAGTTATTCTAGAAGGTACGCTAAAGGTAATTTCCTCCAATAAATTAGTCGAGTCTATATGGCCCTGCAGTAATTTGTGGATGAACATTACTCCAAGCATAATTCTACGGTTAGTAAGAGGGGGAAGACTGAGTAAGAGAAGTCTAAGCAATATGTTTATCAAATTTCAATCTGTGATCTAAAGCTATACCCAAGTCATAAACTGATCTTTCGGAATCATTCAAGCATTCCAATATAATGCCATTAAGCGAATATTGAGAAACATGGCGTGAATATCTATAGAAGGTCACAACTTTACATTTCAATCTATTGAGATTTAATAAATTAGTTTGGCACCAAAGAAGAAATGCATTTAAGTCCGCTTGAGAAAAATGATCACCATACGATACAAAATGCTTGACGTCATCCGCATTCATAAGTGCATTGGAGTGAGATGAAAGAGATGGAATATCATTTATAAATAAAGTGAAAAGTAATGGGCCGAGATGATTACCTTGCGGTTCTCCAGAAGTAACTTTGACGGACTCAGAAAACGAATTTTTAAAAATAACACTTTGTGTTCTGTTAGAAATCCAAAGAAGCAGGTTTTTCGGAAGACCAAGAAGATCAAGCTTTTTAATTAGAAGTAAATGATTTACAGAATCAAAAGCTTTTCTAAAATCTGTATAAATAACGTCTGTTTGCATGTGTTTCTTGATCTCTTTAATCACTTGAAAAGTAAACTCTAGAAGGTTAGTGGCTGTGGATCTAAGTCTCATAAACCCGTGTTGAGTAAGTGAGATAATAGAACTAAGTACATAAATGTAGTATGTGAACCGTGGATATAATTATTATTAGTTCAAAAAACAGACTCTCGTAGATTCAGTATATTAAGTTTATTTATAAAATTAAGTTCACATTAATTGTTACGTTCTCTCGATTCACATTTCAAATATTTAATTTACATCTATGTATATAAAACTCTTGGTCCTGACCAGAGTGCTGCAACGGGTAGATTCGAGTTGAATTGTTCTCCGTTGCCCTGCTTTCGCTCGAGTAGAGTGTACGATTTGTTACTTGTTGTTAATCGTTGACACAAACGGATCAGAAAAGGAGTAACAATCGTATCACTACTCGAGTCATGACTCGAGTTACTCGTTTTTAAAATGTGCGCGACGGAGCGGGCAGGAGAGAGCAGCAGCAACCTCGCTGAAGTCTACCTAACTGTGTCGATCTACCCAAATGTGCGAGCAAAAAAAGGTCTACACTGAAAGAAATTATTGAGCAGCAGATTAATTATATTATAATAAACCACATTTTAAAAATCATAAAGTCCTCAAACCTACTTTATCATTTCACTCAGTGTACAAATTTCCGCGGCGCACACACAAGATGCGCCTTTGCTATGTTGTTGTTGTTAATTTTTATGACGGTCATAAATGAAAAGGGTCGAAAATGCCTCGACCCGACTCGAGTCGTGTGTGCGACGTCGCTTGCCCCTACCCCGCCAACCCCCTGCGTGCCTACCGCTGACAAACACACATTGCAATGTGAAGCATAAGCACTGCGAGCGTGCGTTTGGTTTATTCGTTTGTGTGATCCGTTTGTGTGATACGTTTGGGTGATACGTTTGGGTGATATGTTTGGATGATACGTTTGGGTGATACGTTTGGGTGATTCGTTTGAGTCATTCATTTGTGTCATGCGTTTGTGTCAGGCGTTTGTGTCATGCGTTTGTGTGATTCGTTTTGTTTGAGTCGCGCATGCTCGTATAAATCGAAAGCGGCAGTCTGTTTTTGATTTGTCTCTTTGATTTATTTTATTTATTGGCAAATAAAAAGAGTGACACGAAATTAATTTAATAAAATAAAGATTTATTAATTTATATTAGTATTTGAGTTATTTTAGATATTATATATTTTATTTAATTAAAATGAGTTTAAAAACAACAAACTATCAATTATAAATTTTTGTCAGTCAGTCAGCGAAGATATAGGTGCAATTGTTACTTTAAATTAAAACATTGCTCAAAATATAAATCAAATATGCTTTACATTGCAATGTGTGTTTGTCAGCGGTAGGCACGCAGGGGGTTGGCGGGGTAGGGGCAAGCGACGTCGCACACACGACTCGAGTCGGGTCGAGGCATTTTCGACCCTTTTCATTTATGACCGTCATAAAAATTAACAACAACAACATAGCAAAGGCGCATCTTGTGTGTGCGCCGCGGAAATTTGTACACTGAGTGAAATGATAAAGTAGGTTTGAGGACTTTATGATTTTTAAAATGTGGTTTATTATAATATAATTAATCTGCTGCTCAATAATTTCTTTCAGTGTAGACCTTTTTTTGCTCGCACATTTGGGTAGATCGACACAGTTAGGTAGACTTCAGCGAGGTTGCTGCTGCTCTCTCCTGCCCGCTCCGTCGCGCACATTTTAAAAACGAGTAACTCGAGTCATGACTCGAGTAGTGATACGATTTGTTACTCCTTTTCTGATCCGTTTGTGTCAACGATTCACAACAAGTAACAAAACACAACGGTCACAAGTAGATATTCGAGTCTGAGCGAAAACTGTTTACTCGTTGCAGCTCTCTGGTCCTGACGCACTGACTGATATAGAATCAACGTGTAGGCAAAACCGCTTAGGATAGAAAGCTGAAATTTTCACATAACATAAAAGTAAGTGGGTCAAATTCGGTGGCAAAGGTCACGGAAATGCTTAGTATGAAAAGCTATATATTAAATTCTCTGAGTATCCCCTTTAGCAGATGAGCACCCAACTGAACACTTTCACGACTAACATTCTACTACTCGTTTCGCTTAAGATGTTGAGCTATATCTATCGTATATCGATCTATCGGATGCTGTTCTTAGCAGGGTTACAAACTATAAATAAATTCTTAGGGTTACAAACTATCATTCCTACATTGGCCATCCGACAGGTCGTTCGTCTCAAATGAAGAATTTCAGTGTTTCAAACACTCAGCTTCAGTGTTCGTCTTATTCGGTGCTTCATCGTCGCCTACTTTTTAGACCCTGTACTTAAAAAAAGTACAGGGGTCTATTAACTTTGTCTTAAAAAAAAAGTGCGTAACAGGCAGAAGGAGGCGTGGCAGACCCCATAAAGTATATATATTCTTGATCAGCATCAACAGCCGAGCGGATATAGCCATGTCCGTCCGTCTGTAAGAGCGCATAGATCTCAGAGACTATAAGAGCTAGAGACTTCAAACTTGGTATGTGGGTCCGTCTATATTGCAAGCAGATCAAGTTTGTTTTAGATTTTGGCCACGCCCCCTTGAACGCCTGAAAATCAAATAAGTATAAATTATTGGGGCAATTTAAAAGATTGAGCGTTCTTATTAAGCACAGACCATGCCAATATTATCCGCCATGTTTGCATTGCGATCGGAAAATAAGCAGCGAAGATATTAAACAACTAAATTTTCCTACATTGCTTTACCTTAACAGCAACAACTTCAAAACAATTAGACAACAATAACAATGAAGTATGACTTATGGTCCAGTAATAATGAAACCTACAATAAACAGTTAATCACAAGATAGTTCTGTTGAGCAGTGTGTTGAGCGTCCGTTTTTTTTTCTAAAATTTTCATTTGAGCCATGAATAGCGGGTTCGAATCCCGTCACGGACAGATTTATATATATTTTTTTAATATTTATTTTTAATGTTTTATGTTATATTTATTATTTATTTATATTTTATATATTATTTATTAATATAATATTTATTATTATTTATATTATTGTTATATTTACATAAAATAGAAATATCTTAATTAAAAAGACAATTTAAAGGATATCTCAACCAATCTAACGTAATATGCATATAGGATGGTCCTATACATTCTGACCAAGTTTGGTTGACATCGGTCCTATATATCATATAGCTGCAACAGGAACAATCAGTCGAAAATCAAGCTTTAGCTTTATTTATATATCTCAACCAATTCAACATCTTGGGTGATCTCATACATTCTGACCAAGTTTGGTTGAAATCGGTTGACTATATCATATAGCTGCCATAGGAACAATCAGTCGAAAATCAAGTTTTATTATGAAAAGCTTTTTTGTTTTATTTGGTTGAAATCGGTCTACTATATTATTAAGCTGCCATAGGAACGATTGGTCAAAAATGTGTACCGAGTATGCAAATTTTTGTTGTTTCTGGAGTTACCACAATCAGACTCGCAGATTGGGAATTTTCTATTGTCTTATAGCTCCTGAAACAATGTTTAATATATGAACAGATTTATATTATTTTCTTTAAGCCAGGAGTTGCTTTTTCATAGTAAGTACGGGGTCTCCGACTGTCGAGTATGCTCGACTGTAGCACCGCCCACTAGTTCTACCAAATATCGTCCGTGTCTTAGCTTACGAGTAATTGTATGTGTACCCAGGAAATTTTATTTTTTTTTTTAGGCCTGCTGCGAATTGAGTACGTTTAATCGCTACAAGATCATCGATTTCGTATTCGTTTTCCGGCTTTCTTGACTTATTGTATGTTTGGCGATTTTCTTCTTGAACCTTTGTAATATATTCTTTAACTCGTGTACGAATTTTGTCCTTGTCGCTCTGTAGTTCAATAAGTGTTTCGTTTTCTAGTAGTCTTCAATTCAGTTTCATATTTAAGTTTTATGTCCATTCCTGTTAGTATCTTAAAGGGCGAAAACTTGGTGCTTCCAGAAGATGACGCATTTATGAAATGTTGAACTCTTTTAACACCATCGGGCCAACGTGGTCAAGATGGAATGTCTTCAAAGGTTCATCTGACTTGTCAATTGGATTGAATAATCCTTCTTTCTTACCAAACTTTTGGTTATTAACAATGCATTCAACACATGACTTAATGATTGTTCCTACTTTTTTTGTCAACTCCGGGATTTAAAATTGTCTATTTACCAATTCAGTTGTTTTTTTAGTACCAAAATGTCCTTGACGGTGGGCCATCCTAATAACTTCCCGATTTCCATCTCTTGAGGAATTACTTCTTGAGGAATTACTATTAGCTTTCGAACAGGATCTTTATACAAGATGTCTTGCCTCATGTAGAAATCTTTATATGCTCCTGATTCTAACGCTTTGCAAAGAGCATTTAATTCCCGATCTGCGTTCGATTTCGTCAAATCTTAAAGAAATATAGCCCATCTTGCAATTCTTGTCGGCACGTCTTTTTGCAATCCGTCATTACTTTGATTTTCTTTCCTAGCAAGTAAGCCCACCATTTTTTTAATGACTGAACAATGGCAAGAACTTCCAATTCGTAAGACGAGAACTTCTCTTCAGCTGCCGTTGTTTTGCGACTCATGTACTCAACTGGATGATAGGATTGGTCGACAGAATCCTTCTGCATTAACACTGAACCATATCCGTACATGCTTGCATCGAAATTTTTCAAACAGGAAGTCAATCCCAAACAACACTGCACGGCTTTTCTGTTACGTGGAACATGAAAATTGTCAACTGCTGAGGTCTTTTCTTTTGATGGTGTAATCGTTCCATTATTTATTACATTACCTAGAACATTTACCTCTCTCTACAAAAATTGGCATTTCTCCCACTTTATTTTTAGGCCTGAGATTCCAGCTAGATGTAGAACTTTTTTTTAACTTATCTATGCCCTCTGATTCGTCTTTTGACGGAATAATTATATCATCCATATATAAAATCAGTGTACCCTTTTCTATAAGTTGTCTTAGCACTGCGAATATATACCTCATGAAGACTGTCGGGGAACTCGAGACTTCAAAGGGGACAAAGGCGAATTCGTACTGGCCTTTTTGTGAAACGAAAGTTATGTTTTTTCTAGATTCTTCACTTACTGGGACGTAAAAGAATCCATTATGTAAATCAAATGTTATAAATACAAGCGCTCGGGCGAATTATACCCTCTTTATTTTGAAAGAACCCAATGTTTTGATCTGCTTTCCACCAGTTCCAATAGAACTTTAAAATCTTGCCTCGGTGGTGTAAAATTTAGTTTTATGTAAATTATATTGCTTATTGTGCATATGTCACTACCTGAAGCAAATAATGTAGTTGCACATTCTTGAATGCCCTATTAAAAATGTTTTGCGACAACTGTTGTAAATTTGAGGCCCCCTTTTTAACTTCCATTTGCCCCCCTTTTCTTCACATTGATTCGCTTTATGCCCAAATCCATAGCACTTAAAACATTTAATATTTTGGTTGCAATTCTTGGCTAAATGATTTATCCCTTCGCATTTAAACAGTAAATCTCGCCCTTGCCCTTCTTATTATCATCTTTTTTGTAATCATTTTCTTCAGACTTTACTTTTGCTTTTTATTATTTTGGTAACACTGTCTTTTCATATATTTTCAGCTTTTCGCGCAAGTCTCGCAAGTTATTCGCTTGATACAAAATATTTATTTTTAATCTTGAGTCTGGGATGCCTTCGATAATATAATCAATAACGCTTTCACCATCTATTTTACATTTATTTGCATGACCTACCATTGTGCAGTAGTATTCAATTAAGCTATCGTTTGATTTTTTCTTTCTATTCTCAAGTAATTCATGAACCTGTTTTGATGATAGCTAGACGCAAAATTCATCTTTAAGTCCCTATTTTAATGATTCACAATCGTTTAGGCCAACTTGACTGTTTACAAACATTTTCGCGGCGCCTTTTAGTAGCTGTCTGCTGTAAATACATTTTTCTAAATCATGCCGTTGGACTGCGACTGCAATTTTTTCAAACTCTCTTAACCAATCGTCAATATCAGAATTGCTGCTGCCGTCCAATGTAGTCAGGGAGTCTTTTCTGTCTTTTAAAGTGAACGTCGCACAGTGGAAAATGTGACTTAATTCATCGTATTTTTAAAGCTATCGACTTGAATGCTCAAATACCCCCAAAGAAATTTTTGATCTAAAAGTTAAAGTGGGCGTTGCACATTAAAGGGCGTACAATACGGAAAAACCACAAATTTTTAATTTTTTTAAAATACAAACCGCAATATAAAGAAAACAAATTTTTTTTTTTTAAAAGTACCAGGTTAGTATTTATTAAATATTTTGTCTTAATTTTAGCCAATTAAAAAAAAAAATTTTAAATTAAAAATGAAAAAAACATTTTTTTTTTTCAAATTTATTACTTTTGTTATATGCTCATTCTTGTGCTTGTAACTTCAAAATTATCGCGACATCAATCTTATAATCAACGTCTTTTATTGTGCCCTGAAGCCAACTTACATTATTGGTCATAAATCTGGATTTATCTCTCCTAGATTCAACTCAAATTCATGGTACATTTTTGTTAAGTACAACTTTAACTTTTTATGATCAATATAATTGCCAGAAATCATCACTGCGTGCTCTAGGAGTGAGTTAAGCTTAACGGTTCTTACGTTGCTTGGCCAAACCTCGAAAAGCTCTGCGCGTGTTATTGCACTCTTTACTAAATTTGGGCAATACATATATATGGGCAACATTTTAGAGCTGATCCTGATTTAGAACGATTTTCTGTAATCGAAGTGTGTTCTGGAGAATTTGAATGTGATTGAATGATGTTAGTTTTTTTTCACCAAAATAGTGTTATGATCCGACTTGACTATCGCAACCAGATATCAATTCGCCGGCTAGCTATCGGCATTACCCGGGGATGAGTAAGACCTCGATATCTGGCGAGTCGGGTAACAATAATTTATATTTTTATTTTCGGAAAAAGTACTCGGACTGGTTTCACAACACCTAACACGGACAATCTGCTGGCAAGGATTCGGTGGACAGATGCTAGAATCCACCTCTACGATGCCCTTCCATCCTATAGTCGGCTTTCGATATTCCTGTGCCGACTCCCCAATCCAAACTTCACCCAACCTCACCACATGCCCATCTCACCCGAATAAATAATTTAATAAACCATTTTTTCTAAAACGTTATAAGATTTAATTATGTTTACTAATTATTATAAGTAAACCTAACATATTAAACCCTATTCTTAAACAAATTCCATACGATACTTCACTTAACTAACAACACTAACAACTATCGCACGACACTGACCAAAATTGTCCTTTCTGGCAACCCTAACAATAATGTTAACACTAAATGCTTAAGTTTGCGTGTATGTGCTACGTGCGGTAATAATTAACATAAATATCAATATTTAATTATAAATAAATAAAAAAGTGCGTGTGTGTGTGAATATTAATTGGAGTATCGATATCGGCTTCCCTAAAGAGCTCTTTGTGGAGACCTACGGGCACGAATTCAACAATGTAGGTAATGTATGCTCACATATATTTATAAATCCTTACATAAATATTAACAATTATAACTTAAATTACTACAGGTGGACAAAATCAAATCAAGGGTCTTTACGTGGGCGGCAACTCGAGCGCGGGGAGGTGCTGCGTCTGCGCGGATTATTTGGCTGTGCCAAACTGGCCGAGACTATTGGCACTTGGCGCGCTTGGTGCATTAAATTGCGCCAAGCTGCCTGCAGGGACGGACTCACTCGCTGTTCCGGTTGATGCTGTCGGTTCCTGCCTCTTTGTGTGTGCGATCCAGCGTCTGCCTCCTCCGGTTGTGTTGTGAGCTGTGTTGCGTGCTGCTCCGTCGTTATGGTTCGTCTTTTGTGGCTGCTGCGGCGTTTACGTGTTGTGTATTTGTTCGAGCAATTCATTAATTTATTTTATAATATTTATTTTATTTTACAGACTGTTACCGCGCACGACTACACTTTTCTTCTCTTCTTCAAACACGCTGATCTCTTCTCTAACCAAACTCCAACTCAAACAACCCTAACCTCATATCCTCCTGTGGTCTGTGCTTGCTTTCGTACCATTTGAACATTTCTAAATTGTCTTATAAAAGCTCATTGTCCTTAAAAATAATTTTTTTTTCAACTAAGTCCTCCTAAATTGGCAAAATCTTTCACTGTGCTTCGGTGTGTTGCTAGGAATCGCCATATTTGCTTATAAATCTGTACTAGCTTCCTCAGAGTTAGCTTCGTCTTCTATTTCTGCACTCGTGTCTTCGTATATAGAATTGTCGTTATTATTATTTCCTACTGTTAAACTGAAATATTCAAATATTTTTTTAGTTGTGCGATCTCATCGTACTGCATTATACAGGTCAATTCTTATTTTAAACTTAGTAATGTTCATTACAACGAGTCTCTTAAATAAATGTTTTAAAACAATGTTATTTTCTTTCGTTGCTTGAGCTTAGTACTGAAACTTAAAAAATTTTTAGCGACGAAAACTGCTTAATATTTTTCTGTCGACGAGAAAGACAGTGTTGCCAATGCAACACAAACAAATAACCAAAAGTTGAGTCGTAACTCTATACGCCAACTGTGGTTTGTTTTAAATTTGAACATGCATTACTGATTTGGGTAAAAAGAGGAGAGAATAGGCAATGGAAAGTTTAAATAAAGCTGAGCTTTCTAGATGCTTACCTAAAGTTAAATTATCAAGGTTAAAATTTGTGAAAAATAATGGTATGGTAACTACAAAAAATTATTTTAAAATTTTTTTATTTATTTTTTTTTTTCAAATTTTTTATGTTTTAAAATTACTACCCAAAAATTAAAAAAAAAAGTTTTTTTGACGAAAGCATCGCGAAGGGTGCGAAAGGCGACTAGCAATATACACAGGAAGAATGGAAAATTTGCTATGACTGTCCGATCAGGTCAAGTTATATACCGATCGAAATGTTTAGTTTTAACTAACAAAAGTGCTCACTTATATTTTTAGAAACTCACCTGGTTCGTGGGATAATAAGGTGTAAGTGAGAGGGTCGAAATTAAGATGATTGCAGCAAATAGGGAAGTTGGGGCTTTTTGGTAAATATTTTTATTTTATTATTATTTTTATCAAAAATACGCGTCGACACCTCGATCATCAAAATCCGACCATTAGTTCGAAAGATAATTAAATTTGAAAAATTTAGACGCCTTCCCAAAATGAGATGAGAACTCAGTCCTCCTGATTGTTTGTTTGTTTCAAAGCGTTGAAATAGCTTATATATGTGAATGTGGATCGATTCCCCATCACAAAAAAAAAAAACGTTTGTTCTACGACTTTTTCGAATAATCGCTAGCTTAGCGGAAAATCGCTAACTCGGCACTGCGCAAGAAAGCTATTTGTAAATATGTTTGTAAATAGTAACTGCACTCCAAACGAGATATTATAGCCTAAACGGGTATCTTTAGCATCTGCCAAGACGGCACTGTGGTCGAAGTGATAGGTGGGCGGCATGCTGAACATGAGACCCGGGTTCGAGTCTGGGTGGTGCATGCAGAACTTTATGTTTTTCGTTTATTTAAATTGTCTGCCTAAATTGTATCTATAACACAATTGTCAGCTTAATACAATCGGTCCATGGGTCCGATGGTAAAAATACGAGCCCGTGCGTTAGAGGTCGTGGGTTCAACAATATTTTAATTTTTTTTTTTATATATTTTTTCCTTTTAATGCATTTAAAAGATTAAATGATATCGTGCAAGATGGTACATACACTCATTTATATCATATTTGTATTATAACTTCAATAGAAACGATTGGTCGATAATAAAGCATTAGTATAAAAATTATGGCCCTTTCTAGAGATATCTTAATTGAACTTGCTGCTTTTTGCTTAGGCTCAGGGTATCTTGCTGTCGAGTGCACTCGACTGTTCCGCTTGTTGTGTTTGCTGGAGCATTGCGTATTTCACAAAAGAAAACTTTTCCGGACGAGCCCCCAAGTTGTAGTATGTGAGCCGTGGTTATAATTATTTTTAGTTCAAAAAACTCACTCTCGTAGTTCAAGTATATTAAGTTTATTTAAAAATTAAGTTCAAATTAATTGTTACGTTCTCCTGATTCACATTTAAATTATTTCATTATGATCTACATAAGGATTCCGCACAGTACTTTAGTACAGAGCCAGGCTCACCATCAGGACCTGGTGTGTGTACTAGCTTAATCAATTGAAAATCGCTAAGAAGCGAGCTTTCTGTGATCAGAGGACTGAAAACACAGATAGAACAACTTAATCTATAGGGATAAGGCTGTCCAACACGGAGACTACTCGTAGAGTATGTAGTTTAGAAAAAATCAGCAAACATATTTGCTATGGATTGATCAGTATTAGCTTGAATATTGTTGAAGACAACAGATGATGGTAATGATGCACCTTTACGTTTAGAGTCTAAGAATTTGTAGAATTGTTTATGATCTTTAGGGAATTAAAGCTTACAACGTTGTTTGTAATTATTATAGCCCTGCGAGTTAAGAAATAGAAAATTTTAGCAGGAAATTACATATCGAGAGGAATCATAAAGATTTCCAGATATTTTATATTTATTTTTAATTGCTGGATTTTTCATTTGTGAAATGTGATAATCCCCTAGAGAACCAAGGAGGTCTAGTGGAGCTAATATGAGATAAAAGCGGAACACAGAAATCAAATACAGTAGACTATTTAATGTATTTAGAGTATTTTAAAAAAAACCAAATGGCATTATCCAAGTCAGAAAATGTGTATAATTAAAACCAATCAGAACACGAAATTAGATTGTTCAGCTAATTTAAATCAGTTTTACTAAAGCACCGTATGCGCACATTGGGCTGCGGTGATAATACAACTGGTTACAATGGTAAATACAAGCGTTGAGAGCTGGATGGTTATGGGTCTTCCGGCATAACCAATAGATCAATCGTATATACGATTCTATTGGTGGAGTCTCGAATAACAGGTCTAATGTCCTGTTGATCGGATTGCAAACAGGATTGATTCGTACCTAAGAAAGCTCCGAAAGACCGTCAATAAATTCATGGGAATCATCAGGAAAAAGTGAATGCGAGTCATTGGGGGAAATCCACCGAACATCGGATAAATTAAAATCAACTAACACAAAAAGCAAGTCAGATTCGAAAAATAAAGATGATTTATCATATATTATTACATCAGGAAGAGGTGGAATGTAAGAACATGTTAAGTAAATGAAAAATTTATTAAAAGAAAATTTCACAGAAATGAACTAAATATTAAAATTAAAAGTGGTCGAAATCGGTTCTGATGACAAATTAGAATCCACGGCCAACAGTACCCCATCTCCCTTACGAGATATACACTCGCATCTATATATGCAGTATTTAGAAGAAAGAATATAAAAGACTGATGTGGCAGGCTTGAGCCAGGTCTCTGTAAAGCAGATGACATCGAAATCAAAGGAATGACTATTGAGAAATAGACTAGATAGTTTACTATTAAGGCCTCGTTCAATTTGATGAGCTAGATTGATAGCAGAAACATGTTTTTTGGAACTACATTTGAAGATGAAGCAGATAAAGCTAATTGACCTTAAAAATCTTTTTTTTTTTAATTAAGTCTCCCTAGATTGGCAAAATCTTACACTGCGCCGGTTAGGCCAACGCTGGCTAACTCGATATACATACATTCTGGAAAAATAAATATAAAATGAATTAATTAATCATTTTAATCATATTTCCTTGCTGCCACAAAATTTTTAAAATCTTCACTATTTATAAACCACTCGTGATTAAAGTTGGTGAATAGTTACTGGGCATGATCCTACACCCGTTGGCATACAAAATTTTTTATAATTTTACTTAAAACCCTAAATTAAAGGTGATGTCAGTATTGTTCGAATTGCGCCCCTTACAGTGGGCGTGACAAATTTCAACATAAACTCGAGTTGCCTGACTTAATGGAGAGTCTATATTCCAAATTTGGTAGTCCTAGCTCTTACCATCTCTAAGATCCTTTTGCTTGCGGACAGACGGACAAGGGTATATCGACTCAGCTGTTGATGCTGATCATATATATATATACTTTATGGTGTCGGAGAAGCTTCCTTCTGCCCGTTACATACTTTTGCACAAACTTACTATACCTGATCAGGGTATAAAAATCCCTTTTTTACACGGACAGACGGACTCGGCTGTTGATGCTGACCAAGAATATATATACTTTATGGCGCCGGAGATGTTTCCTTCTGCCCGTTACATACTTTAACAAACTTAATATACGCGCTCAAGGTATAAAAAAATCAACAGCACAGCTTATAACTTCCACTAAAAAGCAATAAAAAGTCTGCGAGACCACTTTAGTTAAATGCAGGAGGTTAAACACAGGCAAAAACGGCCAGCTGAAATTCATAGCTAAGAGTACTAAAACAATAACTATTGTTAAAACATAAATGAACAATATTTGCATAAAGACATCACAGACAATTGCACTGCACTATGGGTAAAAAGTTAGAAATTTTGGCATTGACTCAAAAGTTTTGTTGTTCAGAATATGAGCTATTGTTTTTTTGAAATCTTAATACTCAAGATTAAAGAAAGTTTTTTTTTTACATTTTTTGCAGGCTACCATTTATGTTGAACTGCTGAGCAAAGTCGGCTAATTCAGAAATGCTTTGGTCATTGAAATAGCACGTGAAATTTATTTCAACTTTCAAACGTGAATGAACGCTTATGTGTAAACTTTTTAAAAAATGAAAAACTTGGAAAAGTTAGTCAGGGTATGTTAAATATATTGTTTATAGATATTTTTCGTAGTTTTGTTTGTTGTTCAATTGTCCAATGTGTTGTTGATGTGTATTTTTAGACATAAACATATAAATGTAAATGTGTTCTGCGAAACATTACTTTTGAAACCCGTAGGATCCCGCCGATTTTTACGTAAATATATATTCACTAATATTAACTTGTGTGAACATTAAAAACTTTGACCCGTGGTCCAAATATAAAAATAAAACTTGAATTTCTGAATTAGTCTAATTAAGGTTCATGCCAAATTTGAAAACTCTAGCTTTAAGCCCATAGTACACTAGTCAAAATTAATTATTAAATCAAAACGAAAACACCTTATTATATTAAAATAGTATTAATGCCTAATTATTACTAATTGCTTTATTAGTATTAATACTATTTTTAAAATATTAATTTTAATTTATAATTTAACAAATCGATATAATATTTTTATTTATTTTTTAAAAATACAAGTACATTTTCCAGTTAATTTAACTGCACAGTCTACGTGAATTTCTCTCTTTTGAAGCTATTCGTAATGCGCACGTTTGAAATAAAGCAAAAGCGAATTTACCGATTAATAGATTGAGTCAAAATACAAACTTTGATTTTTTCTTAATGGCCTATAAACCCGTTCACTGTGGGATGGGGCCGTTGAAGGCTTTTGGTTAAATTTTATTATTTTTTACTATTCTTATAAATATATGTATATAGGCACCTCGATGATAAAAATCCAACTACTGGTTCAAATGATAATTAGATTTGAAAATTTTTTTCGCCCTCAGATATGAGATGAAAAGTCAGCCCTCTTTTGTTTCTGTTTGTTTATATCAAAGCGTTGAGCTAGCTTAAAATTTTGAATGTGGACTTATTCCCGATCAAAAATTTAGATTCTTCTGTTCTACGACTTTAAAAAAAATCCGCTAGCTTAGCAGGAAATCACTAAAACCCGTTTAAATTGGCACTTTATCCAAGCGATAGAAGCAACAGATATGGTCTATATACATATCATTGAAAAGGTATTTTTGAAGGGCTTTTAGTTATACCTTTCAACTTTAAAAAGTACACAGGCAAAAGGCTACAGGTGAAAAAGGTTTTCTATCCAACATTTTGGAGATTTTAGACAAAATGCAAGTCTAACGATTTTTTAATTTCCAATATGTTGTAGTATGTGAAATTTAACTGTTAACTAAATATGTTAACTGATTATATACCTTCACACTGCTTGCTTACATGTTAGTTATTCACTCGCGTTAGCAGAAATTTTAATAATAATAAAAACGTAGAACTGGTTACGGAGCGAGATGTTTTAATTGCACCAGGCAGACGTGCTCTGGTGGTTGTTAAAACTGAATCTTAAACTCAAGACAATTGATTCTAACAACTAGAGTCGGCGGAGCTAACGTCAGTGCCCGCGATAGAGCTGAGTCTGCGCCTCGTGTGAGGTATTATATTACGGGCAGTTCTAATAAACTTGCTAAAGTTGCAGTTCGTCGATTTTTCCGACCCAGTCGGACCACGGAGTGTTACTTGTTAACATACATGTATGTTCACTGCTCGCAGCGTTATGCGGGAGCATACTGCTTGAAGAGTGGTTTTTTCTGTTTTCCGCAGATAAAACATTTCATAGTTGCGATTACAGCATGATCGGTACATATTAAGGGTTGCTATTAGTGTTGTAGTCAAATATTAGTCGATATTACTTGTTAAAGCATAGTATCCAGTAGCTGAAAATCCAATATAAAAGGTATCAACTTCAAATAAAACAATTCTGTGATTTTGGATCAATCTGTGATTTTGGTAGTGTTATCTCTAAAAACAACAAAAAATTTCAAACTAAATCTTAATTTTCGACTGATCGTTCCTATGGCAGCTATAAGATTTAGTGGTCGGAATTTAACCAACTTTGGTCAGGATATATGATGCCAGATGCATAGTCTGTCAGTTTGGTTAAGATATATCAAACAACAAAAAAGTTGTTCTTGCTAAAACTTGATTTTAGACTGATCATTTGAATGGCAGCTTTATGATACAGTTGTCCGATTTTAACCAAATTTGGTCAGGATGTGTAAGACTTTCCCAGATTCATAGATCTGTCAGCTTGGTTGAGATATCTCATACAACAAAAAAATGTTTTCTTACTAAAACTTGATTTTAGACTGATCATTTCTATGGCAGCTATAAGATATAGTGATCCGATCCTAGTTTTGAAACAAACTGCGGCGGCTATTCAGGAAATTGGCACTACAAATCAAGTTTGAAGTCTCTAGCGTATATAGTCTCTGAGATCGACGCGTTCAAACAGACGGACGGATAAACAGACGGACATGGCTCAATCGACTCGGCTGTTGACACTGATCAAGATTATATATACTTTATAGGGTCAGAGATGATTCCTTCTGCCTTTTACAGACACTTCACAAAACCATTACACATTTTTTTCACAATTTTCAATAATTATGAGTCAACATGGAACCGTCGACAGTGTAAGATTTTGCCAATCTAGGGGGACTTAATTCAGTAGCGGTCGTATTTTTAAAGCTGTCGACTTGAAATTTGGACTGCTCAACTACCGCCAAAGAAATTTTTGTACTAAAAGTTAAAGTGGGCGTGGCACACAAAAGGGCGTAAAATGCGGAAAAACCAGAAATTTTTCATTTTTTGATATGCGAACCGGAATTAAAATAAAACAAATTTTTTTTTTTCAAAATAGTATCAGGTTAGTATTTTTTGTTTTAATTTTGGCCAACTAAAAAATATTTTTTTTAAATTAATAATACAAAATAAAATTTTTTTTTCCAAATTGATCACTTTTGTGATATGCTCATGCTTTTAATTGTAACTTCAAAATTTCTGGCCGGAAAAATTAAAAACTGGTTTTATTTTAAAGCTAATTTATTTATTGAAAGAAAACAGCGATTTTCACATTTTTCACTATTTTTTTAAATAAAAATAACGACTCGAATTTAAAAAAAACAAATTGACGAAATAACTATTTGAAAATTTTTTGCAGATCTTTACTTTTTCTTTGCTGTGTTTTTGAGCAACAATCAAAAAATGATTTTTCAGGTTGAAGGAGTGACATCAATCTTATAATTAACGTGTTTTATTGTGCCCTGAAGCCATTTTGCAATATTGGTCATATGTCTGGATGTATCCTTCCTAGATTCAACTTAAATTCATTGCACATTTTTGTTAAGTACAACTTTAACTTTTTATGATCAATATCATTGCCAAAAATTATCGCTGCGTGCTCTAGAAGTGAGTTAAGCTAAACGGTTTTTACGTTGCTTGGCCAAACCTTAAAAAACTCTGTGCGTTTTATTGCACTCATTGCAAAATTGAAGGCCTTTGGGCAAAATATGGCCAAAATTTTATTGCTGATCCTGATTCAGAATGATTTTCTTTAAACGGTGTATGTTCCGGTTGACTTTAATATGATTGAATATTGTTAGTATTTTCCACCAAAAATAGAATATTGATAAAAATTTACTTACTTTTTGGCACTTATTTGCAACAAATAATAAAAATAATTTAAATTCCCTTTATAGCGCTAACAATCAATAATGATCCAAGAATGATGGAAAAAATAAATTTGACTGCTCACAAAGACTAAAGTTTGTCAAATTTTGCTCGTTGAGCGATGCAATTTTTCATGCATTTCAAATGCACCGGTTCAAGTATTGTTATTTTCTAAACAACAATTTTTGGATTTGTTTTGGGCTTGTTTTCGTACCATTTGAACATTTCTAAATTGGCTTCTAAAAGCTCATTGACCTTAAAAATCATTTTTTTTTTAATTAAGTCCCCCCAGATTGGCAAAATCTTACACTCTGCGTCGTTACTCAGCCTTGGCTCAACTTTGTGACTCAACTTTGACTCTACTTCTTCGTTTAACTACGTTGTTCAAAACTTTGCACTGTCCCATATTTGTATTTACATTTTCAACATCCGGATTTGTCACAACATTTTCCATCTTTAACTTTACTTTTTCTCTGGGTTTTATTTCAGCATCATTTAATGGTATCAACTTTGTTTTACTTATTCTAAGGAAATCTCTGCCTAAACCCATATTATAAGCTGTAGACTCGTCATCAACAACCATTACTTCGATTTACAACCTGGCTGGAGGCCCTCACCAAAAATAGCTCAGTCTCAAACGGAGCGTCCGGATACCTGGCGCCCTCCGGACTAACTAGTCCTACCTGCACAATGCGGATGTCTGTGCAGGCTGACCATCCTTTTTCCACCACTCGTGGGACTTTAAGTATTAGCCAAAATAATATAAATAAAAACAAACTACATAAACAAAAACACATAAACAGTAAGGAGAATGGTACTCCAAAATTCCAATGAAATCTTAGATTCCTCCTCCCCAGCGGCGGCAGCGGCTTTAAAGTCTGGCCAAAGCGAAATCGCGATGTCGGAGATGCCAACCATGCCAACCGATCGAGAAAACGGTGCTAGTCCAAGAAAACCCGTATTCCACCCGGGTCTTGGGGTAGAGGGAGTCATTCTACCACCCCCTGTCACCACGGAGTTAAAGCAGAGCGCTAAAAGCGCAGCTGAACCTCCTTCCGGGACATGAACGGTGGGGAGGCTTCTACAGCCAGCACCGTTAAGAAGTTTTCCTTCACGGAAAAACGAAGCGCTGAAAACATCCTCCAGCAATATAATGAAAGCACAGGGTCCAACCTGTCAGCCGACTGGCTGAAAGAGGTGGAATGGGCCAAGCACGTGCTCCTGGATTTTAGTGCCCAAGCACCCACAGCGAGGGCACAAGCGAAGAAGCAGCGCTCGTTAGATCCTTCGCCAAGATTGCCAAGGAGAGGATCCTCATTGGAGTTCTCGACCGAGGTAATCCGGACGGTAGAGTCCCCAGAAGCCAATGGAAGTGGGTGGAGTCGGCGCTGGCCACCCGCTGCGTTGAGTTGCTGGAGAAGGAGCCTGGGCCGCCCCCCATCTGGTTATAGCCTGCAACGACAAAGCTTTACAAAGCAGCTGTCGTCAACTTAGGCGAAGTTAATCCGGGCGCCAAACTGGAAGCTGTTGAGTGGAACGAGGTCCCTGTCCGACAACGGGCAAGGCCGTGGGTTCCATCAACATTCAGAGAGCACGAGCAGCTGCTCAAGATGATACAGCGCTGTAATCGAAGTCTGCCCACTAATGACTGGCGAGTGGCCAAGATAGAGGAAATGCCAGGGCCGATAAACCAGGCGGTGATCATCGTAAATAAGGAGTCACTGGCCCCCATAGACGCGGCTGGAGGAGAACTAATCTTCGGTCTCAGTTCTGTCTTTATCCGCGTCTACAAATCGGATGCGGCAACGGGGTGTGTTCCCTCTGGCAAGCCAGTCGAGGAAGACATTACCTTGGTGCTGGAAGCCTCCGAACGTCCTGAAATGAACGGCTATGTGTCCGACGCGTCCACAATAACGCGGGACCTACGCAATGTGAGGAGGTCACCTCCGATGTCGCATCCGACGACGAGGATGTCAATATTACAGTTGTGGAAGGTAAATCCTCAGATGTCGCTTAAGATTCTGCAGATAAACCCCCACCACTGCAAAGCAACCTCTGCTGCCCTATTACTCAGTCTGGCTGGAGACGGAGCTGATGTGGTCCTTATCCAGGAACCTTGGATGGTGTGCGGAAAGGTTTCTGGACTAGGATCACCCGACTACAAGCTGATAGTAGCTAAGGCAGAAGGTAGCTAGCATTCGCACCTGCATACTTGCTCGAAAAAATTTAAGTGTATTTCTGCTCCACAATTTCAGTAATGAGGATAACACGTCAGAAGACCTGGAGCTGCGGCCAGCTCCGATCTGGTTACTGTCATGGTAAATGGCATATGGCCAACTGGCCCTCCTCCTGAAGACATCAAGCGAAGTCTAGTAAATGACTGCGTGAAAAAAAAATGGGCCTAATAATAGGCTGTCACGCAAATGCTCACCACACAAGGTGGGGGAGCTCCTATAACAATGTAAGGGGTGAGTTACTTTTATTTTACCTCCTCAATACTAACCTAGAAATACTAAACAGAGGAAATGACCCCACCTTCATTATCAAGGACAGGAAGGAGGTCATCGACTTAACACTTGTGTCTCATTCTTTAAACGATTTGACAACAGATTGGAAATATTCAAACGAACATTCCTGCTCGTTTCATAGGTATATTGAGTTTGTACTTAATTTCATGCATACAAAACCAAGTCATTTCACCAATCTCAGGAAAACCGATTGGCCAAAAATTCAAAATTTCTCAAAAAGACTATCCCAAAAAAAGCGCCATTCAAAAGCACGCCTGCAATCAAGCCAAGGCTTCCAATTTAGACCAATCATAGCCAACCTATAAGCTTAACTTTGCCTTATAAAAAAGGAAATCAGATAGGAAAATTCGATTGCAGGACAATAGAACAAAATATGTAAAAAAATAGTGGTGCAGATTTGTTTTTGTTTCATATTGACCCAAAAGACCATCAAAACGAACATTTAGAGGCTTGGTATGTTCCTTAAACTTGTAGCCTGAACTATTTCAAGCAACTTTGCCGAAGAAAAAGTCAACACTTTACAAGTGAGAGACCGAAGAAGAATGTCATATTTCCTTAAAAATGGCAAACTTGATCAAAACTTCCGCAAAAAATTTTGTATGAAACCATCAGTGTAACTCAAAAAAGTAATGATGCAGTTCGATTCGTAGGAGTCGAAATAGGGGAAACCGTTGCGTTTGGTCGTCCTTTTTTTCTTTTTTTTTTTTTAAAGTATCACAGTGTTATCGGCCAATCGTTTCTATGGCAGCTATCACGCATATATGAAATTCTTTGAATTGGGCCCCCCACAGAGGTCGTGTCGAATTTCAACATAAAGTCGAGTTGCTTGACTTAATGGGGACAGACGTACAAGGGTATTCGACTCGGCTGTTGATGCTGATCAAGAATATATATACTTTACGGTATCGGAGATGCTGCCTTCTTCCCGTTCCATACTTTTGAATAAACTAAATATACCCGCTCAGGGTATAAAATGTGTGATGGAACAAAATGTTGCGTGCGAAAGTGATTAAAATTGGATATTTGCATCAAAATATTTCTTCAGTTTTCGCTGTTTTTGTCGCGTGCGAATGCCTTGGTTATTAAACCCTGTGCCCATTTAAAAAGGGTTAAAAAGGGTAAAATGGTTTTGTGAAATGTACGTAACAGGCAGAAGGAAGCATCTCCGACCCTTTAAAGTATATATATTTTTGTTCAGTATCAACAGCCGAATCGATTGAGCCATGTCCGTGTGTCCGTCCGTCTGTTTGAGTCAAAGGTTCTCAGAGACTATAAGCACTAGAGACTTCAAATTTGTGGATCGGACTACTATATCATATAGGTGACATAGGAACTATCAATCCAAAATCAAGTTTTAGCAATGAAATCTTTTTGTTGCTTAAGATATCTCAACCAAACTACACAATATGCATATGGGATGGTCCCATACACCCTGATCAAACTTGGTTAAAATCGGTCTACTATATCATATATGCCATTGAAACGATCAGTCGAAAATTAAATTTTAGTATGAAAGACTTTTTTGTTGTTTGAGATATCTCAACCCAACTGACAGAATATGCACACTCGACTGTTGCCGTACCACCAACTTGCATATCAAGCTGGAAAGTCAACTAAGACTGCCATCCATTGCCTAACAACTTTGATTGAAAAAGCATTCGCATCTCAACAAATAGTCCTCGGAGCGTTTAACGACATATCCGGGGCTTTTGACAACACGTCATTCGAGGCTATACATATAGCGCTGATCAATATAGACGTTACATTGCTGATCATAACCTGGATTCTAACCATGCTTAAATCTAGAAACATAACTGTAGACCTAGGAGAGCAAAAATCATAAATTATAGCCAGTAGAAAACTAAGAGGGTGTTGCCAACTTTAAAAGTGGCAATCTAACAGTGTATTTGAAAGTTCTAGAAACTTAAAAAAGTACAGGGGTCTATTAACTTTGTCGCAAAAAAAAATGTGCGTAACAGACAGAAGGAGGCGTGGCAGGCCCAATTAAGTATATATTTACTTGATTAGCATCAACAGCAGAGTCGAACTTTTTTTTTTAATATTATTGATTTATGTTATACTGATATTTTATATTAATGTTATGTTTACAACAATTAAATTTTAGTATAATCAATGTTAGAATGATCAGTAGGCTATTTAAATGTTATTCAATGTAAAAAAAATGTTGTCGGACACAGAGCTATAAAAAAAATAAATCGCAGAAGTCTAAACATATCTGCATTTTGACAACGAATTAATTCTGTTTCCTAGAGGACTAAGTTCCTAACGTTAACAATAGTCAGAATTTGTGGGTTCAAATCCCAGTGAGCAGATTTTTCCAAATTTTTTATAATTAGCAAACGATGTAGACATTGGTCGCTAATTCGAATCCCCCAAGCTTGGACATATGTTTTTTTTTTTTTTTTTTTTAAAGATTTTTAATGTTTTTCTAAATTTAAAAATTACAAATGTTTTACTTACATCAATTCAATGTTAATATTCGATTTTTTCGCTTTATTATTGAAGTCTACGAAATGAACATATCGCTGTCTCGTTTATTAGTTATTAATGTTATACTGATATTTTATATTAATGTTATATTTACAACAATACAATGTTAGTATAATCAATGTTAGGATGATATGTAAAGCCAATTTTAATGTTATTCAATGATAAAATGAAGTTGGCACTAATCAGAACTTTAAAACAATTAATCGCTGAAGCCTTAACATATGTGTATTTTATCAACATAATATTGGGAGCTCATTTGGCCGAGAGGACTAAGTTGTCGACTTTAGCGGTAATCAGAACTCTTGGGCTAAAATTTCAGCGTGAACATTTCTTTTATATTTTTTTCATTAGCAGACTTTGTGGACATTGGTCGCGGGTTCGAATCCCAGTTGGGACAGATGTTTTTTTTATGTTTTAAAATTTATTAAAGTTTTGCTGACTTTTTATGTAAACGTTGTATTTACATCAATGCAATGGTAACATTAGATGTTTTTTTGGTTCATTATTTAGAGGACCACGAAATGACCATACCACTGACTCGCTTCCTCTTATGCTTTACTCAATGGTATATTCGCCTTTACTTAATTGATTTTAAAATTTTGTGTTGTTTTGTCAAATTATTTATAATTTCTTTATGGTAAGTATATCATCAATGTACTTAGGCGAAAAGTATATTTAGTACATAGTTATATTAAATATTTGTAGGGATTTATTTTGTTTTAAGACGTGTTTACTTTTACATAGTAAGTACGGGGTCTCCGACAGTCGAGTATGCTTAACTGTAGTGAAAATACGCGTCGAATGACACTTCGATTATTAAAATCCGACCCCTGGTTCGAAAGATAATAAAATTTGAAAATTTTAGTCGCTTCCCAAAATTAGATGAAAAGTCAGTCCTCTTGTTTGTTTGTATCAAAGCGTTGAAATAGCTTTTATTTCTGAATGTGGATCTATTCCCTATCGAAAATCTGGAAACACTTGTTCTACGACTTTTTCGAAAAATCGCTAGTTTAGCGGCAAATCTCCAAAACCCGCTAAATTTAATACCTACTGTATCCAAACGATAGAAGCTTCAGATATAATCTATATAATGTTGAAAAGTTATTGTGAAGGACTTTTTAGCATACCTTTAAAGTTTTTTTCTTAAATACATAGGTAACGATAGAAGCTTCAGATATGATCTATATAATGTTGAAAAGTTATTGTGAAGGACTTTTTAGCATACCTTTAAAGTTTTTTTCTTAAATACATAGGTAAAAGAATACAGGTGAAATGAGGTTTTTATACCCTGTGCCCATTGAAAATGGTCAAAAAAGGTATAATGGTTTTGTGATGTGTATGTAACAGGCAGAAGGAAACATCTCTGACCCTATAAAGTATATATATTCTTGATCAGTATCAACAGCCGAGTCGATTGACCCATGTCCGTCTCTTTGAGTCAAAGGATCTCAGAGACTATAAGAGCTAGAGACTTGAAGTTCCTAAGTTTCAGGTTACCGGGTGCAGATCAAGTTTGTTTTTAAATTTGGATCGGACTATTATATCATATAGTTGTCATTGGAACGATCAGTCGAAAATCAAGATTAAGTATGAAAATCTTTTTTGTTGTTCATGATATCTTAACTAACAGAATACGCATCTGGGATGGTATTATACATACTGACAAAGTTTGGTTGAAATCGGATATCAAATAGCTGCCAAAGGAACGAATTTTAAGATATAGGACGAAATTTATTGTTTAAATCGGTTACAATCGATTGCAAATTCGTATGAGCTATCGGATTGCCAGGGCACAGTGTATCCTACAGTCGAGCTTACTCGACAATGTGTATTTTTGGCTAAGAACTAACAAAAGGGTTCCTGTTCTGTTAAGCTTTGCCTAAGAATATCACCAGTTTTGTATAAATGTTATAAACATAAAAGTTTAATTTCTACTATAGCCTAACTAAGATTAATGCTAAATTTTAGTCATCTAGCTATTTATTTAGATTTTATATTATCATTTTACATTTTTTTTCATAGTCGGATAATGAGGGGTAAATGAAGGCTTGGTCGAAATCTAACAAAAAAAATGCAAAATTGTAAATTAGTTTACCTAAGGCTTATGCCAAATTTCAAGTCCCTAACTCTATATTTAGAGTTTATGCCAAAATTTTTTTTTAGATTCCAAGAGCGTTTTGAAGTAAGTGTACTCCCACATGCATATGCTTTAGATGAGCAGAAAATGCACTCGCTCTTTCGTCGTCAGTCTTAATGGCAATATTGTTTTGATTGGAGCGCTTAGATTTCGGTGGGGTCTCCACAATGGATATTTTGTGTTAGTGGGAGAGAGTTGTTCGATGTACTGGCGATGAACATTTGCGTACGCGCGACCTTTCTGGTGACTGCGAAATCAATAAGATCTGGAAGTTTTTTAGGATCTGTTGCCCATTATGTAGGCTTACCGGGAGACACATAGTCGAGCTTGTCGATTGGCTTGATTTGGCTTACCAGACGAAATCACAAATGCGTGTGCTTAGCGTTGTAGTCACCAGCTGCTATGAATTGCACCCCTAGCGTGTTAAAGAATCCCGTAAATTGATCTTCAGAGATTGAAAAGCGAGGTGGGCAATAGACTGCAGCTAGAGCTACTGTACCGTTGTTGGATTGCAAGCTTATAGATGTAGATTGCAAGTGATTCGTTTTAAATCTGTGCAAGAAATGGTGCTTAGTGCGGCATCAAATTATTATGTCAGTGCCACCATGAGCTTTGTCGTCTAAATGGTTTGTTGGGTAAAACAAATCCCCTGGAAGTTGTATTTGTTTGAGAGGTGGGTCTCTGATAGAAGCATCAATATTGTTTTAGTTTAAAAACTGTAATAATTCAAGTTTCTGCTGTGAAACCATTTGCGTTCCACAAAGATATCCATAGCAAAGTCATTAGGAGTTTTTGACGATACAAAATAATTTTGGTTCCGCATGAGTACTTGCATTGTGGTTTGCATGAACGTCATAAAGTCCTTCATGCTTTGCTGTATCGCTGCTCCAGTGCCAATTGGATATATATTCTTGAAAAATATTTAATTGAAAAAAATCATTGCGGACGGCAGTCCGCGCTAATGACGAAAGCATCACGAAGGGTACGAAAGGCAACTAGCAATATATACAGGAAGAATTGCAAATTCGCTATGACTGTCCGATCAGGTCGAGTTAAATACCAAAGCGGCATACAATTAAGAACATAATTAAGTAAAAAGGGGGTTCGCCTACTAAACGACATAACTTTACATTTACTACAATTAAGATTTAATAAGTTAACTTTGCACCATGTCTGAAAACTGTCAAGATCAGTTTGCAACCTGACACCAAGAAGATTGTCAGTGGCCGACATACATAGTTTAACGTCATCGGCATACATCAGAATCCGAGAATGATTTATTACAGAAGGCAGGTCATTTATAAAAAGCGTAAATAACAAGGGGCCAAGATGACTTCCTTGTGGTACTCCAGAAAAAACTTGAACAGGTTTGGATGCTAAACCATTAAAGTAGACTTTTGGGTTCTTAAATTTAAATAGCTTGCAATCCAAAGAATTAGGTTATTTGGAAAACCTAAAAGATGGAGTTTACGTAATAAAATATGGTGATTAACGGAGTCGAATGCTTTACTAAAATCAGTGTAAATAACATCAGTTTGCATTTTATTCTGAAAACCCTGTATATCAAATGAAGTGAATTCTAATAAGTTGGTGGTAGTGGATCTATATTTCACAAACCCATGCTGGCAGGGTGAAATTATAGATCTACAAAGATATTGCAGCTGAGAAGTTATTAATTTCTCAAAAGTTTTAGGAATAGCAGACAACTTAGATATACCTCTATAGTTAGTAACATCAGACTTATTTCCTTTTTTAAGTAAAGGAATAATAAATGATTCTTTCCATATTCTAGGGAAAGAGCATAACTCCACAGAAAGTTTAAATAAGTTATACAGTGGTTTCAAAAGACCGTCAGCACAGTACCTAAGAACACATCCTGGTACTCCGTCCGGTCCCGGTGAAAATTCCAGTTTAACGGCCTTTAGATCATTTAAAAGCGAGCTTTCAGTGATTAAAGGTCCAAAAATACAATTAGAGACATTTACACGATAGGGATAAGGCGAACCCGATTGATCAACTTGAACGCTATATGTTGTTTGAAAAAATTCCGCAAATAAATCGACCATAGCCTGATCTGAATCAGCGATCTTATTTTCAAAAAACACGGATGGAAATGTTGATGATCTTCGCTTAGAATTAACAAATGAATAAAACTTTTTAGGATCCCTTTGAAACTGAAATTTCCAACCTCTAAGGTAATCTTCATAGCAGTGGTTATTTAGAACAGAAATATTGGAACGTGCAATCAGATATCGAGAGAGATCCAAGAAAGAGCCAGTTTTCTTGAATTTCTTATACAATCTTGATTTTCTATTTTTCATGTTAGTTAATTCCCTTGTATACCAAACAGGTTTGTTAGATCTGCCTGGAGCACACAACGGAACACATAAATCAAGTAAAGAGTTTAAAGTTGAATAAAAAATGGATATTGCACAGTCCAAGTCCCTGCACTCGTACAGCCGGGGCCAGTCAGTCAGTAATAAGAGCTGAGAAAGTCTGGAAAAATCGGTTTTCCGAAATTGACGAACATACTTTTTCGGCCTACCACATGAACTAACCATACGGACTGGTAGATCCATCAACACCTCCAAAGTCGGATGATAGTGGTCCTCCGGAAAAGATATAGGATTAGTACGAGAGACAGATAAAAAAGCGGGATCCAAAACAAAAACAAGATCAAGCATCCTGTTCAATGAATTCATGATATCATTGATCTGACACAATGACATCCCAAACACATTATCAAGAAAATCATGTTGGCTCGTGGAAGTCAGAACGATCGAGTCGGGACAAGAAATCCAATGTGTTCCAGCAATATTGAAATCACCAAGAACAACAAGAAAATCACGATCAGAGAGCATAGATAGAACAGAATGAATAGCAGAAGCATGCAGAGAATAGACTGAGTTGTCTGAAGAAGGAGGGATATATGAACATGTAATATAAATATTAATGCCACTAATACTAATTTTGACAGCAACAAATTCAATATCAGTAGAACAGTCGGTTACTACTACTTCTGAAAATAAAGCAGCATCAATAGCAATAAGCACATCTCCACCAATACGTGGGGTACGATCCTTTCTATAAATTGAGAATTTGTTAGAAAGAATTTCAGAATTATGAATGTCGGGCCCTAACCATGTTTCAGAAAAGGCAACAACATTAAAATGAAAGGATAGGCTATTAAGATAAAGATTACTAAGTTTGCTACGAAGCCCTCTAACATTCTGATAGCCCAGAGAGAGGGAGGATGTTAGTTTTTTGAACTATCAGAACGCAAACGATCTTGAGAAGGACCAACAGATATAAATGATGAAGTAGGCAATAAATTCGGAGTCCGATTTTTCTTTTCACAATGTATTCCTTTACAATTATGTGATCAGGCCAGAAATCTTTACAACAAATTTTGTTAAAATTATTGGCCTGAACACTAATTTTAAACGACGATATCTCCCGAAGATATGAAAAATTAAATTTCTCCACCGTAATTTTGGCATCAGATTTAGCTTGAATAAAAGCCAAGACATCTTCAGATGTGGAATCAGGGGACAGCCTAGAAACAAAAATTTGTTTTTTTGGTGGAACACCTACAAGGGTCTTTTTATCAGCAGCAGCAGTAACTTTAGCAGACGCTACAGCGCTAGTTGATTGACCATTTGGAACATTAGTGGTATCAACGCTGTCATGTGGAACAGCGCTGACAGCCACCGAAACAGAAACTTCTTCGGTGTCAGATGGAGCAACATCCATTGATAATGTAGCACTATCAGAAGAAACAGCGACCATTGACAATGCATCTTTATCAACCCTACTAACAGTCGTAAGAGTTGAAGGGGTGGAAAGATTAATGAGGGCAGAAGCGGATGACGTGGGTGAAAATGGGGGAACCGAAAGCTCATTTGGGCCAATAGACAGCCTAAAATTGGCCTTTTTGCGCTTTGGAGACTCATTCAAGAGTTTCATGCCCTTGAAATTGGCATCCAAAGCTGAGAAGCTATCGGACAGCTTTTTAAACTGTCCGAAAAGATCCCCAAAGCCTCTCTTAGTCTGCCTCATAAATCCCATCATGTCCCTTTCAACGTCTCTACATGATTCACATGTCCACTTTAAGCCCGAATTGAACTGAATTAGGTCGACAATTCGGCCGTTAAGACCAGCACATTTTTCATGTGAAATATTATCACACAGCCAGCAGCAAACAACACCCATCTTTAGATTTGCTCGTACCTGGCAATTCTTAATATAGCAGACATCCATTTGTAAATAAATACAAATTAAGATAAAAATAAGACAAAAGAAAAAAAATTTAAAATTTTAGGAAAATTGTAAAAATTTGTTGAACGAAAACAATATGAGACACTCTAGGGTTAATCACTAAAGATGCTGAAATGTTACATGAAAAACAACAGCAACAAAAGACAAACACAGAGAGCGGGAGCGAGGGCGAGCGCGAACCGAAAGCACAAAGGAATCTAACCACAGTGAAAAAACGGAACCCCGCGACCAACACCAACAACAAAGCAAGAGAGCGCGTTGAGAGCGATGGAAAAAGAGCGCGATGAGCGACGTTAGAGCGCGAAAGACGCGATGCACAAGCACAATGTAAAAATACAAAAACAAAAAACAGCAGGCGGCAAAGTAAAAGCACAAGCAAACAGATTGTTTGGGCTGCAATTTGTTGTTGTATTTAAACACAATTTGTTTAAACTTTAAAATTTTTTTAATTTGCAATTAAGACTGTGGTGAAACACAACCGATGTATCACACAAGCCACTAACAACTTAGTGCACAAAAATTACAATATAACAACAGATTTAAACGAGGAAAATTATGGAAATACGAGGCGCAAGAAAAAAACACGTCCGTTGGCTAAAGCGAATGCGTACCTCGTAGAAATTTTTGAAATTGCCTATACCAAGCCTCAGTACCATTAAAAAGAAAAACAAGAGCTCTCTTCGCTCGCCTACCCACGACTCGATTCACTCGTAGTCGAGTAAGCTCGACTGTAGGATTCCCTGTGCACTGGCACTCCGATACCCTTATACGCCGTAAGGCACGTAAAGCACGAAGGTTTGATGCTGCCGCATTAAATTTTCGACTAATACTTCGTATAACACCTATATATTCTACTGAACCGATTTAAACAAAATTCGATCATAATGCTAAAGATATTAAAAAATTTCCAATCTGTGAGATAGGTTGAGATATCTCCAAAAACAAGAAAAAATTGCATACTAAATCTTAATTTTCGATGAATTGTTCCTATGGCAGCTATTTGATATATTTATACCAAATTTGATCATTAATTAAAGGTCCACTACAGATGTATATTATGTCAGATTGGTTAAGATATCTCAAACAACAAAAAAGTTGTTCGTACTAAATCCTTTTTTGACCATTTTAAATGGGCACAGGATATAAAAATTATAAAGGGCTTAGATAACAGGTAATATCTTTCAAACCGCTAAATTGTACATACTAAAACATATTAAAAATTAAAAAAAATCGTTAGTGGCGTCTTTTGGTTTTTTTTTATGATCGAGGTGTCATTCGACGCGTATTTTTGATAAGTATAATAATACAATAAAATATTTTACCAAAAGGCTCCAACGGCCCCATTTGCTCCAATCAGTTAAATTTTGCCCCTCCCACTTACACCTTATCTCACGAACAAGGTGATTTTCCAAAAGTCTTATTTTAAACTTTTGCTAGTTAGAGATATACTTTTTGATCGGTATATAACTCGACCTGATAGGACAGTCATAAAATGCGGTCATAAATTTCGGTATACATTGCTAGTCTCCCTTCGCACCCTTCGTGATGCCTTCGTCACAGGCGCAGACTGCCGTATGCAGTGATAGTAATACGACTTTGACCTAAATTTATCGGTATGTAAGAGACAGTCCCAAACATACAATCTGTGAGATTGGTTGAGATATCTTACGAAAAAAAAAGTTTTCCTTACTAAGGGTTAATTTTTAAAGTAAAATCTAGAAATAATTCATAAATTTTAATTTTAAGCTGAAAGGATCAACACTTTTAATTAAAAATTAAGAATCCGGGGTTATTTAAAAAATTATTAAGCGATCCAACATTTGTTGCAAGGAATAAGAAAAACCCTGAAAAACCTAATCAGATCAAAACGTATTAGTAGTAATAATTAGTAGTAATACACAAGTATTAGAATTAGTAAGGTCAGGAATTTCTAGAAAAGAAGAGGAAAAGGGAGGATTTCGAGGAGGGAAGAGAGAGTTCTGAAGAGAAAACGTGATAAAGGTTATTATAATTTTTGCACAAAAAAACCCGAAATGAGCTGTGCAAAGCGTAAAAGGTTGTAGGTAAAGAAAGTGGTTGAAAGTTTCTATTAACTCTACGGGGGCGTTCTAAAGAAAACAGGAATCAATCTCGCCAATAATCAATTTATGAAGAAAAACAACACCAAGAGTTTTTCTACGATTTATTAAAGATTAAAAATAGAGAAGAAGAAGCTTACTTGAGTACGATGATACACGAAGATTGGGATCCCAGTTTAAACCACGCAAGGCAAAAACCAAAAATTGCTTTTGAACGCATTCGATTCGTTCCTGGTTAATTCGATAGTGCGCACCAAATGCATGAACAGTATTCCAGGATAGGACGAACTAAAGAGACGTAAAGAAGTATAGTGGCGAAAGGGTCATTTAATTCCTTCGACCAACGTTTAATAAAGCCAAACACTCCCTTGGCTTCATTAACTATGGTGGAGATGTGAAAATTGAAATTCAACTTGCAATCGAATAAGACTCCCAGATCTTTTACCGAAGATATACGTTGCAGTGGAATACTGTCAATCGTATATAAGCCTAAATATGGCCTATTACGACCAAAGGTCATAAACATACAATTAGAACAATTGAAGTGCAACTGATTAACCAAGCAGCATAGTTGCATAGCGTTTAAATCGTCTTGCAGACAATTATGAACAAAGGGATCTATGTATGAGAAGATTAGCTTAACATCATCCGCATACATAAGAAGAATGAGATATAATGCTGGGTAGATTATCAATAAACAAGGGGGCTCCGCCCCCTGCTCGCTTCGCTCGCCTACCCCCGGCTCGCTTCGCTCGCGAGGAGGTGCAGCTACAGTCGAGTGCGCTCGACTGTAGGATACCCTGTGCCCTAGCACTCCGATAGCCCTTACCTATTTGCAAGCCGTTAGGTACGCCGAAGGTTTGATGATGAGGCATAAAATTGTCGACTAATTGTTTGTATTACATCTATATGTTCTACTGAACGGCTTTAAACTAAATTCGATCACAATGTTAAAGACAATATAAAATTCTCATTTTGGGAGTTCTGTTGGGATACCTCAAAAAACCACAAACAATATCATACTATAGGACCATCCCAAATGCATATCCTGCTAGTTTGGTCGAGATATTTCAGACAACAAATAGTTTTTCATACTAAAACTTGATTTTGGACTGATCGTTCCTATGGCAGCTATATGATATAGGGGTCCGATCCAAATTTTAAAACAAACTTGATCTGCGCCCGCTATCCTGGAACCTACATACCACCTTTAAAGTCTCTAGCTTTTATAGTTTCTGAGATCCTTTGACTGAAACAGACAGACAGACGGACATGGCTCAATCGACTCGGCTATTGATACTGATCAAGAATGTAAATACTGTATAGGGTCGGAGATGCTTCCTTCTGTCTGTTACATACATTGCACAAAACCATTATTCCCTTTATGACCATTTTGAATGGGCACAGGGTATAAAAAGGTAAAAAAATAAAGGTCCTAAGTGACTTCCTTGAGGTACACCAGAAGTAACTTGAACCGAACTGGAAATGGATGACCTAAGAAGCACTTTTTGGGTCCTACCTTTTAAGTATGTGGAAATCCGACTTTAAAAGGCGGGAGGGAAACCTTTACGATCAAGTTTAAATAGTAAGAGGTTATGGTTAACAGAGTCAAAAGCTTTACTGAAGTCAGTATAAATTACATCAGTTTGCTTTTTCTCTAAAAATGTGTCATTTGCGAAGTAGGTAAATTCAATCAAGTTGGTCGTTTTGGACCGAATAATTGACTTACAGAAATGCTGCACAGTCGAACGAATGATTTTTTCAAACAGTTTGGGAATAGCTGATAACTTTGCAATGCCTCTGTAATTCGAAATATCAGACTTACCACCTGTTTTGTGGAGAGGAATGAAATAAGATTCTTTCCAAAGATATGGAAAGATTCTTGATTAAAGGGAAAGATTAAAAAGCTTTAGCAACGGAGCAGCCAAAGATGAACAGTACTCCTTAAGGAACAACTAGGAATGTTGTCAGACCCAGGAGAGAAAGAAGATTTTAAAGAATTAATAGAAGAGACTACTGTGTTATAAGAAATATAGGGAGCAAACATAGTGTTAGATGGAAGAATAGTGTAAGGATAAGAAGGGTTGGAGGGGAAGATAGGAGAATAGGTTGATTGGAAAAAGTTTACAAAAAATTCAGCGACTGCAAAATCATTATTGGCTTTATCCAACCCAAGAAATAAGGAGGAAGGTAAGCTAAGGGACTTACACTTCAAGTCAAGCTTAAACTGTCTTTTTTTTTCGAGCAAGATAGTTCTCGTAGCAAAATGAGTTTAAAATGGCTAAGATCGATCTGGCTACTGTGTATTTAGACCAGTCGAGACCCGAACCTAACTTCTTAAATTTTTTTTAAATATTTAGATTTCATATTCTTTAAATAAGAAAGTCAAGGTGGCTTTGTTGAACCGGTTGCAGGAATAAAATTGGGAATACACACGATTATAAGTGCATTCAGGGTCACATAAAAAGTATAAAGGACAGTATTAATTTCAGCAGATTTTCCTTTAAAAGACCAGTCGGTTGCAAGAATAAGTTCATTAAGCAATGAACAATTTCCTTTGCGAAAACAACGACCTCGTGATTGCTAAGATAATAGAGACAGGTCAAAAGAATTTGAGATAGAAATATAAATTTTTATAGTAGGCTGATGTAAGTCTTCAGGCACTGATAGAGGAAATGACCTAGAGACGGCAGAATTTGCGATGTCGTTGATAAATACCATATCGAGGATTCTATCTAAGCTATTTTTAATTGAACTCTTTTAAAACAGTGAATTATCAAAAATACAATCTACAAAATCATGATGATTTGCATATAAACATCAATATGAGAAGTCGGAGGTATATATGAGCAAGTGATAAAAATTTAACGCTTTAGAAATGTATATTATTAGGGGGAAAGTTAAAAATTGAGAATCTGACTTAGTATTAGGTGATGAACTAAATTTAAATTAGCTTAGAAACTCGATACTAGAGTGTAAGTCGCTCGAATGAAGTTTAGCCACCTCATTAAGATTTAAAAATTGATTTCTCACAGAATTATACATATATGAGAAATCAACTTGCAAGTCGATGCATACAGGGCAAGACCAATTTAAAACCCCACACTCCTTGTGACCCGAGAGACCAGCACACTTAGCATGTATAATGTTATCACATAACCAACAGTAAGCGAACTGCGGTTGAGCAGACTCATAAGCACGCTTGAAAGTGCAGTTCTTTTTGCAACACGACATATTTTCAAAAGGGGTCGAACGAAGGCAATCGAATCTAGCTCTTAGCAAGGAGAGCGAAAAACAAAAACAATTGCTTTGTTATGAACTACTGCTTTTTCTCGGTGGGCATCGACGACTAACTCATCATCGGAACAGGGGTGGGTACCAACCCTGGCCCGCAGTTCAAACAATATCGATATTCTAACGATAGCTTCGTCAGCTGAAATCTGACTGAAACTAACATCGTTAACATAACAAAACAAGCGCAATTAAAATGACAAAAATAAAACTGAAACGACAAAAAATTAAGAACACGTAAGTACAATCTGAAAATACAAACAATTAATACGCAACACTAATGTGCCCTCTTACAAACAGAGTCCCTTGGTGGACCCAGGCGTAACCGCCCTGCCTGTACAATTACGATGTAAACAACGAGAAATTTTTTTAAACACATGTGACAGTTCAGGAACACTTGGAAAGACAAATCTGGATCAGACACTGCAAGATGCGCCTGCTATATGTATTGTATATGTATTGCATGTAAGTAAGAGGTTTAATAAATGTAAGTGTTATCGCTTAATACTACGATGCCTGCCTAAAGAGGATGTAGTTTTAGTTTGTCCTTCGTATATGTATACATATACATATGGGTAGTTCCACAGAAATGTCAACCACGGCCAAAAACGTTAAATTGATCAAAAATTCACATCTTGTGAAATTTTCTTTCAGAAATGTATTCAAGATATTTATAAAAGCAACATACGCTAGACGAAATTCACTAGGATGAGCATATCGATTCTACATTCAATTATATTAACTTTTTCTATATTTTTGCCCACTTTCTTAAAAATTATCTTTCAAAATGGTCCGTTTGTATTCTAACGATTACACTAAGTAAGATTGTAACATGAGCAACTTTAATACAAAGAAATATATTGAACGTTTAATTCAAAATACGTTTTCCATGCTTTTTTCGATACATTATTTAAAACAAGGGGGCTCCGCCCCCAGCTCGCTTCGCTCGCCTACCCCGGCTATGACAGCTATATGATATAGTGTTCCGATTACAACCCAATTTGATCTGGAAGTTTAGGACCATCCCAAATGTATATCTTGTCAGTTTGTTCGAGATATTTCAGACATCAAAAAAGTTTTTCATACTAAAACTTGATTTTGGGCTGATCGTTCCTATGAAATCTGTATGGTATAGTGGTCCGATTTCAACCAAATTTGACAAGGATATATATGTCCATCCGAGATGCATATCCTGTCAGTTTGGTCGAGATATTTCAAACAACAAAAAAGATTTTCATACTAAAACTTGATTTTGGACTGATCGTTCCTATGGCAGCTATATGATATAGGGGTCCGATCCAAATTTTAAAATAAACTCAATCAGCGGCCGCTATCCTGGAACCTACATACCAACTTTAAAGTCTCTAGCTTTTATAGTCTCTGAGATCCTTTGACTCAAACAGACGGACGGACAGACAGACGGACATGACTCAATCGACAGGCTATTGATACTGATCAAGAATATATATACTTTATAGGGTCGGAGATGCTTCCTTCTGCCTGTTACATACATTGCATAACACCATTATACCCTTTTTGACCATTTTCAATGGCCATAGGGTATAAAAATAGAGGCAGAAACAACATAATTATATTATGGAACAAAATGTCGCATGCAACATGTTGCGTGCGACACTGATTGAAATTAAATAAAAAATAAGCTACTGAATATTTTTGAATTAAATACAAAAACATTGTTAAGATAAATTAATGCATTACATTTAACATTGGCCGCATTAAAATATTCTTGCAGGTTACGCTGAAATCAGTGCCAAAACTGGTCGCCGTAAAATCGACTTCTGTTTGAGTCGTGTACGAATACCATGTTTTTTTTTAAATTATCTTTAAAACCAGCAATTTCCCGACATCAACCTTAGCACCAATTATAGTGCTTATCAAGAGCTATATGTTTCGCTTTTTGACAAAAGAGAATAATGTTTTGGCGTATGTTTCTTTTCACTTTGAATGTGTACGAATGTCGCCTTCGACATTGGAGAATTGCCCATATGTATATTGTTTTGTGTATTACTGAGTTGGCAAAAATGTTGTGATACTTGTTCCTAATCTGTTGTTTGTGTGTGTACATTGAATTTTTTTGTTTTTTGTTAACAAAACTTGATTTTACTTTACTTTATTTTAAATTTAATTTTTTTAGCACGACTTTCATTTTAAAATGTGGCATCTAATTTTAAGTTTGATATTTTATTTCATCCGTTGTAAACTCGCTTTTCTTTTAAAAAAAACTTCAATTTTTTTATAAATAAAGATATATATAACAAATTAATAATATATATCCCTTTTATGGTCGGGCGTAGGGGCTTCGAGCGTTTGTTCAGGGATTGCTGCTCCGGCCACGGACTCGTGGAGGGGCAAATGGAATGAACTCACTCTGGATGCCTAATGACACGTGCTTCCCGACACTTGTCATTTGGGTTGAAGGCTGGTCACAGCAAAAGGAAAAAGGGATCTTCTCTGCTGAAGCAAACAGCTGCCGCTTGTTGTGTTCGCCAACGAGGCGTATACTCTGCCCGTGTCTGGGCGTTTTGCCGTTCGGGCTGGCCACTGCTGTGGCTGGCCAAGAAGAAAAAAACGACACCAGTCCTGAATTGGCAGCTGATCTACGCTGCCACCGCCTGTTGTGTTCGCCGGCACTGGACTAAGCAGTGGATGAATTTAGAAACAATTTTTCTTTACAATTGACGAAACGTGATCTCAAATTTTCTCAACAAGGTTATGTCCACTACGACGCCCCTTGAAGTGACATACATCCGCTCTCGACCGTACATAAACCAGACTCCCTTCTGCAGCAGCAACGTGGTTTCGTCCAGACTAAAATTGCTCATTGGAATTCGAAAACAAACCGTTGCAGCTGAAGAAGGGCATTTGCACTCACTCCTCGAATGTGGATCAGGGGCATGAGGGGCACACAACATATGTCTGGCTCGCTCAGAAGCTACCAGCCATCTCACTCTCTCATTGGAGTAGCCACCCCCACAGAAGATTCCCTATCGATTGCCACAACTATCGACAAAAAAACAAACAAACACACGCACAAGCAAATGACAAAAGGAAAAATAGCAAACTACGCTTAGCAAATTCACAAAATTAAAAATTATATTTGCTGAGTTCTACAATGCTCAATCAATTACAACTTAGTTACTCGCAGTTGATGATTTGCACAAATTTTTGATATGAATTTAAATAAATTGGTGCAATTATAAGGCAAAAAACGAAGTAAATTTTAGGAGCACAAAAAAAACACGTCTGATACACTTAACTGAGATATCTTAAGAAACAAAAAAGTTTTTCATACTTATCAATTCCGTAACCTTTGATCCCGAATTTGACCCACTTATAGGTCGAAAAAAATGTTCTCAGCTAGGTTGTGTGAAAATTTCAGCTTTCTATCTTTAACGGTTTGGCCTACACTTTGATACTATGTCAGTCAGTAAATCAGCCAGGACAAAGAGTTTTATAGGTATAGATAACATTTTTAAAAAAAAAAACGGAAAATTTCAGATTATGTGAGAAAAATAACCCATTTGGAGGGAAATTGGCTGGGCTTGGCGGAAAATATTATGATTTACATACAGATCAATTTATGCTAAGTAAATTTTTTTAATTTTAATACAAAGAAATATATTGAACGTTTAATTTAAAATACGTTTTCCATGCTTTTTTCGATACATTATTTAAAACAAGGGGGCTCCGCCCCCAGCTCGCTTCGCTCGCCTACCCCTGCTATGGCAGCTATATAATATAGTGTTCCGATTACAACCCAATTTGATCAGGAAGTTTAGGACCATCCCAAATGTATATCTTGTCAGTTTGTTCGAGATATTTCAGACATCAAAAAAGTTTTTCATACTAAAACTTGATTTTGGGCTGATCGTTCCTATGAAATCTGTATGGTATAGTGGTCCGATTTCAACCAAATTTGACAAGGATATATATGTCCATCCGAGATGCATATCCTGTCAGTTTGGTCGAGATATTTCAAACAACAAAAAAGATTTTCATACTAAAACTTGATTTTGGACTGATCGTTCCTATGGCAGCTATATGATATAGGGGTCCGATCCAAAATTTAAAACAAACTTATTCTGCGCCCGCTATCCTGGAACCTACATACCAACTTTAAAGTCTCTAGCTTTTATAGTCTCTGAGATCCTTTGACTCAAACAGACGGACGTACAGACAGACGGACATGACTCAATCGACAGGCTATTGATACTGATCAAGAATATATATACTTTATAGGGTCGGAGATGCTTCCTTCTGCCTGTTACATACATTGCATAACACCATTATACCCTTTTTGACCATTTTCAATGGCCATAGGGTATAAAAAGAGAGGCAGAAACAACATAAATATATTATGGAACAAAATGTCGCATGCAACATGTTGCGTGCGACACTGATTGAAATTAAATAAAAAATAAGCTACTGAATATTTTTGAATTAAATAAAAAACATTGTTAAGATAAATTAATGCATTACATTTAACATTGGCCGCATTAAAATATTCTTGCAGGTTACGCTGAAATCAGTGCCAAAACTGGTCGCCGTAAAATCGACTTCTGTTTCAGTCGTGTGCGAATACCATGTTTTTTTTAAAATTATCTTTAAAACCAGCAATTTAACGTTTTTGGACGTGGTTGACATTTCTGTGGAACTACCCATATGTATATGTATATATATACGAAGGACAAACTAAAACTACATCCTCTTTAGGCAGGCATCGTAGTATTAAGCGATAACACTTACATTTATTAAACCTCTTACTTACATGCAATACATATACAATACATATAGCAGGCGCATCTTGCAGTGTCTGATCCAGATTTGTCTTTCCAAGTGTTCCTGAACTTTCACATGTGTTTAAAAAAATTTCTCGTTGTTTACATCGTAATTGTACAGGCAGGGCGGTTACGCCTGGGTCCACCAAGGGACTCTGTTTGTAAGAGGGCACATTAGTGTTGCGTATTATACTTATCATACTTATCAATTCCGTAACCTTTGATCCCGAATTTGACCCACTTACAGGTCGAAAAAAATTTTCTCAGCTAGGTTGTGTGAAAATTTCAGCTTTCTATCTTTAACGGTTTGGCCTACACTTTGATACTATGTCAGTCAGTAAATCAGCCAGTACAAAGAGTTTTATACGTATAGATAACATTTTTTAAAAAAAAAAACGGAAAATTTCAGATTATGTGAGAAAAATAACCCATTTGGCGGGAAATTGGCTGGGCTTGGCGGAAAATATTATGATTTACATACAGATCAATTTATGCTAAGTAAATTTTTTTAAATTAAAATTCATTTTGCATAAATATTTGAATTAATTAATATTAGAGCGAAATGTTCTATGCGCTTAACATTTTTTATCGAAGCCTCTTAAAAGCAGCTTTAACTTCTGTTGAAGAAATTTATGCCGATGCCCTGCGTTCAGTTTTCTTACAGCAACATTTAAAATCTAAAAAATGTGAATTTAATTTCTTTGCACCTACCAGGGTTCGAACCCTCGACCTCTTGCGCCTAATACACATCCTCTGTACATTATTAAGATACTTGAATTAAAGCGAAATTTTGTATGCAATAAACAATATTAATTATCGCAGACTTTTATTAAGACCAACTTTTGATTCTTTTAAACAATTTTTATTCAAAAAATCAATTTAAATTCTCTAGCAACGACCAATGCTCGAACCCCTGATCTCTTAAGTATGAGCCCTAACTCAAGCGATGTGGCCAAATGCATTGAAGTGCACTATGAATTTTTATGCCAACTATGACCTCAAATTTGACCCACTTACAGGACGAATTTAGCAATAATGAATTTCTCTCAGCTATATTGTGCAAAAATTTCAAACGTCTAAGACTTAAGACAAAAGACAAAAATATATTAAAAGTGAATGAAGAGTCAGTATGCTCATCATAGTGCATTTTTTCTAGCGTTTATAGCTTCAATATATTTCTGGAAGAAAATTTCACAAAATGTAAGTATTTGATAAATTTTACGTTTTTTGGGGAGATGGACCTTTTTCTGGATATGCTCATATATAGATATATCGCTGTCAATCACAAAATTTTTAATAGCTTCGATATTTATGGCTCAATCGTGTTGAAATTTGGTGATTAGATTCTAGCCATTTTCCCACACATGTCGGTATAAAAAAACTTAAATCCAATTCAAATTACGCTCCCCATAGTAGGCATATCAAAATTTCAACATAAGCTGATCCTGCCTGACATTATAGAGAGTCTATACTCCAAATTTGGTGGGCCTAGCTCTTACTTTCTCTGAGATCCTTTCGTTTACACGGACAGACGGACAAGGCTAAATCGACTCGGCTGTTGATGCTGATATATATACTTTATGCGGTGTTATCATATTTGCTGTACTTCACACCAGTACCAGTAATAATTTACTGAAAGTTTGTTTTTTCGAGCTTTTCAAAAATTCAACTGACTTAAAAAGTAGTAAAAAGAGTAAAATTTAAATGAATTGTTATTGTTAACTACATAAAATAATATTTTATTGCTGTATGATTCAACAAAAACAAATTTAAATCAGTATTTCCAGCTCAGGTCATGGGTAAGGCACGTTAAGAAATATATTTCACATATATTTCAGATACACAGAAGATTGATTGTGAAAATGTGCATTTTGCATACCGGGCTACTCACCATCGACGATGTGCACGCGCACCGACGTCGGATTGGCATTAGAAGGTGTACAAGTATAAAGTCCAGAGTCCTGCTGCATTGCTTTCTGTACCAGAAGCCGACTAGTGGTTAGTACACCTTTCTCGGTGACTAATGATATTCCGCCTCGAGGTGAATCAAAATTTATAACCTGAAAATAAATAACACATTAAGCAAAAATTTTCGTGTGCACTATAGAGTATTTCTAAGCTTTGCCCAAAGTCATCTTGAAGCAATTCTGTTGACACAACAGTCGAGCTGCGAGAATTTGCAATATTGCTTTGCCTCTTCTTTGATGCCACTAAGATTTTGTCTGCAAACTCTCATACCCTGTGCAGGTTAAATTTTTAATATAAAATTTTCAAGGTGAAACAAATTATTTATGATTCAAATTACAAATAGTTTTTTTTATTTGATCATCAACAGTATTAAATTTATTTATTTACGATGTTCTTATGCTAAAAACAATGAGGGTAAAAAGTTTGGAGGGTAGAGGGTTTTTCATAGTGCGCATGTTTTTGATTTGTGCAAGCTACGAGCTCTGCCAGTTGACTGAAGCGGCCGCAAAAATAAAGTCCCTTCCATTAGGTCCCCGCGGAAATTGTCTCAGGGGGACTCAATGTAAGGTCTTTTGCATGTGAAATTTCGTTTGTATGGGATGAGATCTCTATAGGTCAGTGATGGGCACAGTCTCGCACGCGTGCGAATCAGCTGTTCGATTCACTAATACACACACAAAACCCGAGCGCAACGAACAGAGTGAAGTCAGTCGCAGCCAAAACGTCGAACGGGGAGGCTTTGCGCGCATGGCTTATTTTACGCACTGTAAGATATAGCAGAACAACTCTATTTAATGTTAAATTATTTTTTTGCTAAGATTTTTGTTGCAAGCCACAATCCTTGGTGTGGGACCACGCAGTTATATACTAAATCAAATTTAAAGTTAAGGGAAATTTTTAGGTGGTCATTTGAAGTACGAAAATACCGACCGCATTCTCACAAAATGCAACTTTTCTCTCAGTGCACTGCAGACAACCTGAAAAATCAAGCGAGACTGGCTCCACTCTCGTTGAAGGCAAGTTGGGCACTGATTTAAATCGTACGTTCGCAGCAGGCTAACAGCTCACATTTGGTATGCGTCGGCTCGTGTCTGTGTGACCAACCGATAACGATTCGATAAACGTGCCCATCAATGCTATAGGTTATTTGCTTAGTGGTGCTCCGCAATTCAGTGTTTTGAGTTTGTATTAAAGTGAAGCCAATATTTAAAAGTAAACTAGGGGGTGCCGCCCCTTGCTCGATTAGCTCGAGGTTCTACGGTCGAGCATACTCGACTGTCGGAGACCCCGTACTTACTGTGGAAAAGCAAACCCTGCTTAAAATAAATTTTAAGCGCTCCATATATTAAATATTGTATCAGGATGTATGTTGTAAGGATGTTTCTCGCGGCTGGGGTATGTCTCAGTCCAGCCAAGGTCACTTACAGAAAATTTCTTGAAAGTTGCTGGAACTACTAGTAGTGAGAAAGACGGTCCTAATGGGTCGCAAAGCAACTTATGACTGTGTTACAGGATTCGTCACAGAATGGAAAGAAATGTCTGCCTGGGGAAGCCTGATTTTTCAAAGATAGCTTGTCTTGGGCGGAGCCGTGACGAGGGCTGGCCAAAGCTACATAGTATCACTCAGCCTGGTAGAAACCGCAATGAGAGTGTGACTATGCTACCTAGTATCACCCAGCCTGGTAGAACCGCGACGAGAGCGTGTTCGTATTTTATACACTTGTTACCGGTCAGAGAAAAGAAAGAATGGAAAATAAAACAGTTGCACGTGTTTTGCCAAATCCAATGGCCACTTGGTATCATTCGCTTATTTGTATCGTTATGTTTAGGTATCTATGTATTAATTGGTATGAAAATATAAAATATACTAAGTAGTTGCGAGTTTTCTATTCTCGTTGCCTATACCGCACTCTGTGTTCTGTTTTAACACCGCTCACCTCTTAGTATTAAAAATGTTCTGCCTCGTTATTTTAATGTTTCCTCGTTATTTGTCTTGCACGTCTGCTTGGTTTTTGTGATCCTCGAAGACTGACGCCGGCGACAAAATTAATTGCACGCCCAGCATCTTTTTCGCCAAGCCCTTTTTCTGCCGTCGCCGCTGCCGAGGCTCATTCTAGTTACGTCACAGCTTGTCGTAGGTCGGCCTTTTTGCACGCATGCTGCTGTTGCTGTTAACAGCGGCAGCGTTCTTCCTCGGTCGCACGCAATCACTTTCTCCCTTTCCTGTGCTGCACAGCTGCGTTCAACGCGCATTTCGCTATGCAGCTTTATATGTGTGTGTGTGGAAGCGAGCTGACCGCCGCACAGTGCACTATGGGGTATTTGACCAGTTTTAGTGGCATTAATTCAAGTTTCACTAGTATGCAAATTTATAAATTTTCAATGCTAACCCATTATAAACACATCAAACTATTATGTTACGTTAAAATATTAGCTGTTAAAGTCAGCTGTTGCAACCGATGACCGCATGCTATCATTAAGTGTTAGTTTTAAGTGCATTTTCAAATTGAAACAGAGCAAAGAAAATCATTTAAAAAATTAAAATTTCCATTGGATATTAACTGTTTGGGTTTATAAAACGTGTTGCTGCTTATAAGTTGTTGTTTCTGTACTTGTCTTTTTAATAATTTGTGTATTTAGCAAGTGGTATCAATTTCTGATTTTTCAAAGGAAAGTTGAACTTTGCAATGAGTTTAAACAAATTGTTATCAAGTGTTATCTGTAAATCTATATCCATGTTGTGGACTTTTTTGCACTTTTTGAGAATTTTAATTTTTTAGGAGCTAACCTGACAATTTCATATGCCGATTTGTTCGCTTGCTGTATGGGGAATTCGGCCTGTTTTCGTTGGCTTTAATTAATATCTCGTAAGCTACGCAAGATATTTTGATGCGGTTTTTTTTCTCGTGCTATATACACCCTAAGAAGTATTCTGGAAAAGTAAGCGTGTCACCACCCCCGCCCCCAATTTTTTTTTTAATTTTATGCTCACAGCCATCTAAGAGGGGCTTACAACTTTCTATATATAAGAACTAAGCTTTCTTAATAGTGCTAATAATATATAAGGTCAAAACTTGTTATTTGCAATAGAAATCATAAACTAACTTGATACCGAAAAAAAATTGGGGGCGGGGGTGGTGACACGCCCACTTTTCCAGAATACTTCTTAGGGTATGTATAGCCCAAGAAAAAAAACCGCATCAAAATATCTTGCGTAGTTTACGAGATATTAATTAATGCCACAAATGCTGGTCAAATACCCCATAGTGCAGTGGAGCCGTTTGAGTTTTTAGGTTGAAAAAATCTTATCTTTTGAACCAAATAGGGTAATTAAATAATTTAAACGGCATATAATAGATAACTCTTTAACCTATGGAATAAGTGTTTGAAATTGGTGCTAAGCTTTCTAGAAGCTTACTTATAGGCTATCAAAGCTAAAATATGTGAAAAAGTAAATTTTAAGGTAGTTAAAAAAGATATTTTTATGTTTTATGTTTTTATTTTAGGGTTTTTATATTTAAAAATAACTACCAAAAATTAAAAAAAAAAATTTTATTTTTTTTTTAATTTTTAGTTTTCTTCAAAATTTGGGTCGCGATTTGTTTGAGATATCTCAACCAGTCTTCCAGAATTTGCATTTGGGATGGTCCCATATCAGACCATATATCATATAGCTGCCTTAGGAACGATTTATTATTATCATATATTATTTATTATTAAGTTTGTGCAAAAGTATGTAACGGGTAGAAGGCAGCATCTCTGACACCATAAAGTATATATATATATGATCAGCATCAACAGCCGAGTCGATATACCCTTGACCGTCTGTCCGTGTAAAGAAAATGATCTCAGAGAAGGAATATAGACTCCCCATTAAGACAGGCAAATCGAGCTTATGTTGAAATTTTGCCTCGCCCACAGTGGGGGGCGTAATTCGAAAAAACCGGACTCACCTTTAAATTTTGTTTTTGCCAACGGGTGTAAGATCTTGCCCCGCATCTAATCACCAATTTTCAACACGATTGGTTCATAAATAGTGAAAATATTAACAATTTTGTGATGAGTGACAGGCACAGTATTGGCAGCAGAGAAATATAATTAAAATGATTAATTAATTCCTATTATATTTACTACATACATATACATTTACTTAGCAGCAGCTTGTTGAATTCTGCATTTGCTAACTTTACACACTCTTGCTTACATACAAGCTCTCTTTCAATGCTCTCTCTCAATGCTCTCTCTCAATGCTCTCAAAAGTGCACTTCTTTGTTCTTCGCTCAACTTCATTGTCTCTCTCTTTCTCAAAGAAAATTTGTCATAGGCGCGTGCCAATTCAATGGCAATTCTAAAAGAGGGACGTAAAAACTATTGTCAATCTATATTGAGTGAGCGCCCCCGCTCATTATCTCGCTCATTATTTCTACGTCTATGCAGATTTCCTTCACTTTTCAATTCGTAACCAACATTTGCAGTGAACGGGTGTGATATATTAATTGCGAAGATTGACTGTGTCGTATTTACCCTGAGCGGGTATATTTATATTTAATTTTGTGACGAATAATATTAAATTAAATATATGAATTAAAATAAAAATTTTTTTTAGATATTCGTAAAACTGTGGCATGTAAGGATTAGTATACAAATTTTTTCCCGTTCTGGAGATATCTGAATCGAACTTGCTTCGATTGGCAAGAGCATTAAATCTTCGGCGCACCGAACAGCATCTACTTGACAAGGCTCAGGGTATCTTACTGTCGAGTGCACTTTATATAATTTTCAATTGAATTGCCATTTGTGCTGCTAACACTTAAGAACGTTTACTAACCACACACAACACAACCTCATCTGGAGACCTGTGGAGCGCTTCATCAGGATTTCTAGGGCGTGAGTAAAATGACCAACAAGGTTGTGTAAAGTTCAACTGATTCTGGTCAATTTGAGAAGTGCAGTGAATACTTGTGAGTCACATTGAAATATAATATGAAAAGGTGAAAATAGAAAAATTAGAGAAAATCGTATTTTAAAGAAAATCACATGTTCATAAGAGCACGAGTTACCTACTCGGCACCCCTCACTTATCCTCCTCCTAAACCGCAGCGACTTCATTAGAAACGTATTGGCATGTTTAGACATCCTGTCTAAATGCTGACCATGCTACACTTGCACAATGTAGCACAATGTACCCAGATGTACGACCAACATAGCGATTGCGAAGCCGCTGACACTACATTAAAGCTCACCAGAATTCTCAGAGCCAACAACGACTTGTGGATTCTGAGCTATATAGCTTATGCATATTCTGTTAGACAATTTATTCCATTCTTGATTGTAAAAGACTTAAGTCGGCGTCGAATGAATATCACTTAATTGTACATTTTACATAACCAAATAGACTTCTTAATTAACAACCACGGATTCCCAACTATAACTGGCGCAGCCGCATCTTCGAACTAAAAACTCCCGAACCCTCCAGCGACGGATCCACTACATGACAGGATTATTTTGACTATTGTAAGCTAAGTTTTAAGACAAAACAAATGATCAAAGAAAAGTGAAATTAGTGAACAACAATTATATATAAAATGGGCATGGAAAGTGAAGTGAGACAGTTGGTGATGCTAACTTACAACACAGAAAACACTGTATTTTACAGAAATTAATTAAAATGTGTAACAAATAATAACTAATAATTATCACAGCTCAAATCATACATACATACAACAAAAACACACGCAAAACAGAATGATCAAGTTCAAGTGCAAATCACACCATGTTCGATTCAACAGGACCGCTACGTACATTGCGAATGAACAAGCTCGTTTCATACCTTGGTACAATGTCACAGTACGAATCGAACTTAAGTGTCGAATCACATCAAACACACAAATAAAATAACCAAGTTGGGTGCAAGTTATGCTATGTTTGATCCAACTCAGTCGTGAACAAGTTCATTCAAACCTTGACATACGTTGCAATACTAACCGAATCGAACAAGTAGAACGGACATCATATAAATTCACTAAAGTTGCCAATCGTAAGCAGTGTAATGTTCCAACGCATCGAACAGTGCCGTGGCGAACACGAACAAGTGCGTTCAAACCTTGGTACCACGTCACAGTTCCGATCGAACATGCAAAAGAAACATGCAAAACGAACATGCAAGCGAGGGGGAGCGCAGTGAACTATAAAATAATAAATGAAATAAGGAACATACATACAAAAAATAATAAAATAATGTTTTGGTCCAACAACTAAATATAAATGCTTATCAATTTTAATGTCTGAAACTATGTTTCATTTGGTGTTAACTGAAGTGCGCGTTAACACGAAGAGACAACTGCAGTGCGAAGTCCAAAATTTTCGGCAAAACAAAACACAATACTTATCGATTCAATGTTTAATTTTATCTTAGCTGCAGTGCGCACTAATTTGAAGGGACACCTGCAGGGCGCAGCTTAAAGATCGAGCACAGTATACAGCACTAGCAAGTCTACTTCACCTTCCAGACCCTAACACACCAACAACATCAAACAATAAATTAAAGTTTAAAAGATAAGTTCTTACACATAAACACACACACACACACGCACGCATATTTTTTAGTATAAGTATATTCATACAAAATACTACACAGATATATATAAAGACACCAAGTTTTAAAATCAAACAACCATTCTAGGTGAATAATATTGAAAAGGTGAAGAAGTTAATCCCAGCAACAAAAAGTAAGACCAGAGCTACCGTTAGTCTAGAAGACATTAGGGATCAGCCAACCAAAGCAGAGCAGAGCCTAGTTAGAGCCTCAGACAGTTCATTTTCAATGCCGTTAAATTCGAGTTTGCCATGGACGTTTTCTCGTCACTAAGAATTCCGGATGCGATCCGCTTCCTTCTGAACTATGACGGGAACCCCAAAACCTTGAGTGAATTCATAGCCAATGTCGAAGAAATCCTCTTATTCATTAGAGGTACCGACCAGACCCCATACGGACAATGCTTACAATGGGAAAAACTTATAATGTTGAACAGGCCAGATAAAAAAACAACAACACCCAAAGGAACAGATCTTCGTTCCACAATATCCAAGAAAGTACAGAGCAAGGACAACAAGCTGCATTCCCTAACATTGACGAACAAGCAAATTTTTGCAGACAAGCCTCGACAAGCAAACAGGGTTCATAAATAAGAACAGACACGGGTCGTCCTTACATTTATTCTAATAGAACTTTATCATGGACACCCCCTCAAATTTTTAATAGACACAGGCTCAACTTTTTCATTCATCAAACCAAACCTAGTAAGCCAGACGGATCTCGTCGAATTAATGACTCCCGTTTCAATCAAAACAGTTCTTAACGTACATACCCTGTAAACAAAAACAAACATCAGGATATTCAAACAATTCAAAGACAACAGAGAATTCCCACTATTCATTTTTAACTTTCATTCTTACTTCGACGGACTGATAGGAATGGATATCTTAATGGCTTCACAGGCCAACGTGAACTTCAAAGATTTCCTGTTAAAAACCCAGAATTTTCAACTCATGATATACTCAGAAAATAACCAAGCTACACAAGTGTTCACTATAGAGGAATCAGCTAGGAAAATAATACCGTTACTAGTAAAACTGGATAACGGCCTCTCGGATTCCTCCTCCTTAGCGGCGGCAGCGGCTTCAAAGCCTGCATAATGCGGTTTCGCGACATCAGAGATGGCCACCATGCTAACCGATCGAGAAAACGGTGCTAGTCCAAGCAAACCCGTATTTTACCCGGGTCTTGGGGTAGAGGGAGTCATTCTACCACCCCCTGTCACCTCGGAGTTAAGGCAGAGCGCTAAAAGCGTAGCTGGACCTCCGACTGGTGCAGGAACGGTGAGGGAGGCTTCCACAGCCAGCACCGTAAAGAAGTTTACCTTCACGGAAAAATGAAGCCCTGGAAACATCCTCCACCGACATAAGGAAAGGATCCAACCTATCAGCCGACTGCCTGAAAAAGGTGGAATGGGCCAAGCACGAGCTTCCGGATTTTAGTGCCCAAGCACCCAGAACAAAAGCACAAACGAAAGGCAGCGCCTGACGCCAAAAAATCAAGAGTACAGCAGGGAAGAACCTTCGCCCAGATTGCCAAGGAGAAGATCCTCATTGGAGTCCTTGACCGAGGTAATCCGGAAGGGAGAATCCCCAGAAGCCAGTGGAAGTGGGTGGAGTCGGCGCTGGCCACCCGCTGCTTCGAGCTGCTGGGGAAGGAGCCTGGGCAGCCCCCCGTCCATAAGGACTTCGGGTGGTACCAAGGCACAGTAAAGGTTATAGCCTGCGACGACATCTGGAGGGAAAAGCTCCATGAGGCAGCTGTCGCCAATTTAGGCGAAGTTTACCCGGGCGCCAAACTGGAAGTTGTTGAGTGGAACGGGGTCCCTGTCCGACCACGGGCAAGGATGTGGGCTCCATCAGCCTTCAAGGATCCCGAGCAGCTGCCCAAAATGATACAGCGGTGCAATCCCAGTCTGCCAATTCATGACTGGCAAGTGGCCAAGATAGAAGACATGCCACGGCCAACCAACCAGGCTGTGATTATCCTAAATAAGAACCACTGGCCCCCATAGACGCGGCTGGAGGAGAACTACACTTCGGTTTCAGTTCTGTTTTCATCCGCGTCTACAAATCAGATGCAGCAACGGGTGGTGTTCCCTCTGACAAGTCAGTCGAGAAGGACATCACCTCGGTGATGGACTGCTACGTGTCCGACGCGTCCACAATCACGCGGGAACTTCGCAATCTCTGGCAGACGGGTGGGGAGATCACCTCCGATGTCGCATCCGATGTCGAGGTTGCCAATATAACAGTTGTGGAGGGTAAATCTACAGATGTCGCTCAAGATACTGCAGATTAACCTCAATCCACTGTAAAGCAGCCTCTGCTGCCCTATTACTGCGTCTGACTGGAGTCGGGAACCTTGGTGGTGTACGGAAAGGTTTCTGGACTAGGATCACCCGACAAGCTGATAGTAGCTAATGCACAAGGTAATATTCGCATCTGCTTACTTGCTCGGAAACATTTAAGTGTATATCTACTCCACAACTTCAGTATTGAGGACAACACGGCAGTAAGACTGGAGATCCAGCCAGCTTCAATCAGGTTACTGTCAAGTTATATGGCATATTGGGTTATTGGGCCCCCTTCCTGAAGACATCACGTGAAGTCTAGTAAATGACTGGGTGTAAACCAAAATCGGTCTTATAATAAGATCTGATGCAAAAGCTCACCACGCACGGTGGGCGAGCTCCAATAACAAAGTAGGGGGTGAGTTACTTTTAGATTACCTCCTCAATACTAACCTAAAATTCTAAACAGAGGAGATGACCCCACCTTCATTATCAAGGATTGGAATGAGGTCATCGACTTAACACTTGTGTCTCATTTTTTAAACGACTTAGCCACAGATTGGAAAGTTGCAAACAAACATTACTTCTCTGACCATAGGTATATTGAGTTTTTACTTAATTTCATGCATCCTAAACTAAGTTATTTTACCAACCTTAGAAAAGCGATTGGCCAAAATACCGAACCTTTTTCAAAAAGACCATCCCTGAAAAGCACCAGAGGGTTGACACTCAAAAGTGCGCCTAAGTTCGCCTGCCCTATCAGTAGACCCAAAGGAAGAAAGAAACCACCATGGTGGACCCATGACCTCAGCGAACTTCGTAAGAGTTGTAGAGCGCTTTTCAGTCAAGCCAAGGCTTCCAATTTAGACCAATCATGGCAAAACTATAAACTAAACATAGCCGTATACAAAAAGGAAATCAGACGAGCCAAGAGACTCTCTTGGCGCTCCTTCTACTCCAACATTGATTCCAACTCCGAGGCGTCTAGACTTCGGATGATTCTTTCCAAATCAGCCCCCTCTCTAGGCTATCTTAAAAAGGGTCCATTAAATTGAGCAATCAATTTTCTCCAAGCCATTTTTACTAAATTCTTTATGACTGGCCAGATTCCAAAACCATGGAGTTTTACGAAAGTAAATTTTATACCCAAGGCCGGAAAAGGCTCTCAAATTTCCCCCAAGAATTTCAGACAGATAAGCCTGACGTCTTTCTTGCTTAAAACTTTTGAGCGCATTCTATTCCTCCATTTGAGGGTCTCCATTCCTTTAGAACTTATATCGAATTTACAGCAAGCTTACAGGAAAGGAAGATCAACTGAAACAGCTCTTCACTCAGTCTTTGCCACTATAGAGATACACCTCGTACTTATATAATTCACCCTCGTTGCGTTCCTCGCACAACGTTTTTCCTTTTAACAACGTTTTTCCGACAGCGATTACTAAAGCACTGATGGACTTTGGGATCGAAAGCCGGCTAGTGGAATTAATCAACCCAATGCTTACATGCAGGGCTGTGACATCCACACTCGGCTCCTCGACCCTCACAAGATACATCAGCAGAGGAACTCCCCAAGGGGAAGTGCTCTAGCCACTTCTATGGAACCATGTGGAGAATAAACTATTTTGTGACATAGAAAGAGATGGCTGTCAGATAATTGCCTACGCGGATGACGTCGCAGTGATCTTCACCGGAAAATATCCCCAGATTTTATGCGACCTTATGACGGTCAAACTAAATATGTTGGCCACCTGGGCCGATAAATATGTAAAACAGAACTTGTTTGCTTTTCAAGACGATACAAGATCTTATCCCACCAAAACTCAAAAATTGCGTTCTATCCTTCAGCGACAGTGCTAAATACTTGGGATTAGTACTGGATAGGAAACTGAGCTGGAAACTTATCAAACATGAAAAATGTAGGAAAGCGACGATCGCACTCTACACCTGCAGAAAGGCAATAGGTATTCAATGGGGCATGTCTCCGTATATAGTCCGCTGGCTTTACATAGCTAGAGTCAGACCTATTCTGTTTTACGGAATTCTAGTTTGGAAGCCTGCCCTATCAAGGACATCCACCTCAAAAGAACTAAACAAAATTCAGAGAATGGCGGAAGTGGCATCACGGGTCCCATGAACATTACACCAGAAATCTCCACCCTGGCAGCCATCCGCCCCAGGGACACCAACTATTGGTGTGAACATCTATCAGGTCACTTCACAATCCTTCTGCAAAATAAGGATATCCCACCTAAAACGGACTACTGTTTGCCAACCGAGCATATGACTACCCCGTTCCATACGCTCATTCAACGCAGAGAGGAGTGAGTCGCCGTAATCCCGGGCAAACCTGACGCTCTATCCTTCGACACTGATGGCTCTAAACTAAACCGCCAGGTAGGAGGAGGTGTATACTCTCTTCAACTTGGTATAAGTCACTCTTTCAGGCTTCCTGATCACTGTAGTGTATTCCAAGCCGAAATTTTAGCAATCAACGAAGCCCTTACAATTCTTAAGAACTCTAATACCACCTCTGGCCCTATAATTATATATATATATATATAATATAGTCAAGCGGCTTAAGTCCATACCAGCGTCTTCTACAAAATCTATTGCGGTTTCGAAATGTCGCAAATCTCTACACGAGATGGCAGAACATTATGACATCTGCCTAATATGGGTACCTGGGCATCAGGATATCGCAGACACCTGCATTGCAGACGAGTTGGCTAGAAGGGGCACGATTGAAATACTCCTTCCGGATAAAGAGAGTTCAAGTATGCCTCTAGCGAACCTTAAACTTCTGCTCCGCACTCAATCAGATATGATAAGCACCACACGACGGAAAACCACCCCGGTCGGCCGTGTGGCTTGACTGACTTGGCCTCTTATAGACAAGGCTCGATCCTCAGCTCTGTGTAACTCACCAGAAGCGACTGCTCTCTCGTCGTACGCTCCCTGACCGGCCGCTGGCTTGTAGGCATTCACGCCCTAAGACTTAACTCTCCATATAACGATTTCTGCCGAAGCTGCAGGGATGAAGAGGAAGAAGAATTTCCGGAGCACTTCTGCTACAGCCCAGCTCTGAGCAACAGAATATTCCGCTCCCTGGGTAAACCCTTCCTAAACGATCTAGGCTATCTTACCGCACTGCCACCACCCAAAAATGCCAAATTCATCCAGTCATCGAACTGGACTCCCTTCTGATTCAGTTAGTAAGTCTCCACGTAGACAGAATGGATTCACGGATCCGGGGGATCACAACGGGCCTATCTAGGCCTAAGTGCGTCGGTACGGCACATCATCTCACATTACCTAACCTTACCTATTTCGGGCGGCCTCTACAATGCCCACAACAACATCAGCTACATGGAAATCGTTAACTACTCCGCCGACCTAGATCGATTTTGTTTAGATTCCTAGCTAGAAGTAGAGCGATTTTACAAGAACGACCATATCAAAGTCAATCTAATTTCAGAAGCGATTAAGAAAGACACAGCCATCAAATCCAAACTCGAGAATAAAATACGAACAGAGCACCTTAACCACGTACAATAACGCAATCCACTCTGTAACTAATCTCTCACCATTCGAACTATTTTCAGGCAAAACCTTCACATTCGAAAGAACAACATAATTTAATAGCTAACACGAATACTTACAAACACTTAATACTTTCCAAGAAAGATTATACTCAGAAATTAGGAACAGATTGCTAAATATTAAACAGAATAGGACCACAAACTTGAACAAAAACAGAGCAGAGCCCATGGATCTAGAAGAGGATACGATAGTGTTTCGCAAAGAAAACAGAAGAAACAAATTGATCCCACGCTTTTTTTGAGCAACAAGTTTTACAAGACAACGGCCCCACGATCAGAACAACAAGAATTAAACGCTGAGAACCAAGGGACAATCATCAGATTCCGAAATATTACCAAACATATTAATCAAGAACAAGAGGTAATAAACCTATTCTTCAAAAAATTATAAAAGAAAGAAAATTATCAAGAACAAGAGGTAATAAACCTATTCTTCAAAAAATTATAAAAACGAAATATTCAAAAACCTAAGCGTGGAACATAATGAGATCCACATGTTACATTATATTAATAGAATAAGTTATAATATCGATGTACTATACAACCATTTTAACAACATACTTGAAAGTATATTATTAACTTAACTAAACATTATACAGAAATTTATCCTTTCTTCCGAGGAAAATATCAAAATCGAACAAATTGTTTCTTAACAAAATATGTCAATATAGACAAACGAACATTTAAACAACCTCTTAGAAATAACTACTTCAGTCAATGACACAAATATTATCTCTTATGTCAAAATATCTATTTTTGAACAAACAATTTATAATTTTGCTAACATTATACCGTTGCCACTAAATAATTCGAAATTTCTCAGTATATAGCTTATAAAAGTACCAATAACATTAAGGCTTTTAGTAATAAGTGAACATTTATCCACAATGATTAAAAATGCAAAACACAAGATATAGAGATATAGCACTATGTGGGACATCACCTGTCTTAAAGGCATTTAAAATTGAGAGATCATCATGCGCCATAGCCGAAGTCGGGGCACTTGAACAAATATTCAAGCCTATAAGAGGATTAATCTTCATTTTCAACGGAAAGACTACCACCATATCGGCGTACTAGAGATATCATAGTACTTTATTTCGGAAAGAGGAACACCACCTTTACTCCTGAAATACTACCTACCAATTCCGTTCAGGCCATACCATCGTTATGGCCCTTATTTTATTCCGGGGAGAAGGAGTAACCTACTCGGCACCTTGGTCGAAAGAATTTGACGTTCCCTATATTACTAAATTGATTTATACTTCACTTTTTCGACTTATTCTGGAATATGGGTCTTGTATATGAAGTCCCCAATATAAGACTCATCAGAACAGAATAGAGTCGGTACAAAAACAATTTCTGATCTTCGCCCTTCGGAGCCTTAATTGGAAAACTAACATTCAGGTTTAAGTTGCACGTCCCTGAAGCTGCAATCTGTCAGGGGCGCGAGCTATAGTTGATGATCCGTGGATATTAACGCAAAAACCTCTTTTCAGTAATAAATGTTTTTTTATTTACACAAAAGTCGACTTTTCTTTTTTACAATTAAAAATGGAATGAATGCCTAACTGAGTATGCATCCAACTCGTTGTGGATTCCGAGAACTCTGGTGGGCGTTGATGCAGTGCCAGCGGTTTCGCACTTGCTGTATTGGTCGTTGACATCTGAGTACATTATGATTCATTGTATGTAGCATACTCAGCATTTAGACAGGATATTCTAGTTTGCAAATATGTCTCTAGTGCAGTCGCTGCGGTTTGTGAAGCGGAGAAGTGAGGGGTGCCGAGTAGGTAACTCCTCCCCCCCGGAATGAAGTGAGGGCCATAATGATGGTTTGACCTGAACAGAGTTGGTAGGTAGTGTTTCGGGGTAAAGATGTAGCTCTTATTTCCCAAGTATAGCGTTAGGGATATCATAATCGGTTAAATGGAAAGAGTAGTATGTAGACTGCTGTCAGATGGTTAGATGCCATCTTGGTAATGCTTAAGATCCTTTCTTAGCTGTGCTTGTAGGCTAGGTGTAGTTTTTCCATTGATTTCCTCTACCAAGCTGTTTATTTTTAGCTTTTTTAACAACGGAATTGTTATTCCGATTTTTTCTTGTTCGACTAGATCAACATTGTCGTATCTTAGTTTGTTAATAGTGACCATGCAATTTCTGTAAATTAGTAGAGCTAAACCATTAAGGATGAATGGCTGATGAAAGTTTGATGATATCCTTGTAGTCTCCCCGTTGAATATGAAGATAAATCTTTTTATCGGTTTGAATATTTTTATAGCTTGTGATTTGCATATATAATCATTGTGGATTAATGATTATTTGCTATTTAAGGCCTTAATAGTATTGGTGCTCTTATAAGCTTTATGTTTTGGAATCTTTAGAAAATTGGAATTATTAAGTGTCAAAGGAATAATGATAGCGAAGTAATAAATTGTTTGTTCAAACATGGGTATTTTAACATGAAAGATTATATTTGAATAATTGACCGAAGTGGTCGTTTATCATTATCGACATATATTTAATTTGGTTAGTAATATACTTTCGAGTATACTGCTGGGGTGGTTATATAGTACATCGATGTTGTAGCCTTTTCTGTTAATTGTATTGTAAAATATGGATTTTATTATGTTCCGTGCTTAGTTTCTTAAATATTTTGTTTTTGTAGTTTCTTAAAAATACACTTATTACTTCTTGTTCCTGATTAATATTCTTAATAATGTTTAGAAATATAAACGTGTCCTGGGTCTCAACGTTCAATTCTCGTACGTTCGTTGCTAGTTCTATAATATAATCTTGAACCGTTCTGACGTTTTTGTTTATCATGTTAGAGGCTTCCATGTTTCCCGTAATCTGTTTTATAATGGTTCCTAAACCATTAACTAGTCCCCTCTTTTGTCTCTGGCTCGGAATTACGAAGTTAAGTCTTTCTTTTAATTATGTGAGTCTTGTCCTTAATATATCTACTGCTTTTCCTGAAAATTTGATGTCCCTTAAGCTGTTAAGTGTGGTTTCAAATTACTGGATGCTGTTCTTGAAATCTTGGATTTGAATGCAGTATGAAAGGGTATTATAAGAATTAAATTCCGTAGCCGTGCCTAGTTTTAGCTTCGCTAAGGGATTTCCAAGGTCAAGCTAATGAACGTTGAGTGATTGCCCGAATACGAGCGATAATCTGCAAATATTATTAAACTTGCGAGTCAGTAGTATTGTTAGTTCTGGTTCTGTGTCTTATCCGTGATTTGTGTATTTTCTGTTGCCTAGTTGATGTGATCGTGGGGCTGTTATCTTGTGACACTTGTTGTTCCGAAAAGCGTGGTGTCAATTTATTGCTCCTATTTTCTTTGCGATAAACTATCGTGTCCTCTTCTAGCTCTATGGGTTCTGTTTTGCCTTTGTTTAAGCTTAAAGTCCTATTCTGTTTAATGTCTAGTAATCTGTTTCTAATTTCTGGGTACCTATTCTTCAAAAAATTATAAAAACGAAATATTCAAAAACCTAAGCGTGGAACATAATGAGATCCACATGTTACATTATATTAATAGAATAAGTTATAATATCGATGTACTATACAACCATTTTAACAACATACTTGAAAGTATATTATTAACTTAACTAAACATTATACAGAAATTTATCCTTTCTTCCGAGGAAAATATCAAAATCGAACAAATTGTTTCTTAACAAAATATGTCAATATAGACAAACGAACATTTAAACAACCTCTTAGAAATAACTACTTCAGTCAATGACACAAATATTATCTCTTATGTCAAAATATCTATTTTTGAACAAACAATTTATAATTTTGCTAACATTATACCGTTGCCACTAAATAATTCGAAATTTCTCAGTATATAGCTTATAAAAGTACCAATAACATTAAGGCTTTTAGTAATAAGTGAACATTTATCCACAATGATTAAAAATGCAAAACACAAGATATAGAGATATAGCACTATGTGGGACATCACCTGTCTTAAAGGCATTTAAAATTGAGAGATCATCATGCGCCATAGCCGAAGTCGGGGCACTTGAACAAATATTCAAGCCTATAAGAGGATTAATCTTCATTTTCAACGGAAAGACTACCACCATATCGGCGTACTAGAGATATCATAGTACTTTATTTCGGAAAGAGGAACACCACCTTTACTCCTGAAATACTACCTACCAATTCCGTTCAGGCCATACCATCGTTATGGCCCTTATTTTATTCCGGGGAGAAGGAGTAACCTACTCGGCACCTTGGTCGAAAGAATTTGACGTTCCCTATATTACTAAATTGATTTATACTTCACTTTTTCGACTTATTCTGGAATATGGGTCTTGTATATGAAGTCCCCAATATAAGACTCATCAGAACAGAATAGAGTCGGTACAAAAACAATTTCTGATCTTCGCCCTTCGGAGCCTTAATTGGAAAACTAACATTCAGGTTTAAGTTGCACGTCCCTGAAGCTGCAATCTGTCAGGGGCGCGAGCTATAGTTGATGATCCGTGGATATTAACGCAAAAACCTCTTTTCAGTAATAAATGTTTTTTTATTTACACAAAAGTCGACTTTTCTTTTTTACAATTAAAAATGGAATGAATGCCTAACTGAGTATGCATCCAACTCGTTGTGGATTCCGAGAACTCTGGTGGGCGTTGATGCAGTGCCAGCGGTTTCGCACTTGCTGTATTGGTCGTTGACATCTGAGTACATTATGATTCATTGTATGTAGCATACTCAGCATTTAGACAGGATATTCTAGTTTGCAAATATGTCTCTAGTGCAGTCGCTGCGGTTTGTGAAGCGGAGAAGTGAGGGGTGCCGAGTAGGTAACTCCTCCCCCCCGGAATGAAGTGAGGGCCATAATGATGGTTTGACCTGAACAGAGTTGGTAGGTAGTGTTTCGGGGTAAAGATGTAGCTCTTATTTCCCAAGTATAGCGTTAGGGATATCATAATCGGTTAAATGGAAAGAGTAGTATGTAGACTGCTGTCAGATGGTTAGATGCCATCTTGGTAATGCTTAAGATCCTTTCTTAGCTGTGCTTGTAGGCTAGGTGTAGTTTTTCCATTGATTTCCTCTACCAAGCTGTTTATTTTTAGCTTTTTTAACAACGGAATTGTTATTCCGATTTTTTCTTGTTCGACTAGATCAACATTGTCGTATCTTAGTTTGTTAATAGTGACCATGCAATTTCTGTAAATTAGTAGAGCTAAACCGTTAAGGATGAATGGCTGATGAAAGTTTGATGATATCCTTGTAGTCTCCCCGTTGAATATGAAGATAAATCTTTTTATCGGTTTGAATATTTGTTCCTGAGCACTGACCTCCGTTGCGTCGCATGCTTCTACCTCTCCGTTTAAAATTCCTTTAAGGCAGTTGATGTCCGACGTAGCGCCCTTTATAGCTTGTGATTTGCATATATAATCATTGTGGATTAATGATTATTTTCTATTTAAGGCCTTAATAGTATTGGTGCTCTTATAAGCTTTATGTTTTGGAATCTTTAGAAAATTGGAATTATTAAGTGTCAAAGGAATAATGATAGCGAAGTAATAAATTGTTTGTTCAAACATGGGTATTTTAACATGAAAGATTATATTTGAACCATTGACCGAAGTGGTCGTTTATCATTATCGACATATATTTAATTTGGTTAGTAATATACTTTCGAGTATACTGCTGGGGTGGTTATATAGTACATCGATGTTGTAGCCTTTTCTGTTAATTGTATTGTAAAATATGGATTTTATTATGTTCCGTGCTTAGTTTCTTAAATATTTTGTTTTTGTAGTTTCTTAAAAATACACTTATTACTTCTTGTTCCTGATTAATATTCTTAATAATGTTTAGAAATATAAACGTGTCCTGGGTCTCAACGTTCAATTCTCGTACGTTCGTTGCTAGTTCTATAATATAATCTTGAACCGTTCTGACGTTTTTGTTTATCATGTTAGAGGCTTCCATGTTTCCCGTAATCTGTTTTATAATGGTTCCTAAACCATTAACTAGTCCCCTCTTTTGTCTCTGGCTCGGAATTACGAAGTTAAGTCTTTCTTTTAATTATGTGAGTCTTGTCCTTAATATATCTACTGCTTTTCCTGAAAATTTGATGTCCCTTAAGCTGTTAAGTGTGGTTTCAAATTACTGGATGCTGTTCTTGAAATCTTGGATTTGAATGCAGTATGAAAGGGTATTATAAGAATTAAATTCCGTAGCCGTGCCTAGTTTTAGCTTCGCTAAGGGATTTCCAAGGTCAAGCTAATGAACGTTGAGTGATTGCCCGAATACGAGCGATAATCTGCAAATATTATTAAACTTGCGAGTCAGTAGTATTGTTAGTTCTGGTTCTGTGTCTTATCCGTGATTTGTGTATTTTCTGTTGCCTAGTTGATGTGATCGTGGGGCTGTTATCTTGTGACACTTGTTGTTCCGAAAAGCGTGGTGTCAATTTATTGCTCCTATTTTCTTTGCGATAAACTATCGTGTCCTCTTCTAGCTCTATGGGTTCTGTTTTGCCTTTGTTTAAGCTTAAAGTCCTATTCTGTTTAATGTCTAGTAATCTGTTTCTAATTTCTGGGTACCTATTCTTCAAAAAATTATAAAAACGAAATATTCAAAAACCTAAGCGTGGAACATAATGAGATCCACATGTTACATTATATTAATAGAATAAGTTATAATATCGATGTACTATACAACCATTTTAACAACATACTTGAAAGTATATTATTAACTTAACTAAACATTATACAGAAATTTATCCTTTCTTCCGAGGAAAATATCAAAATCGAACAAATTGTTTCTTAACAAAATATGTCAATATAGACAAACGAACATTTAAACAACCTCTTAGAAATAACTACTTCAGTCAATGACACAAATATTATCTCTTATGTCAAAATATCTATTTTTGAACAAACAATTTATAATTTTGCTAACATTATACCGTTGCCACTAAATAATTCGAAATTTCTCAGTATATAGCTTATAAAAGTACCAATAACATTAAGGCTTTTAGTAATAAGTGAACATTTATCCACAATGATTAAAAATGCAAAACACAAGATATAGAGATATAGCACTATGTGGGACATCACCTGTCTTAAAGGCATTTAAAATTGAGAGATCATCATGCGCCATAGCCGAAGTCGGGGCACTTGAACAAATATTCAAGCCTATAAGAGGATTAATCTTCATTTTCAACGGAAAGACTACCACCATATCGGCGTACTAGAGATATCATAGTACTTTATTTCGGAAAGAGGAACACCACCTTTACTCCTGAAATACTACCTACCAATTCCGTTCAGGCCATACCATCGTTATGGCCCTTATTTTATTCCGGGGAGAAGGAGTAACCTACTCGGCACCTTGGTGGAAAGAATTGGACGTTCCCTATATTACTAAATTGATTTATACTTCACTTTTTCGACTTATTCTGGAATATGGGTCTTGTATATGAAGTCCCCAATATAAGACTCATCAGAACAGAATAGAGTCGGTACAAAAACAATTTCTGATCTTCGCCCTTCGGAGCCTTAATTGGAAAACTAAAATTCAGGTTTAAGTTGCACGTCCCTGAAGCTGCAATCTGTCAGGGGCGCGAGCTATAGTTGATGATCCGTGGATATTAACGCAAAAACCTCTTTTCAGTAATAAATGTTTTTTTATTTACACAAAAGTCGACTTTTCTTTTTTACAATTAAAAATGGAATGAATGCCTAACTGAGTATGCATCCAACTCGTTGTGGATTCCGAGAACTCTGGTGGGCGTTGATGCAGTGCCAGCGGTTTCGCACTTGCTGTATTGGTCGTTGACATCTGAGTACATTATGATTCATTGTATGTAGCATACTCAGCATTTAGACAGGATATTCTAGTTTGCAAATATGTCTCTAGTGCAGTCGCTGCGGTTTGTGAAGCGGAGAAGTGAAGGGTGCCGAGTAGGTAACTCCTCCCCCCCGGAATGAAGTGAGGGCCATAATGATGGTTTGACCTGAACAGAGTTGGTAGGTAGTGTTTCGGGGTAAAGATGTAGCTCTTATTTCCCAAGTATAGCGTTAGGGATATCATAATCGGTTAAATGGAAAGAGTAGTATGTAGACTGCTGTCAGATGGTTAGATGCCAACTTGGTAATGCTTAAGATCCTTTCTTAGCTGTGCTTGTAGGCTAGGTGTAGTTTTTCCATTGTTTATTTCCTCTACCAAGCTGTTTATTTTTAGCTTTTTTAACAACGGAATTGTTATTCCGATTTTTTCTTGTTCGACTAGATCAACATTGTCGTATCTTAGTTTGTTAATAGTGACCATGCAATTTCTGTAAATTAGTAGAGCTAAACCGTTAAGGATGAATGGCTGATGAAAGTTTGATGATATCCTTGTAGTCTCCCCGTTGAATATGAAGATAAATCTTTTTATCGGTTTGAATATTTGTTCCTGAGCACTGACCTCCGTTGCGTCGCATGCTTCTACCTCTCCGTTTAAAATTCCTTTAAGGCAGTTGATGTCCGACGTAGCGCCCTTTATAGCTTGTGATTTGCATATATAATCATTGTGGATTAATGATTATTTGCTATTTAAGGCCTTAATAGTATTGGTGCTCTTATAAGCTTTATGTTTTGGAATCTTTAGAAAATTGGAATTATTAAGTGTCAAAGGAATAATGATAGCGAAGTAATAAATTGTTTGTTCAAACATGGGTATTTTAACATGAAAGATTATATTTGAACCATTGACCGAAGTGGTCGTTTATCATTATCGACATATATTTAATTTGGTTAGTAATATACTTTCGAGTATACTGCTGGGGTGGTTATATAGTACATCGATGTTGTAGCCTTTTCTGTTAATTGTATTGTAAAATATGGATTTTATTATGTTCCGTGCTTAGTTTCTTAAATATTTTGTTTTTGTAGTTTCTTAAAAATACACTTATTACTTCTTGTTCCTGATTAATATTCTTAATAATGTTTAGAAATATAAACGTGTCCTGGGTCTCAACGTTCAATTCTCGTACGTTCGTTGCTAGTTCTATAATATAATCTTGAACCGTTCTGACGTTTTTGTTTATCATGTTAGAGGCTTCCATGTTTCCCGTAATCTGTTTTATAATGGTTCCTAAACCATTAACTAGTCCCCTCTTTTGTCTCTGGCTCGGAATTACGAAGTTAAGTCTTTCTTTTAATTATGTGAGTCTTGTCCTTAATATATCTACTGCTTTTCCTGAAAATTTGATGTCCCTTAAGCTGTTAAGTGTGGTTTCAAATTACTGGATGCTGTTCTTGAAATCTTGGATTTGAATGCAGTATGAAAGGGTATTATAAGAATTAAATTCCGTAGCCGTGCCTAGTTTTAGCTTCGCTAAGGGATTTCCAAGGTCAAGCTAATGAACGTTGAGTGATTGCCCGAATACGAGCGATAATCTGCAAATATTATTAAACTTGCGAGTCAGTAGTATTGTTAGTTCTGGTTCTGTGTCTTATCCGTGATTTGTGTATTTTCTGTTGCCTAGTTGATGTGATCGTGGGGCTGTTATCTTGTGACACTTGTTGTTCCGAAAAGCGTGGTGTCAATTTATTGCTCCTATTTTCTTTGCGATAAACTATCGTGTCCTCTTCTAGCTCTATGGGTTCTGTTTTGCCTTTGTTTAAGCTTAAAGTCCTATTCTGTTTAATGTCTAGTAATCTGTTTCTA